>QVRM01005167.1:0-492262 GCA_003439945.1 Dermanyssus gallinae
TAACAGTAATACAAGCAGTATTAATAACAGTAACACGAATAATGTTATTAGTAGTAGTTGTAGTAGTACTTGTTGTAATACGTGTTATTCTTCTTCTTCTTCGTATTATTATCACGATAATTACCATGGTTAAGAATCATTACCTCTCTCTATCTCCGACATCATCTCTCTCTCGGAGATAAGCGACGATGCGAATGTGAATAACGGCTGCGTCGTCAGTACAGTCAGTGAGTGCGGTCTGGCTCCACAAAGTGTGATGCCAGCAGATTTTCGTCTGTTATTAGTTACTAACCGTGAGAACAACAGTAGCAACAGCAGCAGCAGTATCAGTAACCAGTCAACCAGTGTGTGGCGGCAAGTTAACAGCGTTAACAGCCAAGTGTCCAAGTTGCATCTACAGCTAGTGGAAACGAGAGTAGTAGCAGTAAAGTAGTAGTAGTAGTAGTAGTGGTAGTAAAACAAACAGTCGTACTAATAAGAAGCACACAAAAAAAGTTCTAATAGCGACCGCCGCCACCACCACCACCATCACCACCATTACCACCATTACCATCACCAACACAGTGCTGCGGCAGCTCTGCGTCGCCCCCGATCCAGTTCATTAGCTTATCAGGATAACGTGCCGTGGGTCGGCGCCGTCGGAAGCGTCTGTCGCCGACGCCTGCCTACCTGCGGTGGTGGCGGCGGCGACGGTGGTGGTGGTGTGGATCTATCGATGGATCGAACACAATCGACGGCTGGCTGGCCGCCCCGGACGTCGGAGCTGGGGCGTCTAAAATGCGGTCACTCGAAACAGCCACTCGAGCAAAACAGCACAGCAACAACAGCAGCAGCAGCAGCAACAATAGTAACAACAGCATCTGCAGCAGCAGCAACAATAGCATCTGCAGCAGCAGCAGCAACAACAGCATCAGCAGCAACAAAAACAGAAACTGAATCATCAAAAGCAGAAGAAGTAGATAACAGTAGGAACCAGCTGATATCACCACTACTCAGCAACTCATGCTGCTTTGACTGGCACCGGCATTGACGCGCGGCGGGAAATGACACCGCTGCGCTAGGTTAGAACGACGACGCTAGGCAGATCGACGAGTTCAATTCAGTAAAATGACAGAAGTCTGTCTTCTGTTTTCGCGCTCACACATACAAGCATACACGCAAGGACGGACAGACAGACACCACGGACAGAGAGATCAACAGAGAAATACAGGCAGAGAGAGATAAAGGGAAATCGAGAGAGTTTGATAGAAAATGAAAGGCTAGCAGACCAACAGACCTACCTCTTACCTTCCTTAAGATTAGAAATAAAGAAAAAAGGAGAAGAAGAAGAAGAAAACAAAAAGCAAGTCAGATGTCTACTTAGTCTAACTATTTATAGTTAGATTAACTAGCTATTTGGCTAGGTGAACGATGGAGGGAACTAATAGGATTGCCGGACGGCGCAAGCTGTCAACAACTGACTATGTATGACTGAACTGCGGTGCGCAACCACTCGTAAACACCCGCAGTTCGTTCGCGGCTCATGGGTTCGCGCCTTGATGTGTGTGTTCGCGCGTCCTCTTCGACGAGGGTAGAGTCTTCGCAAAGATGAGAGCGCTCGCCGCTCAGCAACGCCGTCGTATTGTGGTGCTCTGCCCATTGCTGTAGTTGCGCGGTGGTCACGCTGTGGAGGTCTCTTCTCTCTAATAGCACTCTAATAACGAACTACACTGACGACGACGACAACGACTGCGGAGGGACATTACAGCGACAACAGAAACGACAATGTATGTATGGTGGCCGTGATCGAGCCAGACGGCAGACATGTGAAAATCATGCTTCACGTATGCTTGCCAAAGCAGCCAAGTTTTGTCGACTTCATTCATCACAAATTCACGAATCGCCACACATTGGAGTGTTCCCGACCGCCTCACCACCACTCTCCGGATGCTGTTCATCCTCCTTGTGAATCAATTCGTCGGCCAAGAAGGTCATGCGAACACTTTGGACAATTCGATCTGTTTCGTCCACAAGTTATCTATTGTACATCAGTACGTGGAACAAACAACACACACAAATACACATTTATTAACAAAATACAGGCACTGCACACCGCCCACATAGGTATATATCTCATCATTTCTATATTGAATAAGTAACTTAATAATCTGTTTTTGTTGTTAATGTTGTTGTTGTTTTTGTTGTTGTCGTCACCGTCGTCGTCGTCGACGTCGTCATCAGCATTATTTTATTTGCTGGCTTCTTGGCTAATTTTGAAGGTATGGTTGGTTAGCGTTAAATGTAGCATTCGTCAACGATTTGGCCGATCGAAGCCACGTAGGAGACGGAGCTGGTCTAGAATTAAAATCAACTTTCTAAGAAAAAATTGTTGTCATTCGATTGGCATTGATCGATGACAAAAATGGTGGTTTTCCTCACTTACCTGTCCTAGCATTCGCGATCGCAGAAGTGTCGGCCATCCATCCGCTTCCAAGGTCTCGGCCTATCGGCCAATGGCAGCGGGTCAATCTAGCTAAATCGTGACCTGTCGACTTGGCGGCCAGACCGATTTCTTGACATCAACCGATGTCAACAAATCGGTGCAGGGCAGCAGAAACCGACAGAAACCCAAACCAGCCGACCGATAGACAGACTAGCTAGCAGCATACCAGAATAGCAACCGATCATTTGGCTATTAGATTCTATTTCATTCCATCTGATTCATATTCATTCACCCACCGTCTAAGTTCGATCTGTGCTGTGTACGCTGTCTTTCAGCAGTAACAGTAACAGTAATAGTGTGGCTGTAACGACGGCACAATGCTGCTGTCGTCGCATTGCGCCATGCGCCAATTCTACCCTCATCACAGCAACGTTCAACAGACCAACTTGTACTTGCACTTCATAGTATCATTCGAATAGTCGGCCTTTTGGAGGTGGTGGCGGTGGTGGTGGTGGATGGATCATTTGGATCATTTGGTTCGCACGACCCATTGACTTGGTAAACTCACTACCGATTGACTCGACCGACAGGTCCGGTGGGCCGTCGAGATCGAGATTCGCTGCTTGCTGCGATTTGCTGGTTTGCGCGATCGCCGCCGTGTTGTAGATATGCCGGCGTCTGTCTTGTGAATTCCTCACCTAATCAATGATATTGATACTGATGATGATGATGTTGATGGCAATGAACGTCGTTGCCATTCGTCATGCGCTCAAAAGCGTTTTGCTTTTAAAGTTTCGAAACTTTTCGGCCCCATTTCTGCTCCGTTTTCGCCGCCCCCCCCCTCCGCGTCTCCCGAAGAAGGCAGGAATCGCCTACTTTTCTGTGCAACCGCAAATGCAAGCAAGGAGTTCGATATCGATATCAATGTAGATCGATAGACCATCACCACCAATGTCATCATCATCATCATCTTCATCACCTCCACCATCATCACCATCATTATTATCATCATCATCATCATCGCTGTCATCACCATCATCACATTTATTTGCCGTTCTCCGTTTCCCTTATTCAGCCGACCAATCTGCAATCGGCGATCTGCGAACTTTGCGGCTGTTACAATTTATTCTGACCCTGCTGTTGCCGTCGATTTTAAACAAACGCGACTCGTATTGCTTCAAGTTCGGCTGTAAAAAGAACGAACATTTCACATTCTCTCGCTCGCGTATTCAATGGTCATAGAATGACTCTCATCTGTTTGGACTGATTGATGAGGTCGCTTCGTTCGGTCAATCGGCCAGCCAGACGTTTGAATCATCGCCTTCATCATTATCACCCTCAGCAGCAGCAGCATCTTCTTCGTGTTCATTAAGTTGTTTATCGTTTGTCGTTCGTAACGTTCGCCATTCAATTCCCACCCCCGCACCCCCGGCCCTTTCTCTCCGTCAAGTACCTTTTGCGGACGGTGCAAATCTGCAAACATTCCCGCCGCCTTGCTTGCTCGTTTGGTTAGTTGCTGCTGGTGCCGCTTACCGCTTGGCTCGCCTATATGTATATGTAGAACATTAGTACAAATCCACGTTAAAACGAGGGAACAAGCGGTAAAAAATGCTTTCCATTTGTTCAACAAGCTGCTGCTGCTGCTGCTCCTGCTGCCGCCACCAAATAGACCAAACCTAGAACGAAAGCCAACGTGACTCGCATCGTAGTAGAAATACGTACTAGAATTGAAAACATTTTTAAATAGGAGGAGGTTGTTGTTGTTGTTGTTAATTCTAGACCATCATCCGTCCCCTACGGGCGCTCGAAACTCACCGTCTGGTATATATCTTCAATGCACCGAGGGCCAGATACGTTGAGATCGGTCTAGGGCTTCCCCCGGCGGAACCAGCTGATCGGGAGGATGGTCGTCCTGATCAGCTGTTGTTGCTGCTGCTGCAGCTGAGAGACAGCAGGATGAATACAAACGATCCTATAGGCGGCGAATTTGTTCATTAACCGTTCACCTGGCCCAGCAACGATGATCGCTGGCGCGTCATTTGGTCGGCGTTCATGGCTGCATTGCGCACGACCCGCCCACGACATGAAAATCCTAGCTACTCGTGAAGTCAATGTAGCATCCGTTGTTGTCAGTTACTTACCTACCTGCGTCGTCGCCTGCCATCGTCGTCGCTGTCGTCGTTTGTCAATGGCGTCGTAGACTTTGCTTCGCTCGTGGAGTTCGGTGGAAGCGTTTGTATTCGCTACTATTCTGTAATAGTTTGTTTCTTTTGGTTCTGTTTTTGCACGAGAAGCGATCGAGCATTACCGTCTCGAATCTACGGTCGCTGTTTTACGCTATCGTGCTGGTACTTCGGCTGCTGCTGCTGCTCTGCTGTCGTTGTTGTTGTTGCTGCTGTTGACATTGCTGTTGTCATCCTGTGATTACAATTGCTGTGGCCGGTAGCACCGTCGTTACGTTAGTGTCGATACGTGTTGTTGTTGTTGTTGTTGCTTTTACTCTTATTGGTGTTATTGTTGTCTTGTTGCTGTTGCTTTTACTTTTACTATGAGTGTTATTGCTGTTGCTGCTGTGTTGTTGTTGCGGTTGTTTTTGTTTATTGAGGATGAAGGGGAAGCATCCGTATCGAGTGTCCGTCAATGGCACTGTTGCTGCTGTCTGCTGTTTGTGACAGTGGTCCGTGTCAATCGGATCTTCGTTTTATCGCGTCGTCGAATCTAGGCCTAGTCATTCAGTGGCGACGGCAATTCTCTACGAGGCACTTCCTTTACTACGACTCGTATCACTCGTGTTACTTCTGCCGATGGAGCCCTTCTTCCTGCCACGATTCCGACGAGTTGTTCTGGTGGTCGTGGTGGTGGTTATGGTAGTGATGGTGATGGTGGTATGCTTACCGCCATTTCTACTTTGTGTTTCCGCTCCGTTTTTGCGCGACAAGTCGCCGCTGTGAGCGACCGATTTGGCTATTGTTGTTATTGTTGCTGTCGCCAACAACGAAAACAACAGCAACAAAAACAACAACAGCAGCAACAACAACAACAACAACAGCAGCAACAACAACGAGGTCTGTTTTCGAATGCCCTCATCCGCTCTTGCTATCTCCGCCGGTCGTCGAAGACCGATCGCCCAGCAGCAGAACTTTTCTCTCGTTTGATCGTTGTGTTGCGTCATCTTTTTCGAAGTTCGAGGACTTTTTGTCCCTACTCCCACACTTTATGGTTGGTGGCGGCGTTTCGAAGCTCATTCAAACAAGTCATTAGGCCTGTTTTGCTGATGTCCGCGCGGTAAACGCCGCGCGAGAGCAAGAGAGGATGCGTTTTCCTCGGCGGTTGCTTTGGGACTTTGACGTCGCTGGTCGCCGTTGCCGCCTACACCTGCCCCACCGTGCCCAAGCCCCAAAAATCTACTGAGGCAAGACGGCCGCCGAACGTAAGCGGCGACATACATGTAAGCAAGCTACAACACTTTTACAAACTACAAACCGTTTTTGTCGTCGCATCGTCGTCGCCAGCCTCGATTTTGTCATTTTCGTCGCTGGCGTAATACGAGCGTATCAGCCCCCGCTGTTGTTGTTGTGTTTGCTGCTGCTGCTGAGGTAGCTGTTGTTGCTGAGGTTGTTGTTGTTCCTGCTAAGGTTGTTGTTGTTGCTGATGCTGCTGCTAAGGTTATTCTTGCTGAGGTTGTTGTTGCTGCTAAGGTTGTTGTTGTTGTTGTCGTTGATGAAGACTGATGCCGACATCGGCGATTATGGTGGCAGGGGCGTGATGTTAGGGTTGTGTGTATGTGTGAGTGTGTCGTTGTTGTTGTTCCTCTTGTTACTACTACTACTACTACTACGCTGTTGTACGCTGAGCTATGTCATGCGGCGTCGACTTTTTAGGTCCTGTCCAATGCGACTTTCATTAGTCGCCGAGTCGTCGTAGCAATAACCTAGTAGTAACAGTTGGTCGCTGCTGCTGTTGCTGTAGTTGTTGCTGTTGCTGCTGCCGCTGTTGCTGATTTAGTGTAATAGTGAATCGTTATGCTTCTGCCAGCCAACGAACGGCAGTTGTTGTAACGTGTGTTTTTTGACGTTTTTTTCTTGTGAGCTGTTGTTGATGGTTAGGAAGGCAGGCAGGCAATGACGGAGGGAGTGAGGCAAACAGACAGTCTGTTAGACAGTAGGTAGGAAGAAAGGAAGGCCGCTAGGCACTGGGAGCAGAATGAAGCCCCGGATAGTGGGGGTGGGAGCGAACCTGTGTCGAAACCCGATAGTGTCGTCTCGTCCGGGTGGCGACTGAAAGAGAGAGAGAGGAGAGAGAGAGAGACAGGTTGCGGTGTGTACGGCAGCATTATTGTTGGTGTTGTTGTTGCTGATGATGATGATGATGATGATGATGATAATAATAATTATGGCGACCGTGACGAAGGCGAGAACGTCATTCATGGGGAAGCGGGGGTAGATGCGAATGACGCTGGGTTGAACGCTGAGTGCTCGATGGATGGACGACGCAGGACGCTCTCGCCTCGAAGCAGGACAACAACAGTAAGAGCAACAACAACAACAAGTACTACAACATCAATAACAAAGACAGCATTATCAACAACAGCAACTATAATAACTTCAACATAAACAGAAACTACAACAACATAAACCAAAACTACAACAATATAAATCGAAGCTACAACAGCATAAACCAAAACTACAACAATATAAATCGAAACTACAACAACATCAACAGCAACCACGGTAACACCGGCAAGAAAAGGAAGCACGCTACGCCGCCAGAAACCTACAATACTAAACGCAGTAGCAGCAGCAGCACCAGCAATAGCACAAGCGTTCTCCTCTGACGTCCTGACGCTAGAGGGGCCTGAGGCGGGCACCGACGCCAGCAGCGCTCGCTGCGTTGGCGGTCATCCGCCTGCATTCGTAATAGCTTCGTATGCTTCCCTTTATTAACTCCTATGAACAACGACAAGCACAACAAGAACGAATTGGCAGCAACAACAACAGCAAACAACCGCAACAACCGCAACCAACCGAAAGAAGCTGACGACGAGGATGTAAGAACGCCCGGCACGGCACGGCGCATTGGGGGAACCCGCTGCTACCGCCACGCCTTCATGCCGTGTTCAATCATCAGTTCTGATACTTTTCGCTGGCTAGTCATGCGTCGTCGTTGTTACCGCTGTTGTCGTCGTCGTTGTTGTTGTTGTTGTTGTCTTCGTCGTCGTCGTTGTTGTTGTTGTTTTGTCTTCTTCGTCGTTGTTGTTGTTGTTGTTGTTGTCGTAGTTGTTGTTCCCGTCGTCACCATAGCTCGGCGTCTGAGGTCTCCCCTCCTCCCACCGTATACGAACGGTGTTTTTGTGCGCGCCGGTGTCGCTTGTAGAGACGGCGAGCGTGCATAGGTCTGTAGCAGATACGTCCGTTCATCCATCCATCCGTACAAACATACATGAGCCGCACATCCATACATGATCCATACATCCATGCATGCATGATTCGGCGTCGGCATAGACGCACACGTTGCCGCTATTGCGTCCTTGTCGTATCGTGTTCGTTCATTGAGGCACTCCGGTCTCGGTCCGTCTGCCTCTTCCCCCGTTTCTCTCTCTCTCCCCTTCTGCACTCTGTTTGCCCCGATCGAACAGGCTTATCTTTTCCTCTTCTCTTCCACCTCGTAAGCTTTCTTGTCTTGTCGTGAACGAGCACGGGGGGAGCAATGCCCACCGCCGACCCGCCAAGCAATTCACCGACAACAACAGCACCAGCAGCAGGAACAACTATGGCGGTTGATGCGTTTGTATCCATGTTCTGTATATATATATATAGATATATATTTGTGTGAGTACATGTCGATGCGTCTGCTGGCTGTGTGTATGTTTACCGGTGGGTCGGTCGATCGACCGCCAATGGCGGCAACGACGACGACAACGTTAAGGAACTTTTGCCTTCTGTCAGGCTTTACTTGTGCTCATTGACTTTTTGCCGTCATTGCTGTCCTTCATCGTCGCGGCGGTTAGTGGGGGATGCCGCAGACGCCGCCAATGGTGGTGAATGTATGTAGTAATGTATGTATGTAACTGCTTCTGTAGCAGGTCGGTTCAGCAGTCACCGACGCATCAGCGACTTCGAGTCAGAGACCTCGTAGTAGTAGTAGTAGTAGTAATAGTAGTAAAAATTGTTGTCTCGTACTCACGCCACCAGTCATGACGGTACAACACCATCATCATCATCATGACATACGACACGCAGCATAGATCATCCACCACGCACGCTGCTTGGTCAGAGTTACCATTCTCAGCAAGCACTGTCATGTTGTTGTTGCTGTTCTGCTGCTGCTGCTGTTGTCATTATTGTTATTTTTGTTGTTCTTTGTCGTTGTCGTCGTTGTTGTTGCTGTTGTTGTTGGTGGGATAACGTAAGCGATCCGAGCGAGCACATCGGCGCTTGTGTGCTTGTACCATATCATGTTTACACATACAGTAGTTGTATTAGCAGTAAGGCACCAGCAGGGGCAGACGTGGTAGCAAAGTCGTCGTTGTTGTTGTTACTGTTGTTGCTGCTGTTGCCGCTGATTTTGTGCTGTCATTGAGGCAGACGTGGTAGCAAAGTCGTTGTTGTTATTGTTGTTGTTGTTATTGTTGTTGTCATTGTTGTTGTTGTTATTGTTGTTGTCATTGTTGTTCTTGTTGTCGATGGTTTCGTGGTCATAGCGTTCGTTGCTTGTGGTGGCGGCGGCTGTGACACGTTGTCGTCAGTCTGTGTGGTGCGGTAATATATCGGCGTTTCAAAGGCGTTCAAACCACACTGGCGTCTTCTGACTACTGAGGAGACTACACGATCCTGAAGACAATTCCGACTCTGACTGACTGACATCTAGCCGCCGAGTTTGACTGTTGATTTTGTTGCTGCTGCTGCTGCCGCCGTTGCTGCCGCCGTTGCTGTTTCTCAGCTTACTGGGAGGCACGGCACGCCCGTTCACCAGCGTTTTTCTACGTGCTGTTCCATCGATGGAACGACCTCATACTACCAAGCAAAAACTACTACCATTGCTGCTGCTACTACTACTACTACTACTACTATGGACATGACGACGGGCTGCCGCAACTTCAATGGACAGAAAGCGAAAAGCGAAAGGAATAACGTCCTGTCACATGTTTATACATAGAGGCGCACGCATATATATATATATATATATATATACTATTTCGTTGGGTTCAATCCACCGTACTGATCGATCAAATGTCTGCTAGCAAATCGTAGGAACAGACAAGATTACTAAGCCACTTCACGCCCTTTGCATATAGGCTTGTAAAAGACCTTTGCAGGTACTTTTTGTCAAACAAATAAGGGGAATGGTCGAAAACGGTCGTGCTTTTTTTTTACAAACAAATGCTTCACAGTAATCGTGTTGTGAGCGGAGGCATCGCTCTGATTTTTGTTGCGAACACATAACACAACTTTACTCGCCACAGATGCTCCTGGAGCATTATACGCAAAATAAGATCTACGTTAATATATCATTCCAACTGTTCGCTTCGTTCCCTGTTTGCGCCAACAGTCGCACAAAAAAATCTGTTTTTTTGTTACCAAGTTGTATATATATATATATATATATTTGTTCGTGCGTTTATTTGCCTGCGATTGTGAAAGAACGTATACTTCGCTGCATCGCAACCGTACACATGAACGGAACACGCCGTATATATAAACAACGCATATGTATATATATATATATATATATATATATAAATATATATACGCAAACATACATATCTACTATTGTATATGTGTACGGGTTGTTGCTTTCATCTCTGTTGTCACGGCCGCGGCTCAAACTGACAGGTCATGAAGTCATACAGGTTGGCGTATGTAGAGTCACCATACTAGACAAACAACAGCGGCGGATATCTACGACGTCGATGCCGACCAAATCAACCTCCGCCAATGTCGAACAAGAAAAGAATGACAACAACAGCAACAACAACAACAGCAACAACAACAGCAACAGCAGCGACAACAACAACAAAAACGACGACAACAGCAACAACAACAAACACGGCGACAACAGCAGCAGGCGCAGTGGAAACAACAACAAAACAGCGATAGCAACAACAACAACAGCAACAGCAACTATGACAACCACAAAAAGAACAAGAACCAACTGCCATCGTGGCCGTATCGTCGGCCCGTCGACGGCGTCTAACAAAACAACAATAACAACAACAGACAGCGGGACCCTTACTCACTAGAGTAGACAGAGAAAACGGCGATATGAATGAATGAATGACGAACAAACGAGAGAATGGTGGCGAACAACGGTGATGCCATCAGGCTCGTACACATCTCACGCAAACTCCCGCTGACTTCATCTCATGCCCCGTCGCCCCCGCAGCAATCGGAGCAGCACCAACAAATCACGTTGAGTGCTGTTATTGTTGTTGTTGTTGTTGTTGTTGTTGTCGCTGTTGTTGTTGCTGTTGTTGTTGTTGCTGTTGTTGTTGTTGATAATGATGATGATGCTGCTGCCCTTAGTGCTCTTGTTAAGCTTGTTGTTATTGTTGTTGCTGTTATTGTTGTTGGCGCTTCCGTTATTGTTGTCGTTGCCGTTGTTGTTGTTGTTGCTGTTGTTGTTGTTGTTGTTGTTGTTGTTGTTGTTGTTGTTGTTGTTGTTAATGATGATGATCATGCTGCTGCTGCTGCCCTTAGTGCTCTTGTTAAGCTTGTTGTTCTTGTTGTTGTTGCTGTTATTGTTGTTGGCGCTTCCGTTATTGTTGTCGTTGTTGTTGTTGTTTGTCGTCGTCGTCGTCGTCGCCGTTTCGTTGTTGATCTCGACTTGACGCACTCCTTGACCTCGTAGCACAGTGTCTACGTTCGCAGCAGCCTGTCAGGCAGGCTCTCCACTTTCACAGCAGTTCGTGTTGCTCAGTCCGCTGTTTCTGCACCGTTTGCTTGCCTCGGCCGGCACCGACACTGAGCGTCTGAGAAGATGAGGCCAACCGAGCACAAGATTGTAGAAGCGTTGACTTCTACGCACGTAGAAGAACTGTAGTAGCCAACATGCTGGTCGTGATTTTGCTCGTTTGTTTAGACGTGCATTACTCATTTGCTTCTGCTCCCACTTGTATCTTGTTTTTGTAGTTATTGTTGTTGTCGTTCTGATTTCATATATGTCGTACGTTGCTGTTATCTGCCTTTCTATCTGTGACGATACCTGTCGTCATTGTTGTTGAACTTTTCAACACCACATAGGTATTTATTTATTTATGTTGTTGTCATGTATCTTGTTATCATGGCAATTGCTGTAAGTGATGGCCCTGTAGTTTGTTTAGTTCATTAGCTAATATATAAGTTGAAGGTGAATAGTTCTCGTCTGTGGCAACAGACGCGTCATTGAGGAATATATATATATATATATATATATATATAGCGCGCTTGTAATATCTTAATTCCAAACGCGGTTTATTTAACGTAACTGCATCTATATGTGTATATATATACATTATAACATTTGATTTGAACCATCTAACTTTGTTGCTTTGGTGTTTCTGTTTGCATTTCGGCTTTAGAACGCGAATACAAGTGCCTTGGCAGCTGGGAAGAAGAAGACGGAGTCACGTATTCGTTCACACATCGCAGAGACGTTCATGGATTCCAGTGCTTTGTAAGTACTCTACCCAAAGGTGTCGCTCACAGGTCGCACCGGTTCATAGCTAATCGTTTTGATAATATTTAAACAGCTACTGATGCATACTCAAATGGGGCGTGGTGTTCACATGTATGCATTTATTTATGTATTTATTCATATCTTCGTCTCTATTTGTTTAACTCTTTTTGTCTGCCAAACGTGTTGTTTCGAAATTCAGTACTCAGTATTAGCTTACGCTCAAGCAATTGATTATACGGCAACATTACGCTCGCATACTTATGTATATGTATATATATATATATATATATATA
Source organism: Dermanyssus gallinae (assembly GCA_003439945.1). Taxonomy (NCBI): domain Eukaryota; kingdom Metazoa; phylum Arthropoda; class Arachnida; order Mesostigmata; family Dermanyssidae; genus Dermanyssus; species Dermanyssus gallinae. The sequence continues at coordinate 12,370 of QVRM01005167.1, forward strand.
TATAAATTTGTGTACTTTGCGAGCGAGATCGCAACCGGCGACGAAAAAGATGCATCTGTATGTTTTGTCAACAATGAATAGAGACGATACCGCCGCGCCCTCTCGCTTCAGCGGCAGTTCGTCGAAATCGTCTGGGAACACGGGAACGACGGGCTGGCGTTCTTTGGCCTCGCCTCTCCCGCCCGAGGACAAGCTTCCCGCGCCTCTTTCTCACTCCCACCCGTTGATTTCTCTGCTCTCACCGTTGAGTGAATGACTTTTTTTTTGTCGTCGATGTCCTTTTTCATCCTACTCTCCCATTCAGTTGCCGACCGACCAACGTTGTGCTTCTGTGCCGATCCAGTAGTTCTAGCTTGATTCATCAACATATTACTGCAGCGGCGGCGGCGGCGTTGGGGTGATGGGGTGGTGGGGTGGTGGGGTGGTCGTAGTGGTGGGGGGCGATGAAGAGGCGACCGTACTGTTAGGGCTGCTCTCTCGCTACTGTTGGTGCTCGACTAGTTCATTAATCTCCTGGCTGGCGACCGCGGTCCGATTTCTACAAACACACTGTGTGAATTGACAAGAAAAAACCACAACTACTTGTCGAAGAGTCCCGAAGTTTCCACGCGAGAGAAGCAGCAGCACAGCAACGAGAGCGAGAGGCGAGATTGGTCTGAATGAAAACACGTGAAAGATGTAGATGTAGGGAGTAAAGCTGCTTCGTCAATCAGCGTACGCATACAAAAACACGCACATCGCACATCGAGGTATGTCATTCCTGCGTGTGTAGCTAGATACTACACGTTTATGCGTTAGACATGGCATAGCTTTGTTATCATTATTTGACCGATGATCGATGAAACTACAGACATCGATCGAGTAAATGATTGTGTCCTGCTGCACTCTCTTTGCCTCTCGCTGTCTCTCCGCCTCGCTTTCTTTATCTCTGTATTTACAATTAGTCTTTAGGCGTACACCTAAGCATATATATATCCCCCATATCTTCTTACGCTTATGCTGCTTGCCCTATCCGAGGAATTCTTTAAGGTCGATCTATTGGCAGTCAGCACGAACTTCCCATCGGACGGGGGGGGGGAATGTATCAGGTTTCTATGAAAACAGGCTGTGCTTGACTTGATCAGACTCGACCGACGAAGTAGCTTCGGCAGAGAAAAACGCAGGGAAGGAGAAAGGGAAGACGGCTAAGATAGAGGTATCGATCAGAATCAACAGTTTATAATAATACGAGGGCTGATTCTTGCTCATGTTTATCGTCATTGTCAACATCACCGTCATTGTAGTTGCAGTAACAGTTGTAGCAGTATTTGTTGCTGTTGTTGTAGCAGTATTTGTTGTTGTTGTTGTTGTCATTGTTGTTGTTGTTGTTGGCGGCTGCCGTCGATAGTAGTCATTCATTTATTCATTAGCTGCAGGCAGGCCTGGTTCGATGGACGCCTGGTCATGGCTGCAGCGCTTCTGTGTGTGTGTGTGTCTTTGTGTGTCGATGAATGCATATATGTTTACTATATCTAAACAATGTAGGCGTATACAAACATGTAGAGGCATAAACAAACGTCTAGCCTGTCGATCTCTTTTAGGGTCGTCCCTCAGAGCCAATCTCGAGCGACTCTCTAACCGAGATTGAGCAAGCGCGGGAGGCATATATATATATATATATATATATATATATATTGTAGAGAGACCCTCCGAGAACGAAACTCTCTGATGGAAGCGGCGCTATGCGTATATAGATCTATCTATCTGTCTGTGTCTTCGATCTACCACGATGCTACCTGATGGAATGCTTGCTGATTGTATGAATGAAACGCCTCTGCAACAACAATAACAAAAAAAACAACACACACCATTCACAGCGCGCTACGCTTCATTCGGAAAGCCATTGACGCCGCTACTGGACTTACGCGGATTTGTTCCCGCGCGCTCTCTCTCTCTCTCTCCCTCTCGCTTTGGCATTCACCATTTTTATTTTGATTTTACTCGCCGTTGTATCGCGTTCTCCGCCTGGTTGTTTGCTACTCGTGATTCACTCGTGTGGTTGTGATGCTTGGAGCGTCAATTGGCTGTTTCTTTCGATTGTTGTTGTCGTTGTTGCGGTTGTTATAGTTGTTGTTGTTGTTGTTTTTGTTGTTGTTGCTGCTGCTGTTGTTTTGGTTTTTGCCATTGTTGCGGTCGTCGTCGTCATTGTTGTTGTTGTTGTTGTTAATTAGTGCCAACTTTTTGTTTCATCATGACAACGTTATAGTTAAGGTGGTGGTAGTATTGTCACGCATTTCAAGCAAAACACAGTCATGCACAGCCTTATGTTAATTGGTCGATTTTAGCCATCTTTGAGACGGAGTACAACCGACAACCTCTGCTGCTACTACTACGATTATTACTATAAGGCGTTGCCCTGCCATTCATCTACCTCGTTACAGTCAACAACAGCCAAAACAACGAATTACAAAGTCATAGGCGTACAGGTTTGTTTAACTGGCGTCTGACCTTGCCAGCAACAATTCGACTGTTATTTTCGTTGTTGCTGTTGTTGCTGCTGCTGTCACTGCCGCTGCTGTCATTGATTCGATCACTAGACATGCATGCCCCGTGTGAACGTTGCCGTATCAATACGAATGCAACAATGTTGTTAAATGATCGATCCAGCCACCACCGATCCAACCAGCAATCCGCTGGTGACCGCAAGCGCTGCCGACCTTCCAAAACACAGCATACGAGTGTCGTTTCCTTATCATATGTATCACATATCTGTGTCTGTCTGTGCTGTATGCGAACGTTGATACTGAGCGTGTGAATGAATATACATATATATATATATATAAAACCGAGCAGGTGGCTTAGTGGCAAAGCCTTTGCCTAACATTCGGGAGGACCGGGTTCGAGACCCAGACCGGCCACTCTTAAATTGGTTTGCATGGTTTTCAATTTAGACAAGGTAAATGCCGGAGTAGAGTAAAACCTAACCATGACATGAAAAATCCGTACACGAGCAATTGCCTTACGGGAAATCTGAAAAAAAAATACGGTGCGTATTACGCGTGTTTACATGGTTACGCATGTCCGCGCGTGCTTATGTGAAACTGTGTGTGTGCGTGTCTAGTGAGAGATGATGCATCTGTGCGACGCCGTGACTGACTGAATGAGTGACTTACTGAGTCTGTGTATGACCGCATATGACGACGTCTGTGTATATCAGATGCCGGCTTGCTTTGCGCGTTTGATCTCTTCGCCCCCCTTCGGCCCACGAGCCGAAGGGGATCACAGACCCAGACGCAGACGATGATCGATCGATTGATCGGTCCGTCGAACAGGTCAGAACAGTGTTCGTCTTCGTGAGGGGAGTGAGGTTTGTCTCGTGTCGTTGTCTTGTGTCGTCGCGCCGGACAGCCACCGTGGCCACCGTCGTGTTTATCGTTGATCCGCTGCTGCTGCTGCGGCCGCCGCCGCCTCCGCTGTTCGGCGTCGTCGTCGTCGTCGTGGTCGTCGACGTACGTCAATCAACTCAGTCAGCGATCAGCAGCTGCCGACGATACGCCGCGCTCCAGCCGACCGTCAGGCCGTCCGAGACGTCTCAATTGGGCAACAACAGCCACAACAACAATAACAGCTCCGGTAGAACAACAAGAAACAGCCGCAGCAGCAACAACAATAGCAACAACAGCAGCAACAACAGTAACAACAACAGCAACAACAACGGCGTCTATGGAACGATACGTAGTTGCTGCCGCCGCTGTTCCAACAGTCGTCCGGCACCGTCCGGCATCAAGGAACACCATCGAGGTGTTTGTTCGTTGATGACCGATGGCAACAACACTGACGGTTCTCAGTCGACGTCCTCTTGTTGGTGTCTTCATCTTCGACCTGTTGGCCTGCGCTCAATGGCCTCCGACGTTGTCATCGCTATGGTTGTTGTTCGTGTTGTTGTTGCCCTCGTTATCGTTGTTGTTGCTGTTGTTGTTGTCGTCGCTCGTGAAGTTTTGTTGCCAATTTTGTTGTTGTTGTTCGGTCATAAACGGTCGAGCACACGACGCAGAGCAGCGTTCGCTCTGAGTATAACAACCTATCTATGACTCGATCCATCCATGAATCGATCACCGTCGTCGTCTTTATCGTCCAGCACGACTGATCGGGCACGCTGCATGTCGATCTTTTCGACACCATATAGAAGAGCGCTTTGCTATATATATATATACATATAAATATATGTATATATATGTATATATATATAATTTGTTTAATGTTGCACTTTTTTATTTTACATCATTTTGCATTCATCCAACATACGTATTCGGACGTGTACGTCGGATTCTCCGCGCTCGTGCGCGAGAGCGGGTAAAATGCCCTCCGAATAGAAGCTAAGCCGAGCTCGGACAGACACAGGTGTACGTATGCACGTATGTAAGCATACATGTATGAATACGCGTTGCGCACTTCAAGCGACTCAGCGCTGCCATGAGGTCTCAGGCGCTGACGTTAGACGATCCAGCTGAGCGGTACCAAGGCAATCTTAGTTGACTTGATCGTGGCCCTTCTTGCAATCCAGCACGTCTCGGTCACCATCTGCGTCGTCAGCCTTCAATCAGTAATTGACCCATCATGGATCTCTATTTGTCGGTGGACAAATATGTGACGACGACGATTACGAAGAAGACAATGGTGGTTGTGGTCATCGTGGTGGTGAAAATGATGAAGCATTTGCCTCTTGACACCGATGGTTGGCGATGAAGCTACACGCCGTCCACATCGTCGACAGCAACCGGGGCAATTTGGGTGCGCGTTACTGGGTCTGCGTTGCTGCTCAATTTTGCCCCGCCCGGCTAGAACCGACATCCAGTGCTATCCGGCCTACACTTGCGTTCGGAGGGCGGTCCATCGCTGCCACTGAAGCCACGAAGGGAACGAGAGGTGCCCTCCCTCTGGGCTTTCAACGGCAGAGTCCGTGATGATCTTTCTGACCTCTCGTACCTGTCGAGGTTGCCCGTATTTATCTGTGATTATGCTCACGGTACTGCTGTACTGCGGGATAACGCGAATGCTGTTTCTGCTGCTGCGTACCCATAAGAGAGCGAATATCAGGCCAGCCGGCGAGCCCTTGTTTCTTGTGGTGGTTCGTGGTGTCGATGTTAGTGATAGATTAGTTGAATGAATGTTAACCATCAGGTAATTAGCTCAAATGCTCTGCCATCGATCACTCATCGTTGCGGTCAGCGCGTGGTTGTTGTTGTTCTTCTTGTTGTTTTTGCGGGTATTGTTGTTGTTGTTGTTGCTGTTGCTGCTGCTGTTGCTGTCGCCATTGTTGTCGTTGTTGTTGCTGTCATTGTTGGTAGTGCTAGTGGCGCGTTAATGCTGCCGTTGTTGATTGTTATTGCTGCTGGTCGTAGCGGGTAGCTGGATCGAGTGAGATCGTCGTAGAAGTGGTGGCCGTAAGTGCGGCAAGTTGGACTTGTCTCTGGCCGGACGCTCGCGCCGGTCAGATCTGGACGGTTCTCTGCAGGAATAGCAAACACAACGAAGCCGGGGGTCGTCTTGAGGGTCGCGAGCGTGATCTTCCGTCAACGTCGTACGCGATGGATCGATTGCTCGCGAACGTCGTTCGAACAAAGCCGTTCGGAACCAGTGATGCCTCGAGCGCACCGCTTGGTATTATTATTCGCTTGTGGCATCGCCCTCCGCCCCTCGCCCGACGTGAAGTGTTGTCTGTTGTTGTTGACAACGACAACGACGACAATGATGGAAATGATGATGATGATGATAGTGATGCGGCTGTTGCTGATGATGACGATTATGACGATAGTCACCATCCTATCATAGCCATACTGTCTGTACCTTAAGTTCTCCGCTCCTAACTCCCCATTTACCATATTTGCAGCAGCAGCAGCCGCTGCCGCAACAACAACAGCGGTAACATAACATCGAGCCATTGAGAAGCTGTCTCCTCGCTTCAGCTCGGCTCCCCCATAATGGCCAAAGGCCAACACAAGACCATAATACAATTGATTTTGTTTATACATGTATATCTCTCTACGTTCAAAGGTTACCACCGGTCAATCTCAATTGCAGGGCAGATGTTCATGATAGGAAGAGGAGGAAGAGGAGAAGGAGGAGGTACATATACTTTTTTTTTCTACAAAGCATTACCGTTGTTTGTTTGTTTGTTGAGTTGAACAAAGCTGCTCATAGCCCAACAGACGCGAGCATACTGTGGTGTTGTTGTGATCGTTCATCCTTTCTCGCGCCTTCATAGCTTCCACCGAGATTTCAAACGTTTCAGGACTTGAAGCTTTTGCTCCAATTTCGTTCGATGGTGGTTGTAAGCGGTAGTAAGCGTTTGCTTGTTGCTACGAATTGCCACAGCAGAAACAACAACAACAACAATAATAACTACAACAACGATCACGACATCAACAATAGCAGCAGTACAACAAACAAATGACGAAAAGCACAACAACAGCAACAACAACAACAAAAACAGCAGCAACGACCACCTCACATATACATCGGTATGGACAGCAGCAGCAACAATAGCGATCGCGGGAAAAACACGATTGTGAGCAACAGCAATCAGACAACAACAAAAACAACAACGACGACGATGACGACGACGACGACAGCCGTCGTTGCAGTCGTCGCTGAACGAAAACAAAACAACGACGACGACGACGTAAGACAAACAAGCAACAAATTGAATTCGTGATCGAGACAAAGCCGTTTGACGAGTGAATTGTTGTTGTAGTAGTAGTAGTAGTAGTGATTTCTTTGTTTTAGTATTGACCGGTGATTTGCCGCCTGATCGAGGCCGGCCCACTCGACAGAGAGACGACGACGATGCCGATGCCGCTGCTGCCTCGCATCTGCTACGGAACAGAGGAACAACACTGCTCAGCGCAAACGATCATTTGTATAAAAGCAAAATAAAACAATATGTATATTTATATTTTATATATATATATATATATTTATGTATGTACACACACATATATATATATATATATATATATATATATATATATATATATATAGATACCGGCAAGTTCTTGTACTATTCGTTTTGCAGTCAGAGCGAAAGCGCCAGGTCCTCCGGTTTGTTTTGCTTCAAGGTGCCATTCATAAGCTACAAGCGGACAGAATTTCGCGCCAATCGGTGGCGGCGGCGTTTATCGTTTGAGTTTGGTTAAGGTAGTGAGATATTGAAGATAGGAAAAACGAGGTTCAGCGATTTTAAGGTGCCGAAAATGGAGCAGAAAGCGAATCTGCACCAAGTTCTGTGTAAAAAAACTAACTGAATCATATGTTCTAAGGTGGTGGAAATGGTACGAACCGATTATGGTGATCTAGTGGTGCCCGAAATGCTGTGTATACGTGGTACTGTCGATTTCGTGGCGGACGTGAAGAGAGCGAACATGAACCCCGTTCAGGAAGGCCTTCGCCACACAATCGCCGAATCACTATCAGGGAAATAGCTGAGGGATTGGAGATATCGTATATATCAGTTGTAAGAGTTCTGACCAATATTTAATGCGTTAGAAGACTGGTAACAAAGTTCATTCCTAAAATGTCGAATTTCCAGTAAATAACACCCGTCGAGAAATATCCAAGTTGAACCTTGTAGCGGTAGCAGATGTCTTTTTCTTCGACCACAAGGAAATCATCTTCCGCAAACTTTTGTCATCTTGGGTTGTATGGTAAAATTGTATGGCATTGTAGGGAATACTACCGCAAAACCTTAAAAAGACTGCGCGAGAATGTTTGACGCAAGAAAAAACTGAACTCTGGGCAAGCAAATCTTGAATCTCTCTTCACGACAACGCACCGACGCACACATCGTTACTGATTTCGCCTATATTTGAGGAAAAAATCGATCTGAACATTTCCGCAACATTTCTATTCACTCACGGGCTTAGCGGCGACATCTTTCTGTTTCTCTGCCTTAAAAAAGAAGGGACAACACTTTGAAACCATAGAGAAGATAGCGAAAAAAATCGCAGGAACAACTCAATTCGATTGCGAAATACACGTTTAAAAAGTTTCGAATAGTGACGGCGAACAATGGGGTGGCGCCAAGCGCATTGCAGCGGGCGGGAGTTATTTCGGAAGGGAACAAAACACATTGGAAGATTAAATGTATGATATTTCTTTATAAATTCGTATCGGAACTTTTCGATCCAGCATCACGCACATATATATATATATATATATATATATATAAATATGGCGCGTCACGTACTGATGGTAGCATGGTTGAGCCTATGTCGTACGGTATTTGTTGTTACATGTAGTAAATGATGTTGGCTGTCGTGTGTGTGTGAGAATGCCACAAATAGCATCGAAGCGATAAACACTCTTCTCTCTCTCTCTATCTATCTCTCTATCTTTCTCTCGCCCACGTTCCTTCTTGCGGCTCTCTTCGTTGTGTCAGTGCGTTCGTTCATGACAAGTTACATGGCACGACGTTGGTCATGACAATGATGATGATGACAATTGTGGTGGTGGTGACGGTGATGATGATGGTGATGATAAATGGGCAAGCCGACCGAAAACCAGCAACAGCATCAGCAGAAGACGAAGAAGAGGAAGAAGCCTCTTTGAAGCTTCATAACGCACGACGACGACGACAGCAACAACAACAACAGCAACAACAACAACAACAGCAACAGCAACAACAACAATAACAACAACAACGACAGCGCAACGCTGGCGGCTCTGTTTGAAATCTACCATTACTTAGATGATGATGGTGGTGGTTATTATTATCGCCATCATCACCATCATTATCATCATAATCATTAGCTATAACAGCGCACGGTTATCCACATTGTCGTTGTAGCAAGCAGGCAGGCAGGCAGCCATTGGCCGCGCAGTCAACCACCAGGCTATGCTGTCGTGGTCGTATCTATCTATCTATCTATATATATCTATCTATCCATCATTTATAGCGCGCCGGCGGCTTCATCGAAGCCAGCGCTTGATTTCGTTGTTTTCTCTTGTTCGTTGCTGATTCGTTCATTTTCGTTTTTTTTTGTTGCTTTCTTACTCACTCGCATGCTTTACGAAGCTCTAATTCGACGATGCTTCAAATTTACCGTGCTATTGCCGCTTAACTCGCCACTGTCAATGGTCGATTGGCCAACACTGTTATCATCGAATAGTAGGTGAAGAAATCACAACAACAGCAACAGCAGCAGCAGCTGCGAAAAACGCCGCATGTACAGGGCTTCAGTCCTCTCCCCCCCTATATTTGTCGCTTGTTCTTTCGCTTCCTTATTGCTTATTGCGTTTGGATATTCTCACAAACGTCACAAGTCGATTCGATGGGTCGATTGGAAGAAAAAAGTCGGGAGACTTCTGGCTCACTAATCTAACCTAAAGGCAATGTGCCTTCAACAAGTAGTAGACACGTTTTTAAACGTGAAACACGCAACCTTACGTGCACACCCACACCCTTCATCATACACGAGATGATGACAACCCCGCATACTCCGATAAATACGAGATCCATCCCCCCCATCCGTCTAGAGTGCGTATGTGTGCGGTTTTGTGTCGCCAGCAATTACCATTCATGGACGTAATTGTGTTCATGCCGTAGAAGATACGCTACGATGAAACACGGTCGCCAATGTATTTCTCGGCTAATGTATTGTCTTGGTAGCAAACGAGTTATAAATGTAAAGAAACAGAATATATATATATATATATATATATATATAATCAGGGCTGAGGCCGACATGCTTCTATTGTCTTGAAGAGAGTTGCCCGGATGCACCAGTTCCTCTTTTGTAAAGGGTTTCCTAAAGAAACCCTTCCACGTCTATCAAGAATTGAGGTAATAAGCTCATCACCGACAACAACAACAACAACAAAAGCAACAACAGTATCAGCATTAGCAACAAGAACAATAACGGCAGCACTCACATAACAAAGTTTCGCTATGTTACGTACGCTGCGGTCAGCTCCGGCTCAATGCTCTGCCGCATGCGAGCTGCTGAGCGGATAGATTTGGCGTTTGTTGATGAGAAATTAACATTTTTCTGCCCCGTCGCTCTGTCTCTTACTCATTGTTGTTGCTGCTGTTGTTGTTGTTGTTGTTGTTGGTGTTGTTGCTGCGGCTATTGTCATTGTTGCTGCTGTTATAGACAATCTTGCTGTTGTTGTTGCTGCTGCGGCTATTGTTATCGTTGTTCTTGTTGTGGACAATTTTGTTGTTGTTGTTGTTGTTGTCGTTGTTGTTGTGTTTCTGTTGCCCCGGCTGCTGCTGCTGTTGTTGTTGTGGTTTTTGTTGCTGTGATTCTACGTCTCGCTCCATTTATCTATACGGGCCCAACCCAATGGCTGGCGGGGCTTTGTTAGATAGCCGATGGTCACACGACGACGAAGAAGGCTCTCACAATGGCCAAAGGAGACGACACAACGTTGGACGAAGCGGCTTACCTTTATGGGCTGCCATCTGACCAGCAGTCAAGCGAGGTGGTGGTGGTTGTGGTGGCGGCATCAGCCATTAGGGCGGTGGCGTCGCGATTGCGATGGCCTCAAGAGGACGACAGTATCTCTAACAACAACAGCAGCAGCAGTAGCAGCAGCACGAAACCCAACAACAATAGAAACAACAACAGCAACAATGAACACGCTTTATCAACGCTTGGATAAATGGATAGAAGATGTATATAGATATAGATGAATGTATATCGCGTCGAACGCACGACCCTGGCTACTTTGAAACGGGTTACCTCCGTACGGCGAAGGACCGGACAGTAGCGTGACAACAACAACAACAACAACAAAAATAACAACAACAACAGACAGGATCGAACTAATAGTGATTATCTGATGATGGTCATCGAATTCATTGTTGTTCTTGTTGATGATGTTGTTGTCGATGTTGTTGTCGTTGTCGATGTTGTTGTTTTCCTGCTCTTAATGCTAGCGCCAATGTTGCCTTTTTTTCGCCCTTGTTGTGGTCGTGAGCGTAGTAGATTGCGCGCGTAGCAATGAACAAAACCAAAAACGAGGGCAAGCCAAGAAGGAATTGCAATCTGATGAGGAAGAGACGAGGTTAGGATAGGAAAAAACGACACACTGCCAATATCTGCCGACGAAACCCTTTAAGGAGAAAACAATTCGCTGAAATGAAGAAATCGACCGGCGATCAAACGATATAATAACAATGATAACAACAATTACAATTAACGCAAACGTAGTAGTAGTAGTGGAAGTAGTAGTAGTAGTAGTAGTGGTGGTGGTAGTCGTGGTGATAGCAGTTGTAGTAGAAGAAGCGTAGCATAGCGAAATTAGAAAAGCAGCGAGTGAAAAACACAGACGAGCCCAATTGGTCAACAACGACAGCAGAGGAGTCACAGACGAGTGTCAGTATCGAGTAAACTATCGAGAATTGAGAACAGTTGAGTGGTCTAAAATGAAGGAAGCGGCTCCTAGAGACTCGTAGTAAGAAAGTAATGATACTAATGATAGCAATAAGTACGAGAGTAATGATTATAATAATAATAACAAAATAAAAAAAGTCATAACACCGATAATCTTGCGAGAGAAGGGAACGAGCCGTGGGGGCGAAGTGGAGTGGGACGGGTTGGGGTGGGGCGAAAACGAAACGGCCAACAGCAACAACAATAACAACAGCAGCAACAACAAAAACAACAACAGCTACAACAACAACAACAACAACAACAACAACGCAGGGCGAACAAGACATAGTGGAGCGCCGTCGTGGTCTGCGGAGAAGAAAAATTGGACGCGCGACCATATGAACGTGCGGTGTTGATGTTGGTTGTCTCTGGCTCTGTCTGCCTGGCTGCGTTCCTACCTGGTTGGCTAGTGGTGATGATGAAGATGCGCTGCGATGCGATTCGAGTGCGATAACAAAGATCGATCGGCTGTTAATGATATTTCTAATGGCCTTTTTTTGCCCCTATCTAACCCCCTAACGCCCCCCCCCCCCCCACTCACACCCCCCTCCCTCAAACGCGCCCTGCCGCCTCACCTGCTGAGGAAGCCGTTGAGGCGGCGGCGACGCGGGCGGAGCAGACATAAGTGAGCCAGCCTCGTTCTCCTCAGAGGACCACCACCTCAATTAACTAGTAATGCCCGGGCATGCAGTGACGATGATACGTTGTGGTGGCTACGGGAGCGGCAGCGGCGGTAGGAACAAAGCTTTTCGGCTTCAGCTCCATGATCTCATCTCCATCTCCGTTCGCCCTCCCGTCTATCTGCCTCGTTGCTTCGTTCGTTCATTCGAGGTCGTTGTGTTCGGCGTTCGTCGACACCTCGTTGCCGACACTGTCGTCGGTGCGAAACAATGAAGTGAAGCTCGTGATTCCGGCCAAGGCTTTCGTCTCCACCTAAGCCGTACGGGACAAACGGAACGTTTCGATTTGCCGTTCGCAGTACTCATAATGATGATGATGATTTGCAGTAGTGTCAAGCCGGGTGGTGGCAAGGCTAGCGTGGCATTCCCGAGCGCCTGGAGAACTATATATGGGGAGTGCACGGGTTCGATCCCCATCGTTGCATGCGAAACACTCTATCTAGTGCCTTGTGTGACGTCGCGTCGGCGTTGCGACTCTAGTGGTCGATTTTTGTTGTTTCTGAAGTTATTGTTGTTGTCGTTGCTGTAATTGTTGTTGTTGTTGGTATTGTTATTACTGTTGCAGCTGCTGTTACTATCGCTGCAGTTGTTCTTTTTGTTGTTGTTGGCGTTGTCGTTGTTGGTGTCGTAGTAGTTGTTGCAGTTAAGTTAGTGCTTGCTGTTGTTGTTATTGCTGCTGCTATTGTTGTTGAAGGTGTTGTTGTTAAAGAAGTTGTTGTTGTTGTTGCTATTCCGTTGTCGTCGTCGTCGTCGTTGTTCCGTCGTGCGTTCGGGCACGGGCGTACGCCCTGACGACTCGCGTCGGAACCTCGCAGTGGGGCCGCTTTGACTTTTTTGGCTTGGGCTGCGAAGGCGACCATGTGCCCGGTTGGCGACCCGTTGGCGGCGGTATCACAACTGCAGCGGCCACAAATACCATGAGCGGTACTACAAGTACCATCACTACGACCGGATTGCACCGGTCGGTACCGCACCTCTCCTTAATCGGCTTCTGCTGCTGCTGTTGCTGCTGCGGACGCCACCGCCGCCGCTGCTGCTGCTGCCGCCGTTGTTTTCTGTCGGCAAAGCAAACGTTCAGCAAAATCAGTTGAGAAACGACACAAGATGAAGGCAGGCGAAAAATCACAGCCCGAAAACGCAGCAATAGCACTCGCTGCAGCAGAAGAAGAAAAACAGAAGGAAACCAACAGGCGAAAAAAAGCGAAGAGGACGGGCAGGCGGTAACAGCCAGCCAATATCGTATTGGATCGTACATTCCTCTGCATTTTATCGTTTCGCTCCGCGTCTCTGCTCGCTAGCTTTATCGCTAGCTCTGACTTTCTCTCATACTGTTGTGCCTTCCGTATATATATATATATATATATATATATATATATATATATATATATATATATATATATATATATTATATTTATATGGCGCCTCGTTTAACCCTGCCTCTTATCTTGCACCTTGGCTACTCCTCTTCTATTTCTTGCTCATCTTGCTGTACTTCTACTGTCGCTGTTTTTCCTTTCGTACTCTCTGCGCTATCTTTCTACTTAGCCTTCTATCAGTCACTTCGACTCGTTAATTTAGCAGCTGCATCAGCAGCACCAGTTTTAGCCAATTCTGGCAAATGGCACCATAACCGAAACTAGAACTTCAAGTAGTAAACAACGTATCAAAGGGAAACCAGTGTCCGTCAACTCGGATTGATGAAGGCCAAGTCCGGCTGTATGACCGCGCTAGCGACGCCACGTGAGAGATCATGCAAACGGAGAGCAGAGGAACAAAACAAGCATCACCGTGACACTCATCATAATCCACGCCATCATGTGATCCTCCAATGTGATTACGCGTAGTGAGCAGCGGGCAAGTTTGCAGAAGCCAGTCGCTCGCAACAATAACCACATGGCGAAGTTGTGACGTTTTGCGTCTCGATGCGATAACGTCAATGAGCAGGATGGTCAGATAGTCAGTCGGTCCGGCATCTATCGGTCAGTCAATAAACACATGAATTAACCCCAATTAGCAAATAAATTAGAGACTTGATTAGCTAGAAATCATCTTGTCGAATGAATCGTTTGAGTGAAGTGTAGACAACGAACCAGTCAGTCAAAGCTACTGTCGACTACTGTCTTCTGGATGGGCTTGGGGTTGCGTCGCGGCCGCCCCCACAAATCGGTCGAAAACTGGGCGCAAGAAGCCGCGGTTGACTCGGCAACGTTCTCGATCGAAAAGGGCGGCGGTGGCGTCCGTGCGGGGTCTTTGCAGACCAACCCTAGACGCGGCAATCAGCGAGATTATCAGGAACGACAGCAACAACGCCGACAGCAACGCTAACAACAAAAGCAACAACAAGAAGAAGAATAGCAACAAAATGAACAACAACAACAACAACAATAGCAACAACAAAAACAACATGACCATGACGACTCAAACGGTCAACGTCGACGGCAACAATGAAAAGCAGGATTACTCTAAACATCAGCGGCAGCAACAACAACGACAGCATCAACAACAACGATAATGACAACAATAACGACAGCCACAAGCACATCAACAACGACAATCACAACAACGTCAAGAACAACAACCACAACAACGTCAAGAACAACAACAACCACAAACAGCAGTGGTAACATTAGAAGTACGTTTCCCGGCTATTCCTTCTCTCTGTTGTACAACAATATAATCATGTCGATATGTGCATGACCACGCACTCCTCGGGCCGTTCGTTAGCGATTGAGCGACCGACCACCCAGCGTGAGACTAGAATATCGATCAGAGAGAGAGAGAGAGAGAGACTTTGTGGTGAGACATTACTTTACTGTTAGAACTACGACGACGACGACGACGACCACGAGAAGGAACAACACCACAACAACAATAACGACCACATCCTTGATTACGGCCCAATGCTCGGGCTGGTGGTGGTGGTTGTGATGGTGCTGTTGCTGCTGCTGCATCATCATCATCATCGCCACGATCATGGTCATATGGAGGATGGTGATGATGATGATGATGGCGGTGGCCACACGATATCGACACGATATCGTCTCTGTGTGTGTGAGTGTTGAGGTGGTCGAGTAGGTCGAATCGAACCCATTATCGTTACGAGTGCGGGGCTGTTGCGTTGGGTTCGCTTGCTCACAGCTGGCCGCTACCTCTGCTGAAGTTCAGCAGAATGTGCTTCGGTCTGTCTGTCTGTCCGTCTGTTTTGCGGCTACGGCGGCTGGTGTTGTTGGTTCCTACCGGCGCATCTGTTCGACAACGACGACACCGCCGCCACCGCGGCCACCGATATGCCGAAGGTCCGGTTTCGGCATCAGCGGTGGTCGACAAACGGTGGTCGAATGTGGCCGGCATAAGAGAATAAAGGTCTTTCAGGACGACGACGATCACGGCAGCGAGCCAAAATGAAGTGAGGTGAGGTGAGGTGAAGTGGAACCGATGGATCGATGATCGTCAGCATCACTAACAGCCTAACAGCACTCGATGACTCTATTACACCATCAGCTGCGACAACGATGGCAGAAGCAACAGCAACACCAACAACAACAACATCTACAACAACAACAACACCGACACCAAAAACGACAACAACGACCTACCTAAATGATGTCAATCACGACACAGACTACGCAGGCAAGCCGTTTTACGGACAATGTTCGACAGCGACACGAGTAGGACCAATCCGGTACTGGGTGGACCTCAGAACTCCCACTCTGCTGCTCTCTGTTTACCGCTTGGATCTTCAGATCACGATGTTACTATGTTATCAATATTGTTATTGTTGTTGTTGTTGCTGCTGCTGCTGCTGCTGCTGCTGATTTTACCAGTGTCCAAACCTTGCTCCAAGTGATCCACTACTGTTACCGTGTTCAAAATTGAACTTAATCTGCCCGAGTTGGTTCAAGTTGACGTGAATCAATCCTGACTTATCGCGGTGGCAGACCTCCACTCTCTGGAATAGGAAACACCTCCCACGCCGTATTTTTTGCCGAGAAAGACATTATCCACTAGAGTACATCACTTAGTTTGCTCACGTACACATATGTGTTACGTCGTCATTGCTACCGCGGTTCTTGTTGTGGTTGTTGTTGTTATTGTCCCTTTCATTGTTAGCTCTCATTGCGCTACGGTGATCCGGCGAGCATCTACGCCGTCAATTAGTCGACCCATACGCTGAGGTGAACCCTAGGTCAGAAGACGAAACAGAAAAAAGAGCACAGAAAGAGAGAGAGAGAGATCGTGCCATCATGCGGGTTGTAGCAACTACAGCAGTGAGTTGTAGTTCATGGGCAATACCACTCAGGTGCGACAACATTCAACAATATACTTGAGATAGATTAGCCGATTTGACTTTATCGACGTGATGTCAGAACGTCGAACTTGGCAAAATGGCAGTAACTTATATCGGCAGCGTGTTAACGTGCGTCACCAACTGTTACACGCAGACACACATATATATATATATATATATATATATATATATATATAGATATATATATATATATATATATATATATGTTTCACGTGCGCGCATACGTAATATCTCTACATTTTATAGCGAGACGGCTCGCCGGTGGTATGAAGGAAGAGGGCGTCGCGCGCGCGCCGATTCGACGCTGTTGGCTCTAACGTCTGATGACGAGCCGGGCGCCCATGGTTGGGTCACTGTCGGCGACGACAGCAGCAACAACAACAACAAAACAAGAATCCAACAACAACAAACAAGAATCCACGATGATGATTCTAGTGTGCGAATGTGAGCGGGAAAAGCGCCGCCGCCGCCATGCCCATGGCGGAGTCGAGACGCGTCACGCTGTCTGCTAGCGCCGCTTCTCGAGCCGAAATCACGATCAAATACGTCCTCATTGTGGCCCACCATTGCGGCCGTAGCTGTACGTGTAGTGGGAACCACCATCGAAGCAGACAGAATTCATTGTCGTCCGACCAATGATGATAACGATGATAATGATGATGATGATGATGATGATAATGTTGTCGTTGACCAGCTATTATGGCGGTTGTGATAGTGATGGTGATTCTTCTTCTGTGGTTGTGATAGTGATGGTGACTTTAGCAGACAGCCTGGCAGACCCTCCGACTGCCCCGGCGGTTCGTGTCCGTCGTGGCACAGTTTGAACGTTTACGCAAGCGCTGTGTCATGTGCTTCTGGGGGTTCTCAGGTTGTTATCTATCGCTGGCAGCGGTAGTGCACAAGCCTTTCGTTTTTCGTCAATTGATCCATCCAGGCGCCAATTCAGTCTTCCAAACGTCTATTAATCCGTTCGGGCATCAATTTATCTATCCAGACATCTCCCTATTCATGCATTGAACCTGCCAACCTAGCCATCTGTCTATTTGATTCAGCCATTCGCCCGTGTATCTGTTCGACCTCATCAATTAATTTGCTCGCGCCAACCAATCCATCAAGCCGCCAATTCATTTAGCCGATCATCCACGTATCAACACATTCATCCACCATCTAGTTCAATGATCCACCCTATTTTTACGTTGATCTACCCATTCTAACGTTGATTTACCCATTCGTCCATTTCTACATCCACTCATCTATCTACTCCTTTATTTATTCGCACATTGCTATTTATCTCTTTCAATTAAGTATGTACAATATTATGCCGAATAACAGCTGTTGCGGTCCTTCAGCTACGAATCCACGACCTGACGGCTGACGGCGTCTTCGACGCTTTTCCATCGAATCTTTTGGTTTGTCGTTAAGGTTGTTGTTGTTATTGTTGTTGATGTTATTGTTGTTGTTTTTCTGCTGCAATTTCTGTTGTTGTAGTATCTATCTGTGGTTGTCTTCGTCTCTGCTTCTTCAGCTGTTGTTGTTGTTCTTGTTGTTGATGGTGGCGGTGGTGCTGACGTTGCTGTCAGAGTCGGGTCCACCATAGAGGGAGCGAATCGAGCGGCCGCCGTGCCGGATCGGGGCGAGTCACGGTGGCCGTGTTCATGGTGAAGTCTGAAGTCCACTCCTGATGACGATGGTGAAGATGGTAAAGATCTCGTCACAATGGGTGTGAGGACGACCGGCCGACCAGCTGATGATGACGGTGATGATGACGGTGGAGGATGATGATCATGGAGGAAATGCCAAACGAGCGATTTTCCGGACAATTTCGTGTTCTTTTCTAGCAGCGTTTCGTTCAGGCTCGTTGATCTTGGCAGCGGCAGCCGCAACAGCAGCAGCAGCAGCAGCTGTAGCATCGGTATCGGCCGCCAACGCGTGGGTTTTCGTCGGCGAACGACACACGGCATGCGGTCACGCTGGGAGTGGGGCAAGGTGCAAGAATATGAGGGGTCTCCGTTTGTCTGTGTGTTCATCTACGCGGTGCGCGTACTACGTTTCTGCTGCTGCTGATGTTATTATTGTTTTTAATTGTTGTTGTTGTTGTTGTTGTTGTTGGTATTGTTATTGTTGCCCATATTGTTGCTGTTGCTATTGACGATGTTTCTTGTTGGCCGGCTCTCGTTTTAGAGCTAGAGAACTCAGTGCACACCGCCGGTCGGTACTCGAGATGGCGGCTCGAGAGCCAAGACGAAGACGAAACTGGATGGCAACAGAGAGACAGAGGTCGTAAGGCATACGATTCATTCAACGTAATCCTGAGCGTACAACAACAACAGCAACAACAAACATACATTCACACATACACGTGCACGCACACACTTGACCGCCAATTATACTCGGTGGGGAATCGACTATCACAATCGACAAAAGAGGAGGAGCAGAGAACAACAGCAGCAACAACAACAACAACAACAGCAGCAGCAACAACAGCAACATTAATCGCAGTCACGGTAGTTCATGTTGTTTTCGATTCTCGCTGTTGTTGTTGTTGTTGTCGTTGTTGTTGTTAATATTGTTGCCGTTGTGGTGGTTGATAGTAATAGTAGCTAGCATCGTTAATCGTAGAAGTACTAGTAGGAGTAGTAGTAGTAGTAGTGGTAGTTGTAATAATAATAATAATGATGATGGTTGTTTCTCTTCTTCTCGTGTGGGGCATGCGGGTCGTTGGGTGCGTTCACTCGATTCGGATTAAATTCCGTGCGACAGAAGAACGAAAAAAGAAAGACGGATAACGTAGCGCTGGATGACTGGGATAGGATGATGGCACTAATCACGTTTGCAACGCCGCGTATAGCCCATGTGTGTGCGTGTATTGGTAAACGCCGTCGTTGATTACGAAGACAACGACAACAACAAAAACCACAACAACCGTAACGACAACAACAGCAATAACAACAACAACAACGGCAGCAACAACAACAACGACAGCAACGACAGCAACAACAACAAAGACCACAACACTAACAACAAAAACAACAACGACAACAAAAACCACAACGACGTCAACAACAACAGTCACAGCAATGCCAGAAACGGCAACAACAACAGAACAACAACAACAACAACAACAACAGCCACACCAACGACAACAACAACAGTAGCAGATTTCCACGATAAAACTAACAACAGCAAGCGCAGCAATAAAGGCGATACATTTTTGGATCCGCTGGAGCTACATTTAATAAGAACGATGTTTTCGGACGAGACAGTGCGAACAACAACGGCAACGAAAACAACGACATACACAGCGGCAGCCAACAACGACATGCAAATATTAAACAATATTTTCCGATTGACAGTGGCGGTGGTGATAAGATACTAATGACAGTAAAAACGCCAAGCAAAACGCCGGCCGTTGCTTGTTGCGGTTGTGTGAAACAACAAAACCTTATCAAAATGCTCGTGCTTGTACACACAGAACACACGTACCAGCACGAGTGGGTGCAGACGACGAATTATCATCTTTGTTCCATGCCCAGCCATATTGCGTTGTTCATCGTATTAACAAGCGTTCGCACTTATTAATATTATTATTTTTATTATTATTATTATTATTATTATTATTATTTTTTTTTTTTTTTTTTTTATTCAGTTATTACAATTGTGGGGTATGAACGTTTATGCCAGATTCATTCTGCTTTGGTCGCTTTCTGTCAATTCATGGCGCCTATGATGGAAGCCACATTTCCTCTACAAACGGCCAAAGACATCATCTGTCTCAAATATATTGATATAATATGATCGAAAGAGATTGCTAATCGCAAAATGTTGATGTACGAACGTACCAATGAGCAGCGAGTTGAGTTGAGATCGCTTTGCTGAGAACTCCCGCTGCGTGTAGGAATACAACAACACACGGTAGTAATTGTCGTCGTATCGTGGAAGTACAAATGCTGCTACTACTAGTATTTAATAAACAGCCGACCAGCGGAAATTAATCGAGCACTGCTAGGCCGCCGATTTCATATTGATCGTGACTGTCCTGGTAGATGGCTGATGACGGCAGTGAGTTATGCTGATAATGATGATGATGATAATGATGATGATGGGACTGAAATGACAGTAGAAGAATGAAGTGCTCGAGATTGGCGGTATCGTCGTTTAAATAACTTCGTTTTCGATTTGTAATGTTCAGATGCGGCCGTAAGTTGACTACCTGCATAGTTGGTTGCGGGCTGGATGCGTGGATGGTTGATTGTTGGTTATTATTAATTATACTTTATTCATTCATTTGTTCGTTTGTTCCAATTGGTTAGCCAGACAGTCAGCTAGTGAAACTAGTCGGCATCGCGTCATCTGCAGTGACAAATCACCATAATCACCACCACCGCCACCAACATCATCACCATTCTCAGCAACATTTTTATTATGATCATGTTTATCATCACCACCACAACCACCACCACCACCACCATCATCATAACCATAACCATCACTATCACAACCAGTATGAGCATGGCATCAATCGCGCGAACTGATCGAAATCGAAATTGCTAAATTATCGAACCGAATAATGATCTTAATAATAATAATCATCATCATCATCAAATCGTGAAATAGATCACATCGCGTCGGGCGATCGGTCGTTGTCGAATGGTGACGAATACGTACGTGACTTGCGTTTGCAAGATGCCGTCGAATTCGCGAATTCGAACCCTCGCATTCGCGAATTCGAGATGGATCGTTTCGAACTCTGTGGGCCGCAAACACGAAGAGCGAGCAGCTTCGAAGCTAGAGAGTGGCCGTGTGTGTGTGTGTGCGTCTCAACTAGACGTGATGTCGACTCATCTGACATCTCACATCATTATGATCATTACTCATTATTGTCATCAAACATCAATATCTTCTTCTTTTCTTCATCATCGTACGAATGAAAACCGGCTCCAGAACTGAGTTCTCGTTTTTAGCCATAATCATTATCAGCATCTTGTTTTGCGGGATCAGACGATAACCACCGATATTCGGACAAAGATGACTTCTAAGCATACTAGGCATTGTTGCTGTCGTTGTTGTTGTGGTTGTTGTTGGCGGCGATGTGGCTACATAGCTTTTATTTCTGTTATCGAACATTGGAAGTTTTGGAGACCATCGAGTTCAGTGTCATTCGTTGCCTGCGTTAATACGGCTCACTAATAATAATCATCGTCATCATCAACATCAACATCATTTTCATGCTAATCATGTCGTGTCGCATTCACGCAGAGCTCGCCACCGTGCATCATCTGGCGATCTGTCTCAAGTGTGTAGCCGCCGCCATCGTCGCATCGTATGCTTTTGCTGTAGTAGCCGGGGGGGCAGGACAACAAAGGCGGGCGCGGCTTGGGCCGGTCAACAAAATCGAATTCGATTTCCGGCCGCGCACAGCAAGCCAATGCAGCAGGTGGAATCAGCCCAGGGAAATAGGGCCAGCGGGCAAGATTTCCGGCAGGTTTTCAGAGGCAACCGGCTTAGAACGACCGCGTGGCTGACCACAAGAACCGCCCAGATAGAAAGACAGACCGACAGACAGACAAACAACCGCCCTATATCAACTCGGAAGATAGACCCTCGGCAACAACAACAACAACAACAACAACAACAACAACAACAACAACAACAACAACAACAACAACAACAACAACAACAACAACAACAACAACAACAACAACAACAACAACAACAACAACGCCGGCCTTTAGGAAATGAATGCGGGCCGCTCAAGCAGCGTCGGTGACAGCAAGCCAACCGGGGCTTCAGTTGCTCGTACGTCGATGACGACAAAGGGCAACAGAGATGTGGATGAGGAGAGCGATGAAGATGTGGGTGTTGAGATTCATGATGACATGAACTTACCCACCGCAACGATGACTATAACGAGCAACAACAACAGCAACAGCAGTAATGCAACAACAACAACAATGACGACCACAATGAAAGCAGCAGAAACAATAATAATGACAACTACAACACACAACATTACCAGCAGTCGTAACGGTAGCCATAGCATTGGATAGCTCGCCGCAAGCTTGTGTTTACTAATGCGCGTTAAAAAATTGACTGTTCCACAAGTCCTGGGAAAACGACAAGAGCCTTGCGTTGTCTTGAGATCCGAGGTGCACATGGATCAGTGTAATGTAAAGTCATGTTAGGCTCGGTCTAGCAAATGGCTTATTAGGGTGAAGAATTTATTCAAGTGTGCTCTCGTAGTATTTTGTCGAAATTGCGACTAGACACGAAGCTTTACGTCACAAGACGTTTGATGCAAATTATCGTATTCTCCTTCGGGCGTATTGTGAGCAGAAATGTTATGAACAATATGTCTAAGAAGGATCACATTGGATGAAGATCATGGTGTGCTTTCAAGCGCCGCTTTATTTATGTAGGCTTTATGAGCAGCGATCAACTCGTTTGGCGACTATGCGGTCCGAGAAGCTCAACAGTACTAGCGGGAAGTGCGTAGGCCATTTACTATAGCAGTAAATGACAATGCCCCGAACTACTTTAGAAAGAACGGCAGCAGTCCGTGACAACAGCAATGCCGTTATATATATATATATATAAGTAACATGATTGACTGCAGCGATGACAGAAGCAACTACAAGTTAGTCTTAGTAGATTTTCATCAATAACAGCCTACACTTATAGCGACGTAAACGAGTGACAAACACCGGCCGTTATGCTGACCTACTGTTGTAGGGGCTGTCAAAACTTACCGGGCTCGATAGTATAGAGAAGCGTTGTTAAAAGCAATTTGTTGTTGTTGTGTGACGGCATTAGGATTAGCTCTATTCTTGCAAGGAGACAGGTGTCTAATCAGTAGACGAGAGGCAACCTGTTTGGGAAATGCTGCCTGTTTGTAGTTAAAAAGAAGGAATTATGAGAGATTAATAGGGAAACACGCCTTGGTGAGGACTTTACCGGTTACGTGGTCGACATATCCTCCTTTGGAACATGATGTGACTTCATACTGCTGGTTCGGTTTTCATTGATGATCGGGTGATCGCCAAACTGATTTGACAACACGAAAGTAACTAGCAACATATTGATGCTAATCCAGTTTAAGATTTTTTTAACGATCGTTCCATTCAATGCTAAACTATGCTAGTCTGTATATGTAATGACGTAGTAGTACGTAGTGTATAAAGCTATACACTTGTATATATATAGCTGCACACCGAAATTGAGCGGCTCACCGATATTTCGGGGACCTATGATGTGTTACGTCGTCTGTACCACGCCGTGCGTCCACTAACTAACCAGTAATTTGATGTGTTGCGTTCTTCGTATCGTGTGTGTGTGTTTCAGTCGGGCAAGATCATGCGATCGGGCGAGGAGGCGTACATCCGCGAGGCGGGCGACAGCTGCGGTCGCGGCGAAGATCCGTCCATCTTCGGCATGAAGGTGACCCGGCAGTCCACGTGCTCGAACCTGGTGATGTCAAGCAACCCATCGATTGGCGTCATCCTGCCGCCTGGCGGAGTAGGATCCTCATCTTCCTTACCGTCTTCGGGGGAGTCACTTCCGCCATCACAATTGCTACCAATGTCGCCGCTATCGTCACCGACTTCGTCGTCGTCGTCGTCATCATCGTCGTCGTCGTCACCGGCCGTGCCAAGACTACGGCCAGGCAAGCCATCTGTCCAGCATCGGCCGGCAGGGGCGGCCATGCGGCCACCCGTTCCGGCGCCGGTGCCGCTCCCGCCGCCACCACCGCCGCCCCCGTCGATTATTCCGTCGTTCCACGACAACAGCGACCCGTACTGGTACCGGCCGGTGTCGACGAAGCCCTGGAAGCGTATCAAGACGCATCCCGCCGACTCGGACCGCGTCAACGAGATTCCGTCGTCGGCTGCCGGCGGCGCCGCCGCCGCTGCGTCAGCCTCGGACGGCGTGCTTCTCACCGTGCTCGCTGTCGCGTGCTTGTTGACAACGCAGCTCGTGGCTGGTAGTTCGGCCGGCATGCGGTTCTGCCAACATCAACATTGAGCAGGTCAAGGTCTGCGTGATGATGATGATGATGATGAGGGCAGCGGCGACGTTGTCGTCGTCGTCGCTGCGGACGACAACAGCAGCAACAACAACAACAACAACAATAGCAACGACAACGGCAGCAACAACAACCACAACAACAACAGCAGCAGCAGCAACAACAACAACGACGACGGCATCAACAACAACCACAACGGCAGCAACAGCAACGGCACAAAACTACTATACTATACTAGGAATAATGGCATGCCATAACTTGATCACCATCGCCATTGTCACCATTGCTCAATAGTAGTAGTAGTTAGTAGGAACTGGCAGTGCCCCCCAACAACAAATCCGGCACTCCGTAAGCGACGAAGCGACGAAACGATCTTCAACGTCAGTAGCGAACGACTGGCAAGACTATTAGAAGAGTATGTTGTGGAAGTGAGTAGAAGACGGTACGAACGACGGCCGCCGCCTTAGAGTGGCAAAGTGCTACCTATAAACGTGAGACAGAAGAGGCATTTAGAAGGTAGCAGTATCGAATCCAAAATATCACGCTTATAGCGGAAGGAAGAGGAAGCAATTGTGAAGAAGAAAAGCAACAACAACGGAAATACTAAAAAGTCAAAACTATCGACATCCACATCAACAACAATAACAACACAACAACAAAGACAGCAACATCGGCATTATTAACAACAACAACAATGACAGCAAGCGACAAAGACGATGGCGAGGTGCGCTCAATCGCCAGACTACATCACCCGTGCACGTTCCGTCTTGACCACGTCGTGTTTGCTGATTCCGATTTGCTGAAGATGCTGTTGTTGGTTTTGTTTTTGACCGTCTGTCTGTCTGTCCGTCTGCCAGTTAGCTAGTTACAAATAGTTAGACGGTCTGTCGGTGAACTAGATCCACCGACCAACCAACCACCCAACCAATATACTTCGGACTTCGCTTCACCAGCTTTGGCGAAGCGTGACGGTAGAAGCGGCAAACGCCGTAAACTACTATGACGATTACTACAACGTTTGATCTCCTTGTATACACAGTACACAGATATCCGATCCAGCCCGCCAGGCTAACGGATATGCTGAAGAAACGAAAACAAATGAGCATAGCGGCTTTCGGCCGCGCAAATTCACCAGTGGCAGCACATCTATCAAACCAATATGACTGACTACCTACTAGTGGATGTATTATTACTATTACTAATAGTATTGTTACTATTAATATTATTGAGCTTGATTACTCGAATTATTGGTATCGTTACTTATTGTGGCCGTGGTGTTAGCCGATATCGACACGATGGTAATAGCTCTAATATATTGTACATACGACGGCTTAAAACCGTCACCGACTGGCATTCTGGAGAGTAAATGTAAATCATTTGCAGGTGATGCGTCATTATACAGACGGGCAGAATGTTCACTGCCGATGCCACACTGGGATTCCTGCGTAGATTTGTTGAGTTTGTTGGCTTATGTAATGGGGGTAACAATTTGAGGTCATTGAAGTATTTTTGCTAGTTAATTTAGCTTTCCTTTTTAATTTCGCACAATTCACCTGTTGGCTGGAACGTTTAGGAAACGTGGAGCGATATTTGAATATGAATTATTATTGGACTGGTATGAACTATTTAGAACCGCTTGTTAGCGACGTTAAAAAAAGAAAATCAGAAGAAAACAGAGAACAGTTAGGAGTCGCTTGTTGATCGTACATGTCGAGGGACAGCAAACAGAGACAGGTGATTATTTAGAGGCTTAAAATCTTCTAGATATCGAGAGAGAGAGAGAAATAGAGAGAGAGAGAGAGAGCAGCAGCAACGATATGTCTCAGGTTTCTGGCGTGCTATCTGCAAGAGAGTATTTATTACTATTCCTATGAGCGTATTGCCGAACTTTCACCAACAAGTCAGTATGTATAGAATGCCAACGAAGTGTTATTTCGATGTTCGATTCCTCGTCACTAATGCAACCTATAAGTAGTTAGCCACTTACAAATACAAACCATGATTGCCGCCCTAGGCGTGCACAGATATATTTGTAGGGTGTGCGTGTGTTTCTGTGTGTGAGTGTGCGTGTATGCTCTATGAAAAACGAGTTGTTATGGCAGAGCAACTGAAAATGAATACAGAAGCAAAAGAGAGAGCAAGAAAGAGACAGAAAAATACAGACAGAGAAAGAAAGAACCTGCCTAAAGAGGTGATAATATAATTGTCATACTACTACTACTAATAATAATAATAATAATAATTTATACAGCCAACAAAAAGTGTGTGATTATAGTGCGGTGTACATACATGGCGCAACTATAGGACGAAGTAGAGAATGCTAATGAAGACAAACAACCACCGAGCAGAGGCAGCAGCAGCCGAAACAACAACAACGATAACGACTGCAAAAATATAATTATTAATTAAATATCAACAGCAACAACAACAGCAACGGCAAATGAAAAAATTGCTTGCATGTGACACACAACGGGCCGATCGCGATTGTTTATTGCTAGCTATATATATATATATATATATATATATATATATATATATATATATATATATATATAATGGGATCGCCGAGGACACCCGAACGTCTCTGTTCCATGCATGGATTAGGGCCCGGTTGCGCATGTGTGGTTCATAAGCTGTAAAACGGCAGTAAATTTATTGAAGGAGTAATGCGGGAATGCACGCTGCAGAAGAAGAAGCGGAGCAGAACAAAAACAAATATACAAACAGTGACCTCCGCGCAGTCCCTGCCTCTCCTAACCTTCTGATGTATATAAAATGTTTATAACTTATTTAATAAATTTTTAGTTAGAGTTGATACGATGTTGTTCTTACTTTACGGACGGCTTTTTGTTGTAGTTATGACAACGTTATTTGAGTTACGGGCGTTATAAGCAATCTCGTAATGTATTCAAACAAGAACTCCGCGTGATTCTTTCGCGCTAGGGCTGTTGTTCGATCATTTTTTTTATGAATTACAATTTGAACTACTTAGTTCAAGCAGACGGATAATAGCCCGAACACTCAAATGAATCTATGTTTGGTGACCAGGCAGTTAAACCCATGTATCAATTTGGTGTTGATCTATTTGTTTGTCTGTGTACTTTCCCCTCTTTATGCAGCGCGCGTATTTTAGCCGAACTGAGTTCATGCAGTACACGCTTTTTCCGTGGTCGTCATCAATCCGCCTCTGTGTTAGCGCTATCAGGATAGACACACCAGACCACCTTTCGCTTTTTTCAGTTACAAACAAGTTCTTTTGTTCAGAACGTTTATATACATGTAAATATATATATATATATATATATATATATATATATATATATAACGTTCAAAGCTAGATACTTCACCCGTGCATATATATATATATATATATATATTCACAACGGAAATAAGATAATACCTAATCACACATCACGGCAAAATGCAACAGTTGAGATAGCATGTGCGAGACAAATCGCAGCAGCATCCGTTGGCCACTTTGTATTTGGCTGTTTTTGCTGTTATTGAGGTAACTTCACAGCGACGACTGCCGTTGAAGCTTATCTAAGAAGTTGTCGCATCAAGCGTTGAATCTGTACCAAGCTAAGAAAAGAAGATACACCTTTATCGAGCATAGCGCGCAGCTGATGAGCTACGCTGGCTATTGCTTGGATAGCACAATCAACGCCAGGCGCCCTGCCTAAGCAGCCTAAGGCATAACGGTCATACAACGATCCTCTTCTTACTGAATATTTGTATTTTGGCTTGTGTGTACGGTGTGGCGTAAGTATCTTGCTATCCCGCTAACGTCC
Organism: Dermanyssus gallinae; assembly: GCA_003439945.1. Lineage (NCBI taxonomy): Eukaryota > Metazoa > Arthropoda > Arachnida > Mesostigmata > Dermanyssidae > Dermanyssus > Dermanyssus gallinae. The sequence goes on from QVRM01005167.1 coordinate 40,584, forward strand.
CCCTTCTGTTAACACGGGACTCTATGCGATCCCGGCATCGGACGGCGGGGGAAAACGGCTAAGTACGGTAATTATATTGAATCACAAATCGAGTCGCCATCGAATGGACCGTACTCAAAGTGATCCCTGTAAGCCGTGTGCATTCCTGTCGTTGTTCTATGGACGTCTCTCAGACCGTAATACTAACTTCTCAAGGTATTGAACGTTAGAGTTAGACAACAGGGAATACGGTGGGCGAGTAGAATCACCGCAACGCCTACAACACGCAGTAACTTGCAGCAGGTCGCCACAGATGTATACCATTTTCCAATCCCGCCGATACGGATAATGGTCGTCATACCATTATCCGAGTTATTACATTGGTGTTCAATCTATTTCGTCCAGCTTACACCGCAGGTCACCGTTTTCAGGTAGGTCCGCAGCAGCTAGTTAAGTGCGAATAAACCGATTTATGCGATACAATCCATTCGTCATGAGCGCGATCTTGTCCGGTGCCAAATTGTGTATACTTTAACTTGTGTGAGTTGTTATGTCACGTGTATCCATCTTGAACGAGCTACTCGTCATGTCATATCGAAATGTCCACTACGTAAGCGATTAAACTACCCTATTTTGGTGCGAACGCATACAGCCCGAGACCTTCGTGGTAGTAACAAAGATCATTCTACGCAAATGAGCCCTTGCATGCACTTTGAATTAAACAATATATATATATATATATATATTTTTTTTTTTTTTTAACGCTTTGACAAACACATCGTTTGACGCACGCAATAGGCGAAGGTGTCTGTGGCACGATATCGTATAGATGCCCCGCCATTGTCTTCTCGTTACTGGATAGATTTTATAGGCTTTCTTCAGCAGAAACATTTAGTCACAGGACAATGACAGTCACGTCCAACAGAAACGACCCGCATGGTCGGAGCTCAAACTTGCAATAGCCCGGTCTGTCAATCACAACTGGCACGGACCATGGCAACGCGCGGTTTCCAACAGTACGTTATGTATATATATATATATATATATATATATATATATATATATATATATATATACATATCGAGAGAGAGAGAGAACTAGTAAGCTTTTAAAACAGGCTAGGCGAGACAGAGGAGTTTAGACGTCCCCGCTCCACTCCACTAGCGGGCGGTTACTTGGGGTGTTTCGACGGAGTAGGTCGTTGGCGTAGGTGAGCATACGTATAGCGTACAGGATGGGAAGAGACTAATAGACGGGACAGCACAGAAAGAGTGCTGCATGCACGGAATGAACCAGCGACCGACGACGAAATAGACCGGATGAACCAGCGGCGACATCATCGGTTCGCTTTTTGATTCTTCGACTTGAGCTAACAGCAGCAGCAGCAGCCGCAGCAGGCTGGGAGGTGGCAGGGGAGGAAGAGGTCCTCAATCTCGGCTGCGCTGTCGGCCGTGCCGGCGTGCGTGACGACCGAACAACAAGAACAGGAACAATAACAACAGCAGCAACAACAACACCGACGGCAACAACAACATCAACAACGATAATAACAACAACAGCAACATCGACGACGACAACTTAGACAACGGGGACTACAGTTCATTTATTCCCATCGAAAGCGGCATTCCCCTTCCGTTTCGTGCAGCTCTGTCGCGCGTTTCGCCACGCTGCCCGTTTCCCTTTCTTCTTCTTCATCTCCTTTTGTTGTTGTTATTGTTGTTGCTGCTGCCTATGTTGCTGTTGTTATTGTTGCTATTGCTGTTTAGGTTGATCGCGGTCCACGTATGTATACATACGTACATTTGTCTGTCTCGCTGTCTGGCCATAGGTCTAGGTGTGCGTGTATTACACATATATATATATATATATATATATATATATATACATACATACATGAATGTCTGCCGGCGTTCGTCATGAGCGGTCCGAAAAAAAGAGCCTTTCTTGTCGTGACTGACCAGTTCCGTGCGGTGGCGGCGTTGGCGGTACGGTGCTCGCTCGTCGAGCCGCTTTTGCTGCTGCTGGGGCCGCTGCTTTTTCTGCTTCAGCTGTCGCTGCTGCTGCTGCTTCTGACGTTTCCGATGCGTTTTCTGCTGCTGGTTCACCTACGAGTGGCGTTGGCGTTAGCCTGCCTGCCTGTTTGTCTGTCTGCCTCCTCCCGGCTTCGTCCCCCCTGTTTCTTTCTCTGTCTCTATCTGTCTGTATGTTTGTCGGTGTGTGGCTGGTTTCGGTCGCTGCGGCGTGGTCAGCCGCCCAATTGGCCGCCCAGCCTGCCTTTGCTGACGATGCTTTTGCTGATGATGACGACGATGGCGATGATGATGGTGACGATGTCGATGATGATGGTGATAATGATGATGGTGATGATGCTGATGACAGCGGCGGCGGCGGATCTCACGAGGCGGAAGAGCTGCGACAGCAGCAACAACAACAACAGCAACAACGGTGGCGAGGAAAACGAAGAAAATAGGAGAAAAATACAGAAAACTGGAGAAAAAAAGTGGTGAGAGGGGAGGTAGGGAGAGAGCGAAGAGGTAGGGATGGGGGTGGGAGGTGGGGAAGAAAAGGCAAAATCACCATCGTGTCGTTCGTTGGTCTCGCGATTTGCCGATTTCCTCTCGTTCATCGTCGTCGTCGTCATGGGCGCTGCGCTTTCTGCTGTTGTTGTCGTCGTCATTGTTGTTATTGCTGTCGTCATTGTTGTTATTGCTGTCGTCACTGTTGTTGTTGTCGTAGTTGTTGTGGTATTGCTGTTCTTGTCGTAATCATTATTGTTGATGATGATTATGAGTCTGTTGATGATGTTGTTGGCCTTAGCGTTGCCGCAACCGCTGTGTTTAGATGTCTAGTTGTTGTGGTGTTGAGGTAGGCCCTCGGTCGTGGTCATATGATTGCTGTTGTCGTTGTTGTTGTTGACGTTGTTGTTGTTGTTGTTGTTGCCGTTGTTGATCATGATGAACTTGATTGTGATGGCGGTGTTGCTTAAGATGAGCAAGCGAGCGCGAGTCGCCGCTGCTGCTGCTGCTGCTGGCGGTGGTGGTGGTGGTGGGGGTAGTAGAGGTGGAGGTGGGGATGGACCGCCAACGCCGTCGACTCGACGTCGCACGACAAGCGTGCCTTGAAGCGGGGGCAGGTGAGGAACAGCAACAGGCAGATGCAGAGCGGAGCGCATAAGCTAAAACGACCACGACGACAATAACTACAGCAGCAGCAAGAACAAAATCAGCAACAATAACAACAACAACAACAACAACAACAACAACAACAACAACAACAACAACAACAACAACAACAACAACAATTTGATGATGAACATCAACAACAACAACTAGATGATGAGCATCATCATCATCGTCATCAACAATAACAACAACTAAATTATGAACATCAACAACAAGCAACGCCATCGCGACGACCAATTCAAGCATGCTGTACAAAATAGCTTTCTACTTGAAGAAAATAAGAAATGAAGAAAGGACGGATACTGAAAAGGCGAGAAGGAGTGAGAGCCAAAAAGAGCAGGACAACGACAACAACATACACAACAACATGGACAACAACGACATCCACACAACAACAAGGACAACTACAGCAACACTCACACCAACAACAAAAAACAACAACAACATACATTGCTACCACAGGCCTACAGCCGGCCAACAATGTCCTGCTACGGCGAGACACCGCTTCGGCACCGGTCACAGAACCAGCAACCAGCGTGAGCCTCATCAGCATGCCAAGATAACCTAACAGCCTACCAAGGGAGAGAGCGAGAGAGAGAGAGCGGGGGAATCCTACCAAAGCTAGAAAGGAATCTAATGTACTGCTCCCTAATCGCTTGGCTGTACACCCTGTTTCGTTTGCTTGCTGGCTCGCTTCTATACATTTGCAGCTGCTGCTGCTCCGGTTGCTTATGACGATGATGATGATGATGCTGGTGATGATGATGACGATGATGATGGTAGTGAAGCTGTAGCTGTTTTGAGAGAGAGCGAGAGAGCACGAGCGGGACACACATTAGACATTACCGGACACACATTACCACATTAGTCAACGGGCGGGGCGGGCGGGCAGGGAGTGATCACGGGGGAGGCAAGGCAATTCGTCCGTTCGTCTGTCCGACGGTGCGTTCAGTCGCTGTTAGCTTGTTCGTGTGCAGCAAACGAGTGGCCGTCCGGTCGGCGGACTGGCCTCATGAGGACGATGCGACTTCACGATGACGATGCAGATGATGATAATGGTGATCCTCATGGCGGGGTGGTGATGATGTTAATGGCGGTGAAGATGTTGATGATAATGATGTTGCTGTTGTTGCTGCCGCCGATGATGAATAGCAAGACAACGACGACGACGGCGACAACAACAACAACAACACTAACAACAACGACGACGGCGACAACAACAACAACGACGACGACCACAACAACAACGACGACGACCACAACAACAACAACGACGACGACAACGGCAAGAAGCATAACAGCAGCCGACGACGACGACGACAACGAGGAACGATTAGGGACATCCGGTGTCAGCCCACACCGTGGGCTGGTGGATCGCCGCACCGCATCGCGTCGAGACGCGCAACCAGTCTTGGCTGCAGTCGAGGCCGCAGTCGAGGAGACAGAAGCCGTACTGCCAAAGCAGAGGCAGGCGTGGAAGCAGGACTAGCGCGGTAGGTTAGCGCGGTTGACAGGAGCCAGGCACGCAGATGGTTGGTTGGTGGGTGGGTGGATAGCTAGCTGGCTGTGTGACAAGAAGTACACGTGCTCGTAGAAGGCGTACGAAGTAGTAGTAAGAAAGCAAGCCGTCCTAGTTGACGGAGACGTTGTCGTAGTAGTAGTAGGTACGTAGGTAGGAGGCGGCATCGTCGCCAACGTTGTGCTAGTGGAAGAATGTCCTTGTAGTTGGACTAAAGGTATCGTCGCAAATGTAGTCGTTTAACTAAATCTAGGCCGCAATATAGGTAGAATTGGCCCTACCCTAAGAAGGGCAGAAGAGGTAGTAGTCGAAAACGACCGTTAAAAAGAGTATGTTCAATTCTGTTTATTCTACTCATATATTTAATACTATATATTAATATCATATATATATAAATATTGATGATGATTTATTAATCATTTACATAAGTTTGCACACTCGGCAGTGCTTCGCCTTAATAAAAATGGTGGTTAAAAGGTGTCACGTTGAAGTAAGAGTCAGTTGCCCCGTTTGTCCTTGCTTGATGGTAAGACCCCGCTCCTATGGACCGGTGCGAGCGGTTAATCCTCAAGGTTCCTTGCAAAGTTTTTAAACAACGTTGAGATCCATACGATTCCTCTCGTTGACGCCATGCCCCAAGAGGCGTCCTCGCAGATTCGGAGTCCCATACACCACTCATAGAGTATAGTGATTGGATCCGAATCTGCGACGGTTTTGCGGGTCGGGGAGCGCCGCTCTTAGGAACTCGACGTCATATTTGGCGATCTTGTCTTGCCGTGCTTTTGCCAGGTCCCGGTTCGGGCCGCAAACCTCGGCATCTAAAACCCAGACCTCGGTAGGTGTTGTTATTACGAGGTCGGGCTTTAGACCCGGTGCGCCCGGTCGACGGAATACTCGCTATATATATAAAATATACTGACTCATTAGCCCCTTCAATGATCAGTGCTGACGCGGCTCGGGCTGGTTATGCATCGGCTCTCGCCGAGCAGGCAAGGTTAGAAAGTACTAGAACATCGGTTACCCGTACGAGTTTCACCCACTTACCTTCGAGACCCTTGGCGGGCCGGGTCCGTCTACTCGCAATTTGCTACAGAAGGTCGGGAAGCGGCTAATTTTAGCCAGCGGAGATAAGCGAGCAAGTGATTTCCTCAGACAGCGTCTGTCGCTGGATGTGCAACGGGCAATGCGGCCTCGGTTCGAGGAACCCTCCAGAAATGGCTGGTCCCTACACTGGACCACCGTAATGGGCACAAGTCTATGGTCCACATGGAAGAAAGAAGTAAAAGTACAAAAAAAAAAAAAAGAGAGATATATAAGTATATAAAAAGAGGGAGAGAGAGAGATAATAAGAGATAGAGAGATATATTATATATATATATATATAAATAATATATATAATATATATTATATATATATATATATATATATATCGAGTCCCGGGGTGCGCGGTGCGCATGCGCCGTGCGACGCGGAGGAGGCACATGGGGGGATACCACGGGTTAGATCCCCGCTGTCGCTGTATATGCGCTGGTCCACCTTGCGAAGCAATGCGATGGCAATTTCGTGGACCGTTTATGTTGGTTGAAAGTCAGCTCGAAAGAGGTGTAATATATACTATATATATATATTATATTCTAGTCCATGTGTCTTAAATCATTATCTGTGTCACCCTTCCGGCGAGAGAACTAGTACATCAACTTCTGTCAGTGCTGCGCAATCCACTCTGCATGGCACTTGGCACACCCGCCTTTCGCACAATTTACCTGGTACGTGGCGATTGTCGCATGCAGGCCCAAAAGAAGGTGCAGGGCATTCGATACATCGAAATGCCCGAGCTCCCGTCGGGTCTGTTTCTGCCCTGCAGAAATCCTACTAAATGTTTGCTAAGTGTTCACCACCCACGCGCACAATGTACTTTCAACGAATTTGCTAAAAATAAGATTTCGTCGTCAAACGGAACTTGCTTATTACAGGAAGCCACCCACACCTGCCCGTTTATAATGCTTCAACCAACAGATGTCAAGGGGCTTGGTCAAAGGCTTTGACGCGGTCAGTAAAAACTGCATACGGACAAGACGTCTGACTTTGGACCACCGCTCGGTTTCTGACGTAAGACGAATAACGCGGAATGCGATACGGGTTCGTCGACCGGCCCCTCCTAAATTGCTCCGCTGACAGAGCCACGTGCTCAGTTCGCAGAATAACCAACTCTGAAGCAGAAAATCTTCTTCAGTGTGCGCTCTAATGCCACTCCACGATCGAGATGGAAGAACCCTGTTTCTCATCACCATGTCTACCCTATTGAAGAGTAAAATATATAGTCCTAAAGGAGTAAATGTAATTGTAAATAAATTTAAGTAGTAGTCGTCCCAGGTCTAGGAGCTAAACTAGAAGTTGGACTCGAAGTAGAACTGGGAGCTGAGCTAGAAGTAAGACTAGGGGCTGCACTCGATGTAGAACTAAGAGATGGATTAGAAATAAGACTAGGAGCTGGACAAAAAGCAAAACTAAGAGCTGAGCTAAGAGTAGGTCTAGGGACTGGATTAGAAGTAGGACTAGAAGCTGGGCTACAAGCTGGACTAGAAGTGAAACATTGAGCTAGACAAAGAGTAGGTCTAGGAGCTGGACAAAGAGTGGGTCTAGGAGCTGGACTATTAGTAGGACTAGGAGCTAAACTAGAAGTTGGACTAGGGGTTGGACTAGAAGTTGGACTAGGGGTTGGACTAGAAGTTGGACTAGGGGTTGGACTAGAAGTTGGACTAGGGGCTAGACTAGAAAAAGGACTAGGGGTCAGACTAGAAGTAGGACTAACAGCTGGGCTAGAAGTAGGATTAGGAGCTGGACTAGAAATAGGATTAGAAACTGGGCTAGAAGAAAGACCGGAAGCTGGATTATAAATAGGACTAGGAGCTGAACTAGAAGTAGGACTAGAAGCTGGACTAGAAGTAGGACTAGAAGCTGGACTAGAAGTAGGAATAAGAGTCGGACTAGGGGAAGAACTAATAGTTGGACTAGGAGAAGTACAGAAACTAACTGTCGTCGTAGTAGCTCAAGTAGAAGCAGCCGTGTCGAGCCCGGTGATGGTCTGGTGCATCCGCCATCCAATAATAATAATAATAATAATAATCATAATATTACTACTACTATTCCTCTGTTTCTTGTAATACTATTTTTCTTTTAATCCCTCTATTTGTTTTTTTTAAGTGCTGAATTCTTAAAAGAGTAATGAATGAACGATTTACAATCAACAATAATTTTCATTATATCAGTGCATGGCGCCTGTAATAGAAGCCGGTCTCCCTCTACAAACAATCGACGACACGCTACGTCGTGTGCTGCTGCTAAGGCTTCTGGTGTACCTGTTTACAGTTGTAAAGTAGACAGCGAGAAAACATAACGCTTGTAATAATCGGTTCGCTCGCAAAGAAACTAACTTGATATATGGCACGCACATATACAAACATGCATACATACAGGTACGCATAGACGCATATATGTATGTGTCTAGATATATATATATATATATATATATATCTATATGGGTACAGAGTTTAGGCCAGCCAAAATGAATAACTACTACCGTTTCTCTTACATCATCGCCACGACGGTCAGCATCAGACAACTGACCGCAGTTGAGTAGCACATATATATATATATATATATATATATATATATATGTATATATATATACAGTATATATAGTGAAAAAGACAGACAGAAGCCAAACGGTGAGCATAGAAGCTGCGTTGCTGTTGTGTACGTGTATTATTTTTTTTGTAAGTGTTAACGAGCCAAAGATTTTCGCCCCGTGATGGAAAGCAAAATTAACTCCCCTCCCGCCTCCCGCCCGGTGCGTCGAGAGCAGCTCATCTCATGCGCGATCGCAGGCTGCGGCAGGCTAAGCTGCAGTGCAAAGAGTGTGGCTGTTGTTGTTGCTGCTCTTGCAGCTGCCGCCATCGTTGCACTTGGTTGCGTTTGTTGTGGGGTGGCATCACACATCGCCGTGTCTTCATTGTCGTTATAGCAGTTGCCGGTTGAGAGCAATCCAACAAACAACAAAACACCACTACAGAACAACCGCCGCTTGCAGTGAGACTAGCTGAACGCTAAAGACGCGCCCAAAGAGTTCGCGCGGGCGAAGTTGCCGTCATCGGGGACCGAAAGTACGGATGGCGGATATCTTCCTCGGCGTCTTCGGCGGCGGTGAGGAACAAAATGCGAAAAGAAATAAATGTTCTGCTCCCCCAGCTCTCCCCCGTCGAAGCGTAGGCGGCCCCATTACGCTGCTGACACTGCCACCGCTGCTGCCGATGCCGCAGCAGCAGCAGCCGTCCTCGGCATATGGATAATGTCAAGTATCAAGTCGACGTGGAAACAAATTAGTCACATGAAGATGATGAAGAAGAACAAGAAAGAAGAGAGCTTTGGTGAAAAAAGTGCCGACAGCTGTAGCTACAGCAGCAGCGGAAACGACAACGACGACAATGCCCTTAGCAATCCCAATGGCGATCGCAACAGCGACAACACAACAACAATAACAACAACAACAACAATATTAGTAGTAATATTAGAAACAATTACAACAAGAACAACAGCAGCAACAGCGGCAACAACAACGATACGATAATAATTATAACAACAACAACAATCAAATAACAGCAACAGCAGGAACCGTTGCTATGCTTTGTAGTATCAAATTCTGTTCTGGTTGAGAGACGATTCATACGTGTTCCTTGATTATAAATGTCGGATTAGGCATTGCTTTGTTATTAAATTGCTCTGCTAGAAGAAGTCCAGTATGAGCACACTTTAGAATAATCTAAAGAGGTGGGCTTAATTGTGTATCAAACCGTCCGCCCCTTCAAGAATTTTGGAAAAATTTGTCTCCACAGTCGTACCGAGGAAAGTCATATATATAAATATATATATATATATATATATATATATATAGTAACAAAGACAAAGAAGAATTGTATATATTTTTTTAACAACAACATGTAACAATACTAACAGCAACATCAATACCAACACGAACAACAACAATGGTGGCAATAGAACGTACAGCAAAAGTCACTTGGGAGCTTTAAAAGAGGGACATAAAAATATTATATAGTAGACTAGGTTGACTACCCTTCATGGCGTCCGCAACTTATTGTCTTGCGAGCGTCAAGGTCAGCTTTTCGGGTAATAATAAATAATAAACGCTAGCTATTTTATAACACGATGAAACAATAACGCTGAAGTCTGACTGCCTTTTTTCAAAGATATATGCTCGACCGATGCAATTGGTAGGTAGTTCGACGGAAGCCAATGTAGCCAAAGAGTTAGTATCTTTAGCAGTAGCTGAATTTAGGTTTAGCGCACGCGCCTTTGAGTCAGCCTGTCAACTGCACATCGACTGCTGTATATTCTATAAACCAGATTAACTTGAGAGTATTTTGATACCAATTACGATAATGGATGCAAAGCAAATTTTACTTTGTGACCGTTCCCCCGGGAGCACATCTAGGGATGTAGGTAAAGGAGATTGCAATATCCGTCTACACACACACACACACTCACATATATATATATATATATATATATATATATATCGGTGATAATTTTAAAAGGAGGACACAATAAAGTAGACTAGGTACGCCCAGGATTTATTAGAAGTTATCTTGCATATTGTTATGTGTGAAAGATGATGGTTGGTATCAATAACGATAATAGATGCAAAGCAAATTTAAATGTGTGACCGTTCTCCCAGGAGGACACCTAGGGAGGTAGGTAAAGGGGATTGCAATATGTCTGAAAGATGATGTCAGGAAGATGGCCGCCGTGGGATTTTTTCGGCGTTGTTTATATCTCTTCAAAAGCCCCTTAAAAAAGTCCAGGGGCATCAGGCTGCACGAACAAGGTGACCACGGAACATCTGCTTTCTGAAATATCGCGCGGTTTATACTGTATCCTGCCCTTAACTGTAAAGGTTCTTACAGTAAATGTTTGGTTTTAAAAATCGGTTGGGGAAGTTTGACCTCAAAGATGTTTGGGGTCAAACTTCTCCAACCGATTGTTTAAAACGGCCCTGCGTGTCTTATACCGACCGAATAGGAATATTCGTCAAGCGTTTATTTTACCATGATTTAGTAGGATAAAATAAAAATATCAATTGAAGAACATTTGTCGATTAGCATTGTCATGTTTCTCCCAAAAAATAAGTGTATCCGGTGAAACCGTAAGAACGCCTTCGCTGTTAATGCACGGAGATTCCAAAACTAGAAAACAATTAGGTAAAAGTTGAAGTTTCTCATGTGCTGAGCGAGGTGCAAAACTGCGCGTTTATGGCTTGCTTTTCTCTGCTGCAGCGCTAGTTTGATTTTTTGCACTACTTCAAAACATCTAGACTAGGCATCAAAACGTCAGGCAGTATCAGTTCATGCAAAGTCAAGAACGAACAAATAGATTTTTCTTATACGTTCCAGAGTTGTACTGATCCGGGATATCGGAGGTGAAATCTACTCTGCTCAACAAGAAAGAGTGGAAGCTCGGTGCACAACGCCTTGCCAATCTCACCAGACACACATGTATTCACAGTCTATGAGAGCAGTTATTTTATCCGTATCATTAGTTCGCTTATAGTACTGATGAATTTACTTGTTTTGCGTTTAAACTATTACAATCGCAGACGATTTTTGCTAACGACAAATATTAATGTTGATTGGATTTGTCAAAATTATACAATTATTATTACGCGCTCGTCTTTCATGTGTGTATTTATTTAGTAACATGTGTGTAATGCGACCCTTCTGGTTGACCTTGTCTGCTACGTCCAACAGGACTACCAGAAAGCCGTGGTAGTGGTGTATGCAGATGATATCGTGATCGCACATCGACCTAGGTGCCATCAAGCGCATTACCTCTATGGTGAAGGCGCCCCTGGTCTCGAAGGGACTCGACCTGAAAACACCAGGAAGACCAAAACCATGAATTCACCACTGAGGTTTGTTCACTCTCTTTACAGCGCATATAAACAAAACAGTCAAACCCATCGGCACAACCATCAATAGATAGCATTGTAGAAGAAGTGGCCCACAGACTGTCTCCAGTCATACAGGGTACTATATTACGACGGTTATTTCAAAGGCCTTAGCATCTGTGCTGCCTGTTGTCATACGCGCAGTAAGCGGAGCAATGACACAGCCACAACAGAACTCAGTGGACGCTATCTCGCTGACTGAGTTGATCCCGCTAGTTTTCTGCGGCAGTGTCGAAAAGCGGCAGTATTCCTAATGAATAAAAACTATTGCGATGACAACGCTATCACGGCCCGTGGATCAAAGACGCACTAACGCCCGGGAAAGACTGCGCCTAAGAGTCAGAATACTTTCATAAATGCGCCGAATACATAAATTTGGACTCCCCAGGAGAAAGGGGCTTAGAAGGCACATATCTATGAAAATGGCATTCAAGGTTAGCAGCAGTAGGGAGTGTAGTTGTAGACCGGTGACCGGGACAAAAATGGACAGTGGGATTTCCTTATGGGGAAGTGTGTCCACCAACGGAGATTCAAATAGAGTCATGTGAGCGTAAACTGGAAAGTCTACTAAAAATGCCTGCTTTAACGACTGATGTAAAGCAACGAAAAATGTGAACAGACTACCTAGAGAATACGTAAAGATTTGTCCGATGTTGAGCCCGTTTGCAATATTGGTGTAGAAAATGATACAAAGGGCATACAAGAAAGAGGCGCCAAAGTATTGGGAAAGCCAGGAGGGAAAACCATTGCAAGAAGCAGAGAAACAACCACACAAGTGGCTTAAACAGAAGACAAAACGGTGGAGACTGGACAACTAGTTAAGCGCTTTGCTAGTGTGCTGCAGAGAGCCGATACCACCCAGAAAGAAATAATATGACACAATAGACCTTAGGACAAAAAACAGAATTTGCATGGAAATAGGTAGTTCGATCAGTCACAATTGAAGGCGTTGTCAGAGCAATTAAAAGGGCGCCTAGAGGCAGAGCGAAGCCGAATATCGTTATATGCGGTATTTATAGACCTTAAGGCCGCCTTTGACCTAGCGCCAGGACGAAGACTTAGAGAGAAGTGAGTCTTGGAAGAAGTTTCTGATGATGAAACCTTTGGGTACCATTCTTGGGACGAGCACAGTATACATCGACAACGATGTAAGGATTGTAGGAAGAGTAACATAGACGACAGGATTGGCCCAAGGCGACGGACCGAGCCCGTTGCTTTTTTCGGTACTATTGAGAGGGCTACCTACCCGGGTGAGGCAGAGGTGGACTGGAGAGTGGGCAAGTTTTTTAATGTAAGCAGATAACAAACCGATCTATGGCAAGAGTCTATTTGAGATCAAGCGGGGACTGGATAGATTAACTGATTATATGGGCAAGATGGGACTTAGTATACACTGGCAAAAAACAGTAGAAGTTAAGTCTCGAAGAGGATCTCGATTGCAAAAGACGACGTTTTTCAAGCCAGGAGTAATCTAGTAAATTTTGTAAACAAATTCACTTATTTAAAGGTCATTATAACGTCGAATGATAGTAGCTTTTTGAAAATATAATTAAAGCAGAATAGGAAAACCCACTCGAGCGGCAGCAGCAATTAAAAGTCTGCCAATGTTGTCAATACATACCGCGTCCGCTCTTTTCAAAATTAACGTACAACCAATATCAACATTCGGCATATCACTCAAAAAGAATAATTTTTTTAGATGGCTAACTGGAAAATGCGGCTGCACACACAGAAGCTTGCCACTTTAATTAAAATATGCAGTTAGGTCTTCTAAAGGCTTGGTAAGATCTCCAAGAGGAACGTTGGAGCTTTGCGTTGCTTTGTATTGCAATGATAAAAACGCCCAACGTGGCGAACAACAGACGAATTTAGACGTACATAACAAAATATGTCGTGTTATGTGAATATCCTGCTAAGTAATTTAAATGCATTTTCTTTCTAGAAGGTTTTGGGGATGCACAATACATATATGTCACTAGCAGCCTGCGTGACTAGTGTAGGAATTATAAACACACTGAACCTGGATCCCCTTGCACCCTCCCAGATTCGGCAATACTAGGCATTTCTTTGAAACCGTGGGGGAGACGTCCCTGCCAGTCTCCTTGATTCAGTTCTGTCCCCGTCCATATATATGTATATATATATATATATATATATATATATATATATGCTAAGGTATGAACCGTCCTAAGCGGGTGCGTAGAAGACGCCCCCAATCCAACGTTTACCGGCTTCCCGTCTCGGCCACTCTTAAGAGGGTGTCGCGTAAGCTTCTCCCGCGAAAGGTCTTCTTGGCAACCTTGAACAATAAAATCGCATGTAAAGGTTTGTCACCTCCCTCCACGCTTGCGTCAAGGACATACCCTCTGAGTCTAAAAGTAAATGGGCAATAGCCCCATTTCTAAATTTAGAGACGACGTATCTACTAGTGCTTACAACTGATTCGAATACCCTTGACGAACTCTGTTTCACTCTATCCCCCATTTCATATCATATCATATCACCTTTATTGAAAAAGGGGTATTACAATAGAAGCAAAGTCGTTTCTAATCTGTGAACGACGTGCAATCCTCCAGGCAAATGAGTTGTTCACAACGTACACAAGAGCAATCTCGTGGGGTGGATGGAAACGCCGCTCCGGAGATTATTTGGTCTTTGAACAAAATACCTAGTGACAAGTTTCTGACGCGCTAGTTGTTTAAACATGCGGTAATCGGCATGGGATTGGTATTCACTAACACTAGGCAATGTGATACGCTCGCGTGGTAGACAACACCGACGAGCAACTCGTTTCACAAATTTATCCTGCACGCTCTGCAAGCAGTCAACATCTCTTTTATATAATGGCATCCATACGTGACAGCAATAAGTCCACTTTGGTACCACTAAGGTTTGATACAGCTTTAGGTACACATTATGGTCCTGCATAATGAAAGACCGCATTATGAAATTAAAAATTCGAGACGCGGCATTGACAACCTCAGCCATGTGAGGTCTAAACTTCTTTTGGCGATCGAAGATTACCCCGAGGTCTTTGTAGCGTGAGACTTCAGGAATAGGTTGGCCGTTTAGCATATACTGAATAGTATCTGGCATTGTCTTAAGAACGGCAGATTTGGAAGTAGATATTTGCATGCGGTTTTCCTCTGCCCATAAGGATACGGTATCAATCGCTTTCTGTAGAAAAGCTATGTTGCTGTCATTTTTTTTGCCTCAACATAGATTTTGAGATCGTCCGCATACAGCGTATATGTTACACCAATATCTCGAAGCATTACCCCGAGATCCTGTACAAATATAGTATACATTAGGGGGCCTAAGCATGAGCCCTGCGGGATACCAGATACACACCTGCCGACCGCGGAATAGCTATGCTCAACTTTGACGACAAATGTACGGTCTCTCAGGTATGGTCTGCACAAGTTTATGATTCTGAGGCCAAAACCTAACGCTGACATCTTTGTCAGAAGCAGATGATGGTCAACGTGCACGTGCAACGTCAATGCACGTGAAAAATCAAAGTAAACGACATGCAGAGGGATGTTGCGATTTCGGGCCAGCGCCCAATCGTAAGCTACTTCCAGTAACTGGTGTAGAACCATGTTGTGAGGAGTCCAAAGGTCCTTAGAATTAAGAAATGTGTAAAGCGCAGCCACAATTATTTTCTCCATTAGCAAACAAGGTACTGAACAATGAGACACAGGTCTGTAATTTCCTCAGATCATAATGCAAGTTTGTTCACCGTTTTGTTTAATACTGAAATCCACACTAAAGTAGAGGGAGTATTTGATTTCTAATATGATATGGTTGAAGCAAAACTTGCTTGAGCTTCTTCTTATTCTAAACTGTGATACCGTTGACGCCACGGACAATTGTTCTGTAAATAAGACTCATCTGGACACAAACGAGTGTAAACCTAAGCGCAGTGGGAAGTTGAATCACACCAATGAAAACTAGTGTACTTAAATAGCATAGTTTGTCAGCTCGAACACATTATGGAAAACAATTCGAGCCTACGGAATGAATCTTAACTTTCGTAAGACAAACTTAATGATTTCGGAAGGAAATGTTTTAAAGAAGTAAGTCAACTTTTCTCCAAATCTAGCCTTGCTACCGTTTTTCTCCTTCTAATATTCTTTAGAAAATGTTGCATCTGTATTTTAATGTATCTCGGATGAGTTAAATGAATCTCGAGTTAGATAATAAGCACTTCTCTGTGTTAAAGTAAATCACAGCTTCAGTAGGTATATATTTCGCCCATCTGGTGTCGCGCAGGTCGTAGGAAGACATACTTTACAGGGTGCCATCAATGCTATTTCAAAATGATGTACCGACAACGACATGCTTATTTCAGCACCAAAATGGGAAGTATTATGATAACCCGACGATGAATCCCCAGCCGAGTCTTTTCGCGCACGCACCAGCCCTTCGAGGTATTTTAGGTCAGCGCCCCGGTTAGTCGTCGAATCGACCAAGCGCGCTGCGATTATCTGCAGCAGCGGTGGATGCCCGTAGAGTGAACGGTGAGATATCCCGGTAACCAGACAGACTACACAGTAGAGGCTTGCATAATTGCTGATGTTTTGTGCTCGTACTCATTCGCTAATTGCCTCAACAGAGGCCAGTTTAAATTGAAATGTAATTAAATATGAAACAAATGAGCTACGATATACTCGCCCGGTAACACTGAGAGAGTATTGCGTTATTACTAATGCTGTTGCAGAGCGCTAGCATTACTGCTGAGGACTAGCGACTCTGTCATGGTCATGGGCAGAGGCGAGAAGATGCTATCTGAGCCTAATAGGACTATGTCGACGCCAAAAACGTGAGAACAGTGCCCTCTGTCCGCATCCGCAAGTAAACCCAACGGCAGGCGGCGAATCTGGTGGAAGCAAACGGAACGACAGGCTAGAATTACAAACATTTTAAGGAGATTGTGTTTTAATTCTGGAAGTTCGTCCCCCACGGGCTTAAATTTACTTCCGACTATTGCGCTCTTGGAACTTACCGTTCTCACCGATCTCTTCAAAGCACCGAGGGCCGGTTTGACCCATTGAGATATTTAGGTCTAGGGGAGACTACAAGACTTCTTGTGGCAGCATGACCGCTGACTCTCAGCGGTATGATTTATCATGGCATGACAGATTAGATATTATATGTATGCATATATTTCCGCATGCACATAAGTTCGATACGATAGTTGGGCAACCTTAATGATTTTGCAACTATAGTTTAGACACCAAAATAATCGCTATAACATGCGGACAGCGTTCGTTTCATGCGCTGTGAATGCTCATGGGCATGCAATTGTAAGGTATTGAACGAGAAAGCTGAAACGTAGGACAGTACGGGAGATCAAGTTCGTTCAAAGCTTCTTGTAATATTTTGCCTATTCTATCCAATGCTAAATGTTCTTTAGAACAATAAGGGTATACGGTTTGGATTTTCTATAGCTCTCTATTAAATTCGCTTGTACTATTAAGCATGACACTTCCGTTCCCTCGTTACATTGGAATACTCACTTTCTTGGCGAGTTTTACTATTACCTATAATTTTTTATTACTTTATTTTTAAATCGTTTTGGGACTATATATATATATATAGCTAGCAATATTACAAATATAAACTTATTTTAGAAACACATATTTTATTTTAATTTCGTTTTCATTTTTTAAGCTAGAATGAGGACATTACACGTTCAATGCATTTTGTTTTTTATTCTTTCTCTGTATGCTTTACTACAAAATTAAATACGTTGGGCAAATAAATATGTCAACGGTAATTGTGCGGTGTACGTTGTTACTGTATCCGCCATTCAACCGATGATGCTATTCTATGAGACATTTCAGTCGTGTCCTACTGTGTCTACTGTATAATAGAAACAGTTTTTTGTTGAGATATCGCTGTTACGGTCGGCATCCCATTGCGTGGATGTCTCTTGGCGTTCCTATTCTTATTTGTGTTGTTGCTGCTGTTGCTGACGCGCGGCATCAGGGCCCGTGGCAGCTGTTGTTGATATTGCCGACCTGTCGATTCGGAATGATATCTATCTATTATTATTGTTATTGTTGCTGCTAAGGTCACTGCTCTAATTTGCTGTCCCGCTCCTGCGATTGGTCGAGGTCGACGAAGGTGCTGATGTTGGCGTCGTCCGAGAGAGTCTCGATACCGAGGAGACGCTTCGATTGCTGGTAACCGCCGCGGACGTTCGAGTGGAAGCTGTTCCAGCATTGTTCGTTGAGGACGGAACTGTCCTCTGGCTTTCCGATGAGCCTGCGAAGCTAGCGCTTCGATGATAGCCGCCCGAGGAATCTGGCGGCGAATAGGGTGCTGAGTGTGCGCCCCTGCTGCCGCCGCCGCCTCCACCGCCCCCGCTGCCGTAGTGGCCGCCGAAGTCGCCTGCTCCTCCTCCTCCGGATCCTCCGTAGCCCATCATATGACCATGCTCATAGTCATCCTTCATGATGTGGTAGCCGCCATCGCCCATGTATCCGCCGGCCGTTGGATGGTGGATTTCCATGTGGTAGCCACCGCCAGATCCGCCGCCCATGTGACCGCCAGAGCCGCCGTGGCCAATTTCCATGTAGCCGCTGGGGCCGCTCATGTATCCACCGGAGTCGCCCATGTAGCCGCCCCCGCTGCCGCCCATATAACCTCCGCCCCCGCTGCCGCCACCGCCGCCACCCATATAACCTCCGCCCACGCTGCCGCCACCACCGCCGCCGCCGCCCATGTAGCCGCCACCGTTGATGGAGGGGCCAGGCATTGCATAGTGGCTGTGTGTCATATAACCCCCTTGATCGCCGCTATACCCGCCGTCGCTATAGACCTTCGAAGTGTAGGACGGTGGCGTTTTATAAGAGATCGTTGGAGACTGCGGCTGCTGTGGTACCGAATACTCTTTGTACGACTTCATCGACGATGAAGGAGGCATGCCGTACGAGGCGGGAGAAGGAGAGTGCGGTGCAGGAGGACTATACTGCTTGCCTTGCTGTTGGCCGTAGTAAGCCATTGACGGGCCGCCTGCGTTGTAGCCGGACTTCATCGACGATGCTGGCGGTGTCGGTAAATAGGGCATGTGATAGGTTTTCACAGCGCTTGGCTGCGGCGGGGCTGGAGGTGAGTACTTCTTGACTGGCGAGTACGGCTGCCTCTTTGGCGGAACGACCGGAGGTCGGTGATACGACGCTGGCGGAGTCGGAGGAACGTACTTCGAATACTTGCTCGACCGGACGGGCTGATATGCCGTAGACGGGGGACTCGGCGGCACGTACTTCGGATACTTGGTCGCAGAGTACAGAGGATGGTATGGTACATGGGGTGCAGCCGGTGGCCCGTACGGCTGCGACGGCTGGGGCGGACTCGGTGGTCGATACGGGGCGACGGGCTGCGCATAGCCAGTGTTACCTGTGGCGGTAACTGAGGGACCACCTGCCATCAGGAGGGAAGCCCCACCAAGAAGAGCGAATGAAGTCCACCACGTGGCCATCGTTTGTTGCAGGAGTGTAGGCGGGCGCCGGCGGCTGAGGATCGTGACCAGTTGGAGGCGACCGGCGACTTGAGGCGAAGAACGACTAACAACACACCGTGACGATTTTCTCTGCAGGACCTCAGGCGAACAACGTTAGCTGTGTACGGATATGTCAGCTAAACACGAGCAGAGTGATTCGTTGTGCCGAATCGCGGTGTAGCGTAGCGAGGTGAACTCGCTCGCCCTGCGAATAAAATGCCTCCGAAGAAGTTGATGGTCGTTCCAACTCGTCTTGGCGGTTTTATACCTCGGCGGGTGCCCGTTTCGTTCACCTCTTTCTCAATTACGATCTCTCTCGCGCTCCAGTACACACTCCCGCTCACCCTCTAAGTTTATTTCTCTGTTTTTTACCCTCCCTTTGTTTTTGTCGCGTTCCTTGGTGTGTTGGGGAGTGGGAGGCGGGGCTGATTTAGTCGACGGATGCTACGTACTCCGTTCTTATAGCCGCATACCCTAATTTGGCGCCAACGATCGACACTTGAACGACGTCAGCCCAGCCTCGAGTCCGTCTGAGTCGAGTAGTCGAGCCGTTCAACGTTGACGTACTTACGTTTTGAACACGGGCAAGGTTTTGGAGAGGTCGATAACTGGGTCAGTGAGCAGTGCTTCTGTTAGTCTGGCTTCTAGAGCTGGCGGCACGAATCTCTCTCGTGATAAACGATCACGCACTCGGTCAGATAAGCTGTTTGTCAGCAGTCAGTACAGTACATAGCCTGGGGGCGAAAGGAAGGGGGTTGAATGTGCGAACTCAAATCGAGCATAGCCTGGCCGGCGGCAAGATCTAAATCGTGCCAGTCGACTGATAACGCGCCCATAGGCCGATTCGCGTGCTACTGTTGTTGCGAGGTCTGGATAGCGACCACGAGGGCGCTAACTGTGACGGTGATCTGACTGACTGGCTGAGTGGCTGACGGTTATGCAAACGAACGTTATCAAGTCCATTCAACGTTCGTATTCACGCTAATTTCAAACGATGTCAAATGATGAATGCTGATAAGCAATTTGACTGAGTTGCACTGCTACACGGCCGCACGCGTGTGACATGTCTATACATAACTATATATATATATATATGTATATATATATACATATATGTACACATGGAATTCTTGCATGCCCATATATATATATATATATATATATATATATATATATATATATGTATATATACACATGGAATTCTGCATGCCCATATATATCTACTTCCTTTGTTAGGACCAGATACAGAGACATGTCTACATGACGTATTTCGAACATTTAAACTAATAAGAAGAGGTATACGTCGAGTGAATACTGAAAAACCACAAAACCTGCATGTGCATATAATTTAAATATAACCTGCTAAATTATCATTGGCACGCCTTAGTTCTATGCATATATTTTCGGACAAAGAGATCTGCTAAAATCTGGTCACTGATATATATATATATATATATATATATATACATATATAAGAAAAGGATAATATAGGTAATGTACATATATAGGAAATGTTACAAACTGCTCATGATGATCAAGCGGTATCCCGAAACACTGTGTATACGTGGTACCGTCAATTTCGCGACAACGTAAAGAGACCAAGGATGACCCTCTTTAGGGAAGGCCGTCGTAATCGCCGAATTACTATCAGAAAAGTATCTGAGGGATTGAAGATGTCTTATAGATCAGTTTTAACAGCCTTGACCAATACTTTGTGCATCAGAAGACTAGCAGCGAAATTTGTTCTAAACATGTTGAATTTCTAGCAAATTAACGTCCGTTGCAAATTGTACAAGTTGAACTTCTAAGCGGTAGCAGAAGACCCTGGATTGCTAAAAAGAATGAATACAGGAGGCGAGTCATTGGCATATAGTTATGACATCTAGACCAGGGCACATAGATCGAAAAGTTCAAACAGGGCAAATCAAACATTTTTAAGAAGATTGCGCGAGACAGCCGACGCTCTGGGCGAACTCCGGGCGAACAGCTCTTCAATCCTCCATCACGACAACGCATTGGTGCATACATCAATTTACTGATTTCGGATTATTTTGTGAAAATATTTGAGTTCCACATTTCCACAACGTCCCTAGTCTTCGGGTCAGGCTCCGTGCGACTGTTTCCTGTTAAAAATTAGAAGAGCAACGTTTCGATGCTATAAAAAGAATAATAAAAAAATGCTGGAGTAATTTAACTCAATTACGAATAACGCGTTTACAAGCGTTTCGAAGAATGGGAAAAATGGTGGCACAAGTGCATTGCAGCGGGCGGGAATTTGATCGCAATACTGCTTTCTCGGAAATATTTCACCTGGCCACTTTAACTTTACACTAAAGCAGCTCGATTTTTTGCTGCAGCTATGTTCACTTCCGAAACAAATTCTGCAAATTTCTTTACTTTTTATAGACCAGACCTCATGGTCGCTGAGGAGCATTTCTACAGGAGCTTGGCATGTCCGCGGACTTTCCAGCCTTAGGTTCTGAGACAGAAACGTTCGCTCAGTATTGAAAAAGGCACAGCGTTCGTAACAGCGCCTAACATTGTCAGCCTTTTCCAAACTGCACATGCGGCAAGTAAGTGGAGTCAGCTTTACTAATGCTGTAATCTACGTTTTGCTGAAAGCAATACGCACGGTAAGTACCGTGGTCCGTTAGCAGTTGCGCGTCGTGGGCAGGGGAGTAAGCCGTGTTTATGTCTGTATAGAAATGTTTTTTAAATCAGGTAGCATTAAGTTTGATCAGTATCCAGAGTGGCCCGGCTGAATTTGCTGTTAAATGCTGGTGGTTCACTTGGCTGTTTCTGCTTTGGACGTCGTGCGGCTTGCCCGGGCGATGTCTAGCGCCATAGGTATCTAAGTCTTGTGTTGATGAGGCAGCGTGTTGTAACGCTAGTAGCCATGCGCTCCCATAAGAGTGTGGCATATAGTATAATGCTATCTGCTACTAAATGCTAAGAGACGGCGCTGAGAGCTCGTTGCTCCTATAGCCGGCGGCAGAATTTTTCGCAGCTTTGCTGAGGCTTCGGGACCTTTTTGCTGTATAGCGCACATGAGATTTTTGTTTCTCTGAGAGCCTTAGTCACTGCTTAACCATGAGCGTGGGTGTTTTAGGTGTAAGTTTAGATCTGGTTTAGCTTACATGTAGAGCGCGTTTCAGGTCGTTTGAAAGAATTGCTTTCGTTTTTATTTAAGCCAAAAAAGGCCACATGTGTGGATGTATTGTCAGTATATATATATATATATATATATATATATATATATATATATATATTGTACAACTAAAAAGTGATTTGGACATGTTCTGCGGTTGTGGAGTATTGAGGTTTTCATTCGGTAAAAGTCCTAATTAGGTGCTAGTGTTTGTCAATACCGAATGTGCATTGGCATTTGCAAACCACCCATACCCAAACATTTCGTATTGAGCTAATTAAAGCAGTTTGAGCTAAGGGAGTAACGTCAAGCAGTTTGAGCTAGGAACATCCGTCAGGTTTGGTTAAAATGTATTGAAGAAAATCGAAAGCATATATATAATTAATATAAAGCTAAGTATGTTCTGGCATCACAAATTCAGTTGTTATGGTGATATGTGTTGGAGTTATTCATATTTGAATATTCGGTATTATTCAGTTTAAGCAGTAAGCTGCCAAGTGCTAAGAAATTATTTAACTGGTTAACTAAAACTTTCTTTATAGGGTACTGCAAAACCGGTCGGTAGCTTATTATATATATATATATATATATATATATATATATATATATATATATATATATTTAAGGTCCCGACCCGTTTCGCAATATTTTATATAGACAGTTTACGTTGATCACTTAAATAGTGTCTTAATATTTGACCGCTTTTGACCCTGTCCACGGCTTCACCGCCCATTGTTTTACATGTACACAACTTTTGGAGAGCTGGACTATACTCATACACGCCCGAGGCCTCACTGCCTTTAATTTAACAAAAATTACAGAGTAGATCTGCTCCGCAATTTAGAACGTCTAAATATATATATATAAATATAAATATATATATATATATATAAATAATATAATATAAACATATATAAATAAATAAATAAATAAATAAATATATATATATATATATATATATTCACATCCGTACAGTGCAATTGGTCATGGTCTTTTTGAGCAATCGTCACTTTCAAGTGAGCAACTAAGTCGGCAGTATCCTGCATTATCTCGAGTGCCTCAAGGGTGATGTTTATCCCACTTCTGTACCCGAATTTTTGTTTTCGACATAAAGGAGTACCCGCCACCTAACGTCAAATACACGAGTTAGGAATTGAGGAAATACTAAAATGCGTCGACTGACAACTTCGGAGAGCAATTCGGAACTTTTGAGGCGAAAATGCCACGTACGACGAAATTTATGTAGATTATGAAGATGAAGGAGCCAAGAACCGACCCCTGGGGAGTCCTGATCTAGACAGTCCCAGGGCTGGAGGTCAAGCCCCTCACCGACACAAACTGCTTACGTCCGCCTAGGTACGATTTGAAACAGGCAGTTACACCTGGTGCGCAACCCATTTCTCGCAGCATCTTAAAAAATATAGAGTGGTCAAGACAGTCAAAGGCCTTCGCTACGTCAAGAAATGCGCCGAGACACATTTTCACGTCTTCAGCAGCTTTGACTGTTTCCCACCAGATATGGTTTTGAGCCAACTCCGCTGATCGAGACACCCTGAAACCAAATTGGTTCTTAGTAAGAAAACTGGTCGCGTTTATATATTCCTCGGGCTGATTCTTAATAAGTATATATACGTGAACTGTACACATATCTAATGGCATTGTCTATTGAACATAGACTAGCCGAGTACGTAGGAATGAAAACACGATCGCCTGCGGCCACCTGTAGAGTGTCACTACATCATCCGTAGTTATGTTCTGCACTCTGTGTCAGCTGTATTTAATGCCTCACAGATTGTTCTCGAATGCCGTAGATTCGTCACAACGCTTAAGTTCTCGGTAAATAAATATGGGTAAAAAAGATGAATCAAACAACGAAGCAGATAATCACTCTCGACACAATACAAGGAGTGTTTTGTATAAGCACTTAACACAAATGGTAATAAAGTGGTTTATGATTGTCACAAGGACTTCAAATCAGCAATTGGTGCGTTTGTTAGAACGCCAAACACTACATGTATACGAAGCACGACAGTACTAATACTAATACTAAATATACCTAGATCACACGCCTGATTCCGACTGTGAAATTAACAGCCACTGTTTTAACTCGCGAGAGAAGAGGTGTTTTGTAGTGAGCCTTCTTATGTGTTTGGGAATGCAGGTCCAGGTTTCAGGGAGACGGTACGCAAGTGCGTGTTGACTAGACTTCAAGGATACAGAGGGCACTGCAAAAGAAGTTGCGCGCCTAGCTGATGTTCGACTCATGGTAGGAACTAGTGGAAATGCGATCTCCATAGGCACAATACCACGCGAATTTTTGTACGCTAATATTGAAACCCGCAGCGAGTACATGTTTTCTACAGTGAGTAGGTTAAAACGAATGAACAAGTCATGGACTGAATCCCCTCGCCTTCTAGAAAAATGGCTCTAATTGCATCATTCTGTATCACTTTTGCTCTTCGGGGAATTCTGTCATAGCCACCACCCCTGAGAAGGATTCCATAGCATAGAACTGGTAAGAACACGGCCTTGTACACCAGAAAAAAAAGCCCTCTGTGGGTACCCCAATCAATTTCGTTTTAAACAGCGTAGATATAACAGCATATATATATATATATATATATATATAGTAGTAGCAGGCTTATTTTGTTCGTAAGACTCTTGTAGTATCATATACCGACACGGAACAGACTGGGCTTTGCTGTTTTTAAGGAGGATTAAATGCAGCTATGCACTACCGCTACGAGTGGTAACATTTGTTTGATTGGAAGTAGCGTTTTCTTCAGGCGTGCCTGCCTCAAATAGATTCTGCCTCTCCTTACATCTTCTGTGCTTTGTTTTTAGCACCTCCTGTGCTACTTCCGCTCTCAATTCCCATGCCTGGGTCGAACCCAGGATGTACTCCACGAAACATTTCAAACAATTTCGCGGGTGTCCTGAGTTGCAGGATGGGTTATTCCCGCTCTGGATCATTTTTCGCGTATGTGCCTGATCGCCACGGTTCTGACCTCTTTCCATGCCTGGCACCTGTGGACTGTGTGTTGTGGACTGTCCTCCAGGGCGCATTTCTGGGATGTTTCAGAAAAGGCATGCTTCTGATGGGGTTTTTCCTATTTGGTAGAAATATACTTGAAAGTTGCATGCCCGTGAGAATCTGTGTTAGGTAGAAGGTTAGATCCCCTCCTGGCCTTGCTCTTCTGTGTGCTTTGCCTGTATGTTGACAGCAGTTTGGTTAGGCTCTTTCCGGGGGCACCGGAGGGAATGGCGTCCCACACGGCTTGCCAGTCTTCTACAGTGGCTTTTCTTTCTCGTTCTCCGTCGGTTTCTGTAGGTGTGCCACTATACCACAGGCGCTGTCTCTCGGACGCCCATAAGGTCCCAGGGAATATCTCCGGTAAGCAGCAAAGCTTCGTTTGTGCTGATCGTTCTGTACCCGTGTATTACCGTAAGGGCTGCGATCCGCGCAGAATTAGCTTTGCCTTCTTTGCCTTAAGGGTCGCTCTGGCCATTACGGCAGCCCCCAAGAGCGCGATAGACTCTGGTATTGACATCAGTAGTTTTCTTGTCCCGCGGTCCATGTACGTTTGAAAGTATCCTGGCATAAGCGTTTGCCACCTTGAATGCATTTTACACAGCTTTCTTTTTGTGGCATAAGCCCGTCATGGACGTGTCCAGCGTCACCCCAAGGTAGCGGGCTCCTTTCATGAACTTGATTGTTTACCCTGCAACCTGTGTGTGCAGCGGTCGGACGTTCCTCTTGCGAGTTAAGAGGAAGATCTCAGTTTTGCAGGGGCGAGTGCCATTCCCGCTGCCTTCATCCATTTCCGCTGTTGAGTGCAAGACTTTGCTTGTATTTAGCTCAAGCTCGTCCTCCGTTCTAGTCTCTGCAACAACCGCTAAGTCGTCAGCGTAAGCTATCCTATCTATTCCCGTGGATAGACCGGTTTGCCGCGAGACGTCGTCGTACGCTAGGGTCCATAGCAGTGGGCACAGGATTGAGCCCTGTGATACCCCGGCTGTCATTTGGAAGACCAAATTGCCGCTTAAGACTGATGTCTCCTTAAGGTATCCAGATATTACCTTTACTAGATATGGAGGGACATTTTACGAACAAGCAAATTGTGCCGGTGACAGGAGTCCGCACTCCTCCGCAAACAGCCTAAGCCTTTGTTCGATGATGGCTTCATACCTCTTGGCTAAGGCCCTTAGTAAACAGATTGGCCGGTATCATCCATTCGCTTTGGGATAAGGACTACCTCTGCTAGTTTCCATGTTGATGGGAATTCTCCTGTTCTCATCGCGGAGGTAAGTTTTTTGCAACTGCGGCTGGATGCTCTTTGAACAGGAGCTTTACTGCAGCCGGGGGAATGTCGTCGGGGCCGGAGGCCTTTCCCGTCTTGAGCTTGTTGGCCGCTAGGCTAACCTCGAAAGTCTTAATTAGCGGGAAATAACCTTCTGCTGCTTGTGGTGTGTTTTCGTAGGCAGCTCTCTCAAATGAGTCATTTTAAGAGGGCTGCCTCTCGGGAAGAGTGAGTCGGGAATAGCTTAGCAAGTATCTCTGCTGTTTCCTCTTCGTCGAGGACACTCGTGACAGCGGTTTTCTTGTGTTCGCCTAGAATTCTGTATGGCTTTCCCCATGAGTCCTCATGGACCTGTATTAGAAGCTCTTGCCAGCTTCTTCTATATCTAGTCAGTGCCTGCATTCGCTTCTTGTTATCTCGGTGGGTTTGCTTTGCTGCCCTTCTGGCATTGTTGCATTCTTTGAGCTTATCGGCAGTGTCCTGTGTACACCAGTGCTTAGGCGGTTTTCCTGGCCGTCTTAGGTGCGTCTTCACCGTAGCTATTTTTGCACGCGCCTCTTTAAAGATGGCCTGGAGCTGCTTGGGGGTCCTGGGAGGATCGGATTGCGTAATTTTGTTCGCTGTTTTCTTCTTGAACTTTTCTTCATCCGAGATTTCGATGCGAAGAAGAAGTTCGGAGATTTAATCGTCTCTCCACACAGAGATGATCGCTAAGAGTTTCCACCTCCACGAGAACCGTCCCCCTTGGTACCTTTCGCGCTATCTGAGAGTTACTGAAAGTATGTCTACGTATGATTCGTAGCTGTGGCGCCGGAAGGTTCCCTTCTTGCCGTCGTTGAGAATGTACAGGTCGTTTGCCGCTGCTTATTCTAAGAGAGTTCTTTCCCGCTTGTCTGTTTGCCGCAAGCCCCATATCTTTGCTGCCGAGTTTAAATCTCCGGAGATTAATAAACCTGCTCCCGGTTTTAGGTTTAGCATTGACGTCGTGGTTGTTTCAAATCCTCGTGTGTGCAGTTGGGGCTTATATAACAGGAGTATATTCTCTTTACGTATTTTATTTTAAGCCAGCAGAATTCTCATCCGCTGCCCTTGCTTTGTATTTTAACGGTATAATTGACTATGAGTGCCGTGTCGTATGCGGAGTCAGTCACCCAATTATTACATCTTTTTGCTAGCGTTTTGTTTGGTTCACTAAGGGCGATTACGTCTGTCCCTCTTCGCTGCGTTATTTCCCAGACCATGTCATGGGCTGCCCAGTAACTGTTACAGTTGACCTGGATTATGTTTATTTTGTTCTGCATTATGAAAGTGTATGAAAGTGTGGAAAGTTTCCTCTGGGTCAGTCTCCTTGCTGCGCCTCTAGGTCCCTGCGTCTTCTAGTTGAAAGGTCCCTTTGGAATGTTGTTGCACCATAATCCCTCCGGACTCGAGGTTGTCGGCCGTGAGTTTTGTCTTATTTTCGCTGGTATGCTTTTCCCCATTCCGCTCGTTTAGTTTTGTCCGCAGGGAATTGTTATATATGGGGCATGTGGTTGTGCGAGCTTTGTGCCTCTTTCTACCGCAGTTGTAACAGCTGAATGTTTCTTCTTTACAGTCATTAGTGAAGTGATCTTCTTTGCCGCATCTGTAGCACTTCTGTGTCTCAGCGTTCTTGGTTTTACATTTTTTGGCCGTGTGTCCTAGTTCTTGACACTTGTAGCATGTGGAGAGCGTAATCCACTCACCAGCCCTGCAGCCGGTGCCTCCGATAGTTAGAACCTTCCTGGCTTCCAAAAACTTTTTTTTTTATACAGGAGGGGGAAATGCTTTTAGACACGTTGTGCAGGACTACACGCCGGCTGGTAGCTCGATGACTACCAAAGCCTTTGTATTACCTGCTAAAACCCTCATACCTCCTGTCATCCCCCGTAACCGGGTCCTATAGGTGAAACTAATATTGCTCACAGTTAAGGGGGAGGAGTCTTTACTATCACAACCTATCGTGTATCTATCCGCACCGGTTCTTGTTTAAAACTCTGTAAATTCGTTTTTCTTGCAAATCAGGCCCTCACAAAGCTCATATCTGGGCGCCATCCGTTAGATCGACCGCCACCGAGACCACATCCACCATCACGCCAATAACTTCGCCAACCGCATCGTTTACAATGAAGTCGGCGGCGCGTCGTCGTACAGCCTCCTCCTTAAGCATCATGATCCCTGCTATTACGCACGCAAGTCTGTTCCACTGTTTTCGAGACTCCAACATACGTGCGACAACATCCGTAATCCATTCTTTGATCGCAACCAGGGATTTGTTGGGCTCGCTTACCACATACAGCGAAGCTTTATGCCTCACAGCAATCACGTCTAGCATGTGATGAACCTGCCTGCTTCTGTTGCAGTTTAACTGCAGCACATTAATACTATTGCTGGTCATTATTGCTGTTGTGTAGTACTGCTGCCCGGTTCTCAGTCTCTTTGTTTAGCTACCTTAGGAGTTTCAACGGGTGGTGATCCCAGACTTCGCCTAGGCCTTCTCTTGTTGGCGACCTTCCGAAAGCCTTGCTCATCTATGTCAGCGTCCATATCCGTCTCGTTTCCTGGATCGGTCAGCGTGGCCTTTGGTTCTCGTTCTGTGCCATTTCTCTCCTCACTCTTCGGTGGCGCAGGGAGAACCTGGGGGTCGACCGGTAGGGATCCCTTAATCCTGGCCAAGAACTGGTATGCCCTATCCTTTGGTAAGGTGACCAGGCACTGCCAACCGGCCAGGCTTTGCGTTAACCTGGGAACTTTACCGCTTCCAGGTTTTTCCTTCACAACTCTCATAAAAATATCGACGTCTTTATTTGTGGCGACTGTTTGTATTTTCACCCCTGCCTCTTGTTTTTGAACAAAGGAGCGTAGTTCTTCAATTATGCCTTATGAGGAGCACCCCTCAGCCATCTTTATGCGGATAGATATTGTTTATTTTTGCTTTTTTGGTGGACTCAAAGTGCCGCGTT
Source organism: Dermanyssus gallinae (assembly GCA_003439945.1). Lineage (NCBI taxonomy): Eukaryota > Metazoa > Arthropoda > Arachnida > Mesostigmata > Dermanyssidae > Dermanyssus > Dermanyssus gallinae. The sequence goes on from QVRM01005167.1 coordinate 70,225, forward strand.
GCGCACGGCAAAGGTTGTCTCCTGTGATGTGAGCCTTACATCCCGCGCTTCTGCAGCATGTTTATTGCATTTCTAATCGTGTCTTTTTTCATTCTGGGAAGATGTACAGAACCAGTGGGCTGTGAGTTTAAAGACTGTCTTTTTTCTAATGTTTTAGAGAGATCTTCTAGAAACTTTTCTGTTGTATCTTTGAATTCAACCACCCCAATTACCAATGTGCTCAACGAAGCTGCAGGACCAACCGCGGTTTCTTCGTCTTCTGGATCGTCTTCAGCTTCGGCATGGTTTAGTTCAAAGTTGGAGTTTTAAAGAACTTTTTCAGCTAGCGGAAACTGCCTGGTCATCTTTTTTACATTGCTTTGTCTTTCTTTAATCCTCTGGTGACAAGCATTATTCTAACGTCATTTCGAATATTTATGCTGTACAGCGAAACACGTATGTTTTTGAATACAGGCTGAAATCATTCTTCCTTGATATGGTCGATGAGGTCCATCAGCGTTTTCGTTTAAGCAATCTGGTTCTCAATGTTATTCGCCAGACTTGAGTTTCTGACACAGGTCGCCTAGATGGCCATTTTATGGCGTCCGCGTCGCGTTCTACTTTTTGAGAGCTTTGTACCTTGTTCTCTAGATTTTTATTATCTCTCTTTCCATCTGGCTGGTTTTTGCTATTAGCTTTTCCCTGTGTTCCTTATGTTTTATTGTTAATTCCCATACTAAAAAGCGTTGTTTTTGCCTCCGATTAGCCGTTTCGGAGAAATGGCTCATTTTCCAAATTAGACCGGGCCGACGAATGTTTTCCCTTGTTTTTATAGCTTCCGCCCCTAAGTGGTGCTATTGTTTGCGCGGGTCTGGGGCCTGTTTCTCCTGTCCTGATCGCCCGGCTCAGATAGCTTCTGAGGTTTACCAAATGGCCACCCCCCAGTAGCCTCTCGTGTTTGCCACATGGCCCTGGAGGTTCCTTTGGAACAATATGCGAATAAATTTATCTTCTTTCTGATGTAAGTAGTGGAATAAAATCGCCACTCTCAGACAGAAACACGCTGTTCTCATCAGCCAGATACCCACTACGTTCACTAGAAAACAGCCCTTTTCAGGGAGCTCGCCGTTAGCGCGTCCGTACGTTGGCCTGCACGAAGCCAACTATAGACTGGGCTTTGCTTGCCGACGAGAATGTTCGAGTAGTTCAAACTACCCTTATATTCACTCAACTTGACATACTGTGTGTAATCAGACACCACTGCACCCACACAGATCGTAAATGCAACGTTTAGATATATTCTTTATTTATTTACTCATATACTTTTACACATCATATGTTCATACAACTAATAAAGTATATAACGCCTAAGAGTTATGTTTCTGCAGGTCTCGCTTTATTTTGTAGTTTGCTTGAAAACCTCACTGTTGATCTTCATGGTAGTATAGCTTTAGGGCATCGGTGGGTATTTTATAACTGTATTATGTATTATAGATCTCTTAACAGATAGATGTTTCAAGAATACGCCCTCTCGGCTCTCCCTTATATATATTTCGCTGCGATATATATATATATATATATGTAATTAACAGATTCAGATGACACGCTTGGTCGATGGTATGTTCTCGCATAGACAGCGACGACTAAACTCGCAAGGAATCCTTACTTTGCTGATGAGTAGTTGACTGGTGCTACGAGGGTAACCACCCCGGCTGATACCATGTACATCCTGCGCGAAGAACTCCTCTGTTTGCCTATCTAGCAGAGCTGCGCGTACGAATGCCGAAAATGCCTAAATTTAATCCACCTATCTTAAATAAATGTGTATATATATATATATATATACGCAGAGTACTAGTTAATAGTAGAGTGAATACTACAAAAATAGGCAACACGTTTTCCACACGTATATTCTGTATAGTTAAAGTTTACAGCGCAGGTAATGCCGGATGTCGACTGCGGAGAGGCAAAGTTATTTCGGGTTTGCGTACTTCTTGCGTCCAACGTCGCTTATAACGCACACGTGCTGGAACAAAGCAGATAAAGTTTCAGACAATGTCATTTAAAAGCTGTGGTGGCAACGCTTTATCGTATGCAATATCAAACTTGTTTGTGTTGTTTGATGCAAGATTTAGTATCCATTGACGTGACGACCTATATAATTAGGATTATTATTGTCCGCTTATGTTGCCGCTCCAAGGTATTCCTGGTAGAAAAGAGTGACGTGTATATTTAAGTATACATGTCAAGCAAATTATATATATATATATATATATATATATATATATATATATATATATTTCAAGCCCGGCATAAGGAGTTGTAGAGCTCATTAAAGCGCATATTTCACAGTGGAACATGGTTTTGAAGAAGTCTTGTTTCAGAGTGGGATTGAAGCTAAAATGTGTGACACTTGTGTTATTGCCCTACATACTACTAATTATCCTACAGTAACTGCTCGCAGGTGCCTCCACAAACCATTTGACAGAACCAGTAGCGTTCGCAGAAAACGCTCATTCTACAGATCCACCCTGTCAGAGGCCACGTCGATGCGATATTCGACCTGGCTACCACGGGAAGAGCAACGGTCGAGCAGCCAAGACAACTGTTCGCGTTAACCACAAAAGCAAATGTGAACGTATCGGTTTGCATTGACGATTCACCTTCTCCGACAAAATCGTTCCTGTTACTGTATCGTGATGACTCGGTACACAGAGGCCGAGAAAGTTAGCATCTCTCATATTTCTGCTGAAGCTCGGTGTAACGCATGGCGTTATCGAGGCGGCTATAGCAGCCGCGTTTTCCAAATAGACGCCTTGTACTAGCACGTTAGTAAGCATACATGGCCACGTACATGAAACTGGATAGTACCATGGCGCTTATTACGACGCTGAAGGACCGAGGACAGTAGAAACGCCAGCTAGAAAGAACGCATCATTCAGGCAATAGCCGGTCGTCCCTTTATGAGCACAAGAAACGTGGCCCAAAATGTTGGCACGAGTAGCGCTACTGTCTTAGGGTACGTAAGAGCCACAGGACTACATCCGTATCGATCGCAGCCAGTTTAAGAATGGAGAACACTCCCTCCCATTTCCACACATACTTCCTGTGAGGTTGGATGAAGAAGCACACCGTACATTCCTGTGTGAAGCATTACTAGAACTATTGGAAGGTATTCCAGAAGGCGTTCGCAAGATCAGTTGTGTCATCCATCGTTACGGAGCGCCGCACTTTGTCGCTGCGGCACGTGATTACCTAAACGGGATCTTAGAGAATCGGTGGATTGGATAAAGCGGGCCAGAGGCTCTCGTCTACGAGACTCCGGTAGAGTCACGTGAAAAACTGGTCGCCTCCACTGTTTAGGTCATTCGAGCAATGCCTGGTATATTAATCATTCATAATTATTCACTCAGGTTGAGTAGCAAGTAAACCGCAATACAACACTTGAACAACTGTGAAGGCAGTGAGCCACGACTATCAGCGGGTAACTTGCATAAGGGTAATATATACATTCCCGGGTCTCACACTAACGGGCTAATTTATTTAAATATTGCATTCTGCGGCATGATAAATTCGGCAGAATTCATCGCAGCGGCGGCCTACGCCAGTCTCACATGGTTCATGGAACTTAGCCTGTTGACATAAAATGTGAGGAAAGCCGCGCACTGCAAACCGTGTTGTCACGTGTCTGTTGCTACGTTCTGGCCCCTTACACTCTGCATTTCTCATCGCTCTGGCATTAAGAATTCCTGGTCGAGTTCGGAAGACTTCAACTCCCAGCGCCTCAGGTCTTCTATGAGGAGTGGACAGTCTGGTAATGGGTAGACGAGGCGGTTGCGCATTATGGAGTGTGAGAATCCGGTCAAGGCAACCTTCAGATCGAAGAGGCGGATGGCATCGTTCCTGATGGAAGATGCCGCTATTAGGGCTTTTCTGCATTTCTTCGTTGGCGGGAGGGCATCTACTAATATGAAGAGAGTGGTCAGGCGCAACACTGCCCGCTCTACGGAACGTGAGTGCCTCTTTCTTACCAAGGTCAATTGTTAGCCCCAACTCTGTGGCGGCTGTGTTGAGCCTGGCCAACGCCTATTGGACCTGGAAATGGCTACTTCGATAGGTGGCTGAGACGTATGCGAATAAGACCTTAACGATATATCTATACCCGCGAATTCGTTATGGCAGGTCGTTTAAAAAAGCGGAGAAGAGGAGTGGACTCAATTGTCCCCCTGGCCGAACACGGTTGTTTGCTAGAACGCCAGCACTTTCGAGACTCCATCGTCGATTCTCACCCGGTTCACCTGTAGAACGTTTCCTATCAGGTTGAGCATATTTGAGAGAACGCCGACTTCTGCCAGAATGTTGAGCACTCGGTCACGGGGAACGGAGTCAATTTGAAATCGACGAATGCCGCGTACAAAGACTGCCTTTTTCAGAGGGTTTCTTTGAAGTCATCCAGGAGAAATCTGCACGCTGTTTGAGTGGAGCGCCTCATTTGAAATCATCGCATGCTGTTCTTCATGGATAAAGTTTGTGGTTTCCCAAAAGTCGCTACACCATTTCTTGATCAAGAACGACATATTGCACACGCTCTACTGAGCGAGCTTTCAAGGAGCTTATTCCGAACGCCAACCGGCCGTTCTGTCGAACTGTGAGCTGGCTCCGAGGTCCTGTCGTTTCCTCGTATGCCTGGCATATTTCAAGACGTGCAACGAAATCTCTGCAGCCGCTACCAAAAACTATGGTATGTGTAATGGATCGCGGAAGCACCTTCAACCAGCTAATGTAAGGTAATAAATAGTTGGCGAGAGATTTATCCGGTAGAGTAGGTAATTTATGCATGCACTGAATCTTGACATGCCTGCCGAAAAGCCTTAATTACACCGCAACCACGGATTGCCAGAGATTTGGTACCAAAGCGATTGCCATGAAATGCGCATGTCATCATGATTGTGTTAATGTTGTGTGTTATTGTGTTATTTTCGTTATTTTATTAATTGTGTTATTGTTGTGTGTTATTGTGTTGTAATGTGTTATTTTCTATAGGTCTATTTCGCATCTTCTAGCCGGATGAAGAACAATCTTCTCGAGAACACGACGATATATTTAGTCTCTCTATAGGAGGACTGGTTGTATTGCATTCGCACATTTTGCTCTTGTGTCGGACAATAACAGGTGGTCGACACCAGGCTTAGATTTAGGGCTGATGTAGTTTGTCGTCTAATGTCAACATATAATATATATTTATATATATAACCTTCTCCTTGCAGAGATAGGTACACTGCAAACAATACGTATCTGACTACGTTAAATTGTAGTACACACCCTATTATATTATGATAAAAGTGTTGTTATATTTATATAGATACGGCACTACTTGGTCACTACAAATTATCTTTATTAGCGGATTTAGTAGATAGATACGTTGAAAGAAAAATGGCTTAAAACAACTGAACATCGGATCTATCTATTTGCCTAAAAAACGGTAGGAATTCTATCCGGAGTTTCGACACAGATTCATACTATGTTAAATGTATGATGTTCTCTTTCCAAACACCCTAGTATTGTTGAAATATTATTCAGAGTTTTTGCCCATCGTAGAACTGATCCGAATTTGCTTTAAAGTTGATATTAAATACCTACTTACAGTGGAAAACCGTACACGTGTAATAGCCCTAAAAAAATCAAATGAAGTCATGATCATCGTACATGCTTTCAATAAAACGCATTTACGAAAAAAAAGTACAGCAGTAAAAATTATTAAAGCGTACATCAGTAGAACCTTGAGACAGCTTTTCAGTACAATTTTGCCAGCGGATGTCGATACGGGTGCAATGTCCATGTTACAAATAGAAATTGCTCCCTCTATATTATGCTTCCGAGACAAATATGACGATACCGAAATATATATACATATATAGGGTGTCCGGATTTTATTGCCTGAATATCTGGTGTATGGTCAAGCTAGGTTAGAAAATCATCTTTTGCCAATGGAAAGGGTAGCGGAAATGCTTCGTAAAGAAGCGAGATGATTTTCTAATGCATTTTCGGAGTTGTGATTTACGAGGCCGCCATACGTTTACAAAATGCACGATTGTGAGGGAACGCATGGAAACGATGGAATTGAATCTTCCCGAACATTCGACATATCGAATGTTCCACCGTCCTCGTCGCTGATTGGTCTTTTTAAACTACCCATTATGGCAGGGTGCGTTGTTTTCGGCGGTGCTGCCGTATATCAGGTATGTAGGTCTGATGATGGTGATGATGCTGCTGCTAATGCTATGGTTGTGGCGCGACAGGTCGACGATGGTGTACGTGCCTTATTGACGTTGGCAAGTAGCTGAGCGATCTCATATCGGAGTTGTTTGGTGGCGGCGTGGTCTAGGGGACTAGTGCGCTAGTCATGCTTGTCATCTACCGGTCCCCGGTTCGATCCCTGTTGTTGATCGATTTTTCTTTGAGCGATCCTCATTGAGATTAGATAATTAACCATGCCGCTGAGTGTCAACGGCCATGCTGCCACAAGGACTGTTAGGGAAACCCTAGATATCTAAACATGTCCGGCCCTCGGTGCTTTGAAGGTATACCTCAGGTTGAGTTCCAAATCCCTAGGAGACGGAGGATAGTCTAGAATATCGGGGTTGTTTATGACGGTCTCGACGTTGTGGCAGGGGTGGTTATGACAATGCTGGTGTTGTGGCTGGTGACGGTTCCTTGGTTGTAGCGGTGCTTTGTGGCTAGGTTGTGTCTAACTTCGCCACAATTTCACAGATTGCCCGCAAATTTGGTGACTTTCCGAGTCTTTGTTACTGGGGCGGCGGCATCTTCTATGTGGCTCCATGTTTTTAGCTTTTAAATGCGCCGGTATGCTCGGTTTTCAATTGAGGAATGTGTTCTCTCACAACCGTGCATTTTGTTAACATATGTTGGGACATCGACTTCTTAATTCACAACTTAGAAAAGTTTAATTAAAAATCAGCTTGCTCCTATACGAAGCATTTCCGCTTCCCCTTTCTATTAGCAAAAGTTATCTTCTTAGCTCTCTTACCATACCCCAGAGTTAAATAGAATATATAAAAAGATAGAATAGAAAGCTCCTTTATTCATGTAATAAAGGGTAAGGAATGACTGGCGCAGGTGGGGCCTGTGCAGTCCTGTTGTGAATTCCCTGTTGTGTCCCTAGCTACGCACCAGGCGAACAAATGATTGATATGCTCCGTTCTTGCAAGGCATCTGGGCACAGCTTAGCTTCTGCGATTGTTCGGCCGCACTTAAGAAAAATAATCGATATGACTTGCGCCCATAAGTTGAGCTAAAACCCGTCTGTCACTTTTCCTAATTGTTTCCAATAAAGGCGCTAATACAATGTCGTTCGTTTTCAGGTCACATCTTATATGGAGCCTATTTGAAAATCTCCTTTGCGTACCTTCGATCATACCTAGGTATTTACACAAATATGGATGCCATACGGGTGAACAGTATAAAAGTTTAGATACCGCAATCGATTTGTACAAACGAAGATACACCGTAGGCTCCTTGACAATAAAATAGCGGAACAACACATTCACAAGTATGAATGCTGCTTTGCTAGTTTCAGGCAATCAAATCCGGATACCCTGTATATATATATATATATAGCGTACTTATATTAAAAAAGAAAGCCTATAAACTTACACTCAGATCACGGAAGCGCTCGTTGTAGTCGAGTGCGTAGCCAACAAGAAAGCGATCTGGGGTTTCAAAACCAATATCTGAAATCAACACAATCCATTTTAGATATGTTTACGATTTAATTTTGAACGAACGCATAGATAAGACAGATGGTAGGAGAAAACACACAGTGGACGAGGAAGTGAACTTACAGTCAGGTACGTATCCATTACTCATCGGAGTACGTTTGACAAACAGTGAGGCCACTTTCACTTCCCGGGGCTCGTATTTTTTCAACAGGTCCAGCAGGGCAACCATTGTCCGACCTGTGTCGATAATGTCCTCCACGATAAGGATGTTCTGCAGCAGATAGGGAATAACAGTGTTCCTTCAACAGTTACTTAGATTCTGTATATATATATATATATATATATCAGCAATGCAAAGGGCTATACTTTTATTCATTTTGGTACAACTACCACACCTCATAGATAGTTGCAAAAGCGGTGATGAGTTTTCGACTGTGTCCATACTTTAAGTACGAACAGTGCTATTATTTAATTCGTTAAGTTGTCTTACTAGTTAGGACGCCCCGTTCGATTCGTTTGTTCTATGTAAATTTTGAGCAGACATAATGCAATAATATACAAAAAACCTGTTGACTGTAAAAGTGCCGTAGTACCGTACATGGAAGAGATATGGAGCTAGTTAGCTGACTTTGCATTTCGAGGTTTGATAGAACTCGGCAAGAAAATAAGTTTCCCTATGGAGGGAAGACGTGGAAACGTCTTGTTTAGGAGAGAGAGTGAAGTTTATAAAAGTAGTTTTTCAGCCTTTTTTCCTACATAGTTGTGCGAAATCTCTGTTTGCGGGAGAACCAGTCAACGCATGAAGGAACCGATTACACCTGTGATGTGACATAATCGACCAAACGTATACTTTGAACATTTACCCTACTCACAATAATATACGACTGGTGCATGTACATATTAGAGCTGGGCAGTAAGGCTTAACCCCATATAATGAAGCGTTTGATGAAGCATGCCCGTTAATTTTTATTATGATGAATTAATGAAAGAATCTTACCTTTCCTTTAATATTCTCCAAATTGTCAAGTCCAATAACTTTCACTGCTCCAGTTGACTGGTCGTCCTAGTAAGGCAGATAATAGTCAAGTAGTATGAATGGGCTTGATATAATGCAAAAAATATTTGCCGAAAAACATTATATATATATATATTTTTTAAAAAAAATATCTCATAGCTATTTGAGACCTTAAGTTTTAGGTCAATTCTGGCACAACGGTAACTAAAGTGGTACACACGTTATAAGGGTTTGCAGATTTATGCTGAAGTTAAATGCCTAAATACTACAATAAGAAAAATGGAACACAGATTTTGCACAGATTATGTTGCATAGGTTAGAGCATACGTAATGAAAACTGTATATATAGCCACTTGCATACTACGCGTTAAGCAGATCTGCCAATAACTCCGAGAGAAAAGAAAATGTTTTTGTATTCAGGCTATTGCCAGCAGGAAATCTGGTTTTTGCCTATTATCCGGAAAATCTCGCATAGACGTCATGCGAATTAAAAAAAAAGACTACACATAAAAACTGTACGACTCGTGCAGAGATAATACTTAAATCAATGCTAAATTAAAGGCAATAATAAGACGGCGCTTCAGAAATCAAATATATATATATATGAATATATGACTCAAACGTACAAGCGAATGTATTTATCACATTTGCGTGCCAAGAAAAAAGCGACAGTAACTTACAACGTAGCTTTTAATGCGAATAAAGTCGGTCGAGAAGGGCACGGAAGTGTGTCCTGTCAGTCGGTTAAACTGTCGCACGCGATCGAGCAGGTCTGCGAAGAACTTGTATCCGCCCTTAAGAACGCACAGGGCGGAGAAGCTCTGATCCTCGTAGTGCATGGCGATATCCTTGGCCAGCCGCTCGACGCGATCCAGAATGAGTCCGCATGGCAGCAGCACCCTTTCGAGGTCTTCGGAATAGTGCGAGGGTACGCAGAACGAGTTTAGTGGATACCCCGGGAAGTCGTCCGGAATCTGAAACGGTATTGACGGGACGTACGTGTAAGTGGGGGCGACCCTGACGCGTGGTGACCGGGGGCTCCGATTTTCGCATGACGAAGGTTCCTTAGTCGACCTTGCATGTTCTCTAGGGACCACGCAAGTGGCTACGCCGCTGCGGCTCTTGTTCTCGGCAGCCGTGTTCTCTTTCTCAGCAGTACGAACTTTGGGTGCGCCCGGCTGAGCCGAGCGCGTCTCGCTGCGGAATTCCTCCGAAGACCTTCGAACCGGTGTGGGAGCAGTTCTTGGCGGAGAGTCCGGCAAACTGTGCAATAATTTGTAATTTTTAAGTGCTTAATTGTTTTGCTCTTCTGCGGTCAAATAGGGGATGGGGGGTGGGGTATAAGGATTTCGTCCTTCAGCTCTAGTTATATAAGAGACAACAGGCAGCCACCTAAACACATTAGCACATTTGGTAGCAAATACCGTAGCAAGGGCAAAATAAGGAATCGTTTGCTAATTTATTCTGCTTTTGCCAATTGTCTCCGCCAATAATTTGTCGTGGCAACACATACTACACTTAGGGAAGAGATTTGTTATTTAAAAGAAAACCATTGACGTCTCTCGCTGTGCGTCGTGGCGATTAATCATTGTGATAGAATGAACATTAAACTTTTCGGGCTGACCCTCAGCCAAGATTTAACGTCCACGAAACAGCTGTTCTCATTCTCTTCATAGACGGACCCCATCAATACAAATATGCAGCGGTGGGGCTTGAACCCGCGCACTTAAGCGTCTCTTCCGGTCGCGAGGCTCAGGCGATTGCACCCTCCACGCCACCGGGCTTGACGTGATCGAATGAACCTAGACGACTCTTAAGCTAACGTGCAAAATGTTCAAACAGTTTGTAAAGTTCCGCGGTCGGGCGGACCCGTAGCGCGACCGCTTAGAGAGATTATAGCAGGTTACACACAACTTCAACACGTATCGGCGTTCGTTTATCTAGCGCAAGAAAGCAATATATTTGTTCGTTGTTCGACTAAGATTCCATGAGGCGTGTACACGATATATGCGACTCGGCATGATATGAATCTAATGTTACACACAATGTCTGCACAAGCGATATCCTCAAACAAATCTGCGCTTTGTAGCTGTAGTTGTTTCCTCCCAAAACAAAAACAATTATCCTAGAATAGATATACCTTTGCATGTATGTACGTAGAGTAGGCAAATATTATTAACCACCGAAACCGTGATTGATATGCCGTACGTTCTCGTCCTCCCTTTAACGTGAAGTGACGAAGAGTGCTGAATGAGGGAAGGGGAAATGCGGTCGTCGGAGATAGCTACTAGTAACGTATCAACGCTAATCGCACTCGTTTCTCTAAGTCAATTCCGATGGATTGTATTTACGTCTATGCATGCAGGACGGGACGGGACGGAACTAGAGTCTTGGAGTATGCCTTTTGTGCTGCCAGACTCCAAACACTCCGGACACATGCGAACAAATGCGTGCAAGGAAACCACGCTGACAAGTCGCCCTCCTGCACGCTGCGCTGGTCGCTGCTTGATGATGATACCCCGGTGGTGGACTTAAGTGGACTTAATGTTGTTGTTGTTGCTGCTGTTCTTGTTGCTGTTGTTGTTGTGGTTGTTACTCCACGTCGAAAATAGCGGCATTCCCTACGCAGTTCACGACGTCTACCAGAGTCAGCTACCGCAGGATCACCGTTATGCCAATCTATCGATCTGGCACAAGCCCCCGATGTCACTTGTTGTCATCGTCGGCGGCACAAAGGTCGAGTTCGCTACTTCTACGTCTACTGTTGCACCGATTCGCTGATTCAAACTGTCGCTCCCGTAGCGAACGTTTGAATCAAAACGACGTCCAAACAGAACGAGGCCCGAAAAACGACCAACAAAACGGGTGCCAAACACACACGCGAGAGAGGTACACAGAGCGCGGGCTAGACGCGACTGCAGCACGCCTCGTTATTTATAGATTCTACAGTTGAACGAGTGGTGAATGAATGAGTTCGATATTGGTTGGCATTCTCAGAACGACCTTCATGGATAAACAGGCATAGTAATCGATATATGCATGTGTGTGTGTATGCAGTTGCGAATCGCTAAATCGGCTTTTGTTCTGGTGCGCTTATGGACCTGTGGTGTGTCTATGTGTTTGTACAATTATATAAATATATATATATACATATATATGTATATATATATATATATATTTATATATATACGTATGTATGTATATATATATATATATATATATATATATATGCATATGTATATATATATATATATATATATATCACCACCTGCGGCAATATGCAAGTTTATACACTTGATACAGGCCCTATAAGGTTACAAAAAGTCAGCACTATCAGCATAAGTTTTACGACCGTCGGCGTCATTGCTGTAATGCCAATGTGCGGATGAATACATCGGGTCATACAGCTAAAATTAGAAACGAGGTGAAGACGGAAAACGGAATTATTAAATATAGTAATATTAATTGCGGCTATATGTATATATATATATATATGTATATATATATATATATATATATATATATATATATACATGTAATAATTATTGAAATATGTGCATGGGGTAAGGAAAAATATATAAAAAAATATATACATGTATATACCAACGAAATGAAGTATGCATAACACTTCAAAAAATTGCTCTTTATCGGGTACTCTAGCGCATTATTATAGTAATCCGTTATGAGGAATCAGCGCTGGTATCCAACATTGTATGTACGTGATGTACATATACATACAATAGCTGTTGACAAGTGTGCATGGGGCAAATGACATATATATATATATATATATATATATATATATATATAATAACAAATTTCATAATAACCACATAGTTCTATATTGGAGTATTCGGTACAAATACTACAATGCCGACTGCATAGTAGTAATATTAGAAACAATAACAACAGTAATTCTTCTTTACGCAACGTTGATAGCCGTAGCATTTGTGGAATTGAAGAAATTTTGGAATTGAACTGAATAGGTCGGTTGAGAGAGTTGAGAGGGGAACGAAGCGAAATGGAACATTGTCGTCGAGATGCTAGTAAGATCGTTACATATCGAGTAAACAACATACGTTACATTAGGCTAGACTACTACAACCTACACGTGATTCTGTCTGATTACGACGGGCCTTCGGAGCCTCACTGTCTGAGTTCCCGCCTGGCCACCAATCCATTTATTCCATACAGTTTGCTCGTTTGCTCACCCGGATGACAGCTGATTTGGCGGGTGCACAGCTATCAGCACTGGCGCTGTCTTCGCTGGTTTTCTCCATCGTTCAGGTCGGTCGGTTGACAACGGACTTGACAACGGACTCGTTACGATTGGCACTTCGAAGGCGCTCGTGGGTTCGCCGCTGAGAAGTAGTGGTAGTGGTAGTAGTAGTTAGTAGTAGTCGCTGTGGTAGAAGTAGTGGTTGACGTTACGATACGTCTGGCAACAAACCTAACGGCCGAAACACCGAACCCAACGACACGAATATCCACCAATGACCGTATCGAGTTGATGAAGACTCTGGATACTGAAGATGTCAACAACAACGACGACAGCAATTAAACAACAACAACGACAACATTAAAACAACAACGTCGTCAACAGCAACAGCGTCAACAACAACAAATATATAAACAACAACAATTACGGATACTACACCAGTCCGAATTGCAAATGCAACATGATTTCTTCAACGGCCGTTGTTGTTGTAGGTGTTGTTGTTGTTGCTGTTTTAGTTGTACAATTACTTTAGGGGCAAATTCGAATCTAAAGTCATCACTAAACGTGTGTCCGTGTATGTTCATGTAAGTGACCGTACATGTAAAGTTTTTTTCGATGCCGGGTCGTTCGCAGCAGAGAGAAAGAAAGCGAAAGGTAGAGAGAGAGAGAGAGAGAGGAATGGAGACGTTTAAACGTCGCTGCACCTGCTGTTGATGTTGTTGCTGTAGCTGTCGCTGTTGCTGTAGCTGTCGCTGTTGTTGTTGTTGTAACTGTCGCGATTGTTGGCGCTGTTGTTGTTGCTTTTGTTGCTGCTGCTGTTGTTGTTGATGACGGTGTTATGAAAGGCGTCAACGTACGTCAACACTCGCTGTAGGCGCGCTGAGGGGCGAGGTGGGCGGACAACAACAACAACGACGACGACAGAACGTTGAGTCGAACCCCAACCGAAGCGTTGTCAGCAACGGCTACGCCGCCGGCCTGCCAGTCAAGATGCACGATCGCAAGTCTCATGTGACTTGGGCAGCTCTTCTTCTTGCTCTCTTGACTCTTCTTGCTACGCAAACGGCATCTATCTGTTAGTGAATGCTACACCATCACCCGCACCACCACCACCACCACCATCGTCATTACTTCGGCTAATGCAGTTGCTGCTGAGAGGGATCAGCGATGGGTAGATGGTCTAGACGACAGAAGAGGTTCGAGGAACAACGTCCATATGATGGCCGTCGGGTTGCGGCGGCGACGGCAGTTGCTGCTGCTGCTGCTGATATGTTGATAGCAGAGTGGATGATCATGGTGATGATGATGACAATAACAAACCAACCAGCGGCGGGTAAAGAAGAAAGGACAACGGAGAGAAAAGCGTAAAAAGGCGTACGCGATAAAGAGACAGAGAGCGAGAGAGAGAGAGAGAGAGAAGGAGACCCGAAGAGAGGGAAGCTGAGGGAAGAACGAACTTGAATGAGAGAGAGAGATGTGGCCAAAAAACGTGTATGTGTGTGTCAGAGAGAGAGAGAGAGATAAAGAACAAGTGAAGAGACGCAAGATGATTTGGAACACAATGTGCAGGCAAAGCCGCTCCACTCCACAGCGGCCGGTCGGCCGGGGAAGAGTTTCGGCTGGCAAACAAACTTCATTCAACACGTTGTTGTTGTTGTTATTGTTTTGCTGTTGTTGCTGTTGTTGCTGTTATTGTTGTTGCTGTTATTGTTGTTGTGGAGGTTAGATGACGATTGCTATCGTGTTGTTGTCGTGTGAGCAAAAAACTATTAGAATAAGAATAAAGCTGGAGCCGCTTTTGAAACTAGCCAGTCGCTGCCGGTGGTGGTGGCCATTGCCCGTTTGCCGGCCGGTCTGCCCGCCAAAGCTGTCACGGCAGGCCGCGGGGAGAGAACGAGAGATGGAAGCGGCGATGCCCTCGCCGCGGGGGCCCCGCCGAAATAGATCATCATTGTCGTCGTGGTCGGCGGTGGTGGCGGCGACGGCTTTGGTAGCCGTGGCAGCGGTGGTGGTCACGGCAGCGAAGACGACGTCGACACAGTGATGGGGATGGTGCCATCACCTGTTTGTTCCACCGGCCAACTCTCTCCGCTACAGAACGATCACGAAACAATTTTCGGCTAAAGCACCGCCAACAACAACAACAACAACAAAAACAAAACAACAACAAAAAAAACAACAAAAAAACAACAACAACAGCAACAGCAATAACAGCAACAACAACAACAACAACGACAACGATATTAACTGCAACAACAACAACGATATTAACTGCAACAACAACAACGATATTAACTGTAACGACAACAACGATATTAACTGCAGCAACAACAACAAAGCTATCAAAGGCCAGCCTATTATTTAGCATAGTGGCCAAATTTTGAGTCACTTCAACGAGTTGAGTTGCCGTGGATTTGCCTTTAGTAAAACCATGTTGATTCTCATCCAACAAGCCTTTGGATTGAAGAAAGTTAAAAATATGGTCCACTAGCAGTTTTTCAAACATAATACATGCGATTGATGATTGCGCTACCGGTCTATAGTTATCTACATTTGACTTTGGACCCTTCTTATGTACAGGAGTTACGACTAACTGCCTAAAAATATTTGACGCAATACCATCTTCATAAGACCTATTGAATATTAAAAAAAGGTTTGGTTATCACAGTCGGTACCTTTTCTTATAAAATATGAGTATGACTAAATCAGACGTAAAGTTGCACTTAGTGGGTAGTTTTATTTATTTTGGTGAGAATACTATATTCTGATATATCAAAATATGGACAGCCGTCACTCAAGGGTACGTCGTGGGAAACACCGTCGGGAGCTGAACCCCTTGGGCAACATAAACCGACGAGAAGAAGTCCTTGAATGCGTTTGGCTTAGACGCGTCCTTAGAGGACTGCCCGATCTATATTTAAAGCCGCAATATTTTCTTTTTCCTTTAATAGTTTATTTGCGTAACTAAAAATGACTCTGTTTTAATATCAAGACTAGCTTCATCCATTATACGAAGTCGTCTAGTTGCCTTCCGCAACTTTTTTTTCGTACTGCACATTTAACGTACTGCACTGTAACGTAGGCTCCTGACCTAGATTCCGTTCTAGATTGGCTACATATTTACGCAAGTTAGCATTACTTTTTGACTTGCCATTTTGCTTAGATAAAAATTCTTTAATTAGTAAATGTATCTAGTATACAACGTTATTATACATAGAGCATTTTTGTTTAACTTCCTCCAGTTTATACAAGCAAGTCTACAGCTGATCATTTCATAGTCCCCTTCCAGAACGTATAACCTCCCTCTTCTACCGTATAATCTTAAGCATTAAATAAAATAGAAAAATAAATGGCATTGTGGCCGGATGGGATCGGTGACTGAGATACTCGTACATCTTCAAGGATAAATGGATCTGAGGTTAAAAGTAAATCAATAATAGAGCCCATATTGTCGTCGTCAGCACCTGATGTACCTAAGATTCTTTCATCAGTGACAATTCTGCCAATAGAAAAATTAGTAGTGGTATTTGGTTAACACCACTTAAGTTGCTACTACTATTGATGTGACTGGATAATTGATTAAAATTGCTATATATGTTATTGTAATTACTTACACTAGCAAAGTTATTATTAGCATGACATACAGTGGCGAATGAGTTATCTATTACGTCACTAGAACTAATCTGCGTGGCCTTACAACCATGGCAATACAGTCGAGGGTGAGTGACTTCGTCTATTTGTTGATGTAAGTCGTTAGAAATGAGGCCTTAACAAAGGTAGACTCAATGGTTTGCGAGTATAAAAGCGTAATATTCTGCCAGTGTATTTTTGGAAAGCTAAAATCCCCGGAAATTAAAATTGGATTAGTTGTATCACAGATGAAGTCACATATTGTTTTTATGCGTTTCTTGCGTTGAGCAAGGGTGCCGGCATTTGTCGCATGATGACCGGCAACCCTTATAGAACTAAATTTTGAATATACGTCTAAATCGACAGGTTCAATGCCACGCTCTGGCTGTAATTCACAAACTTTTACACCACAGTTTACTATTAGTAACATATTTACCATCTAACCAGGTTTCGGTTATATATATATATATATATATATATATATAGATATAGAGAGTCATTCAGAGAGTTTTGTACTGCCTTCGAGGTTTGATAGAACTCGGCAAGAAAATAAGTTTTCCCTATGGAGGGAAGACGCGGAAACGTCTTGTTTAGGAGAGAGAATGAAGTTTATAAAAGTAGTTTTTCTGCCTTTTTTTCTCCTACATAGTTGTGCGAAATCTACGTTTGCGGGAGAACCAGTCAACGCATGAAGAAACCGATTACACCGGCGTGTTCGGAAAATTCTGCATAACGGAAAACACTTCACTAGCTTGCGTAGCAAAAAGCGAATACCCAGATTAAGGAAAGTCATGAAATGTCAATATTTTACGTTAACGCTTTTTCATGAAAAGTCGTAAAATGTTTCCATTGCGACCAAAAATGTACGCCCAAAAGACCACCCGCACGCAATAGCAAATGTAATGTCCATCATTTTCGTATCAAGGTGATGGTGCTGCGTTACGTAGTTGTCAAGTCACTAAGCTTTTTCGATAGCCATATCGAAAGCGAAGGCATGCATATTTCCATAGGGCGTATGAGAAAGTTAGGTACATATTTTGAGGTTTGGTAGAACTCAGCAAGAGAATAAATTTTCCTAGTGGAAGGAGGGGGCGGAAACGTCTTGGCAAATTTATACGGTTCTGAACGTGAAAACTTGCACGTAAAACATAACAATTATGACTGTCGAAAACGCTTAGTTACTTGACAACTACGTAACGCAGCACCATCAACTTGATATGAAAATGATGGGCATTAAATTTGCTATTGTGTGAGAGTGGTCTTTTAGAATTACATTTTTGATCGCAATGGAAAAATTTTACGATTTTTCATGAAAAAGCGTTAACGTAAAATATCGACATTTCATGACTTTCCTTAATCTGGGTATTCGCTTTTTGCTATGCAGGCTAGTGAAGTGTCTTCCGTTGTACAGAATGTTCCTCCGAACACGCCGGTGTAATCGAGTTCTTCATGCGTTGACTGGTTCTCCCGCAAACGTAGATTTTGCGCAACTATGTAGGAGAAAAAAGGCAAAAAAACTACTTTTATAAACTTCACTCTCTCTTTTAAACAAGACGTTTCCGCGTTTTCCCTCCACAGGGAAAACTTATTTTCTTGCCGAGTTCTATCAAACCTCGAAAGAAGTACAAAACTCTCTGAATGACCCTGTATAGCCAGGATAACCTTCCACAAGGGGTAGAGATAATCGCATACGCGAATGATCTGGCCATCACAGTTCAGACAAAGACTGCAGAAGAACTGGAACTTAACGCTAATAAAACACTAGAGTCTACGAGGATATGGATGGACGAAGCCGGCCTAGTAATCGCTCCAGAGAAAAGCGAGGCTATACTGCTAGCGGAACGGAAGAAAGTGAGTCCCATCAGACTATACCTGGCAGAGCAGCAAATAAAGCAGGTCAAGGAGGCCCGGTACTTGAGGATCCGCTTGGACAAGAGCCTTACGGGCCTTAGACACCTTAAAATATCCTCGTCAAAGGCAGCCAAGGTGGCTAATGCAATTGCAAGAACTCTACCAAACATTCACGGACCAAGAGAATGCAGGCGTAGATTGCTGATGTCAGCGACTGAATCTATAGCGCTATTCGGGTCCTCAGTGTGGCTTAAGGCTTCTTTGAAAACAAAGAAAGCGAGAGGGATCCTTGGAAGCACTCAGAGAGTGACGGTCTTTAGGATAATCCAGGCGTATCGCACTGTTAGCACAAACTCTGCTCTCGTGATGGCCGGAGCCCTTCCCTGGGGCCTGAAGGTGGAGGAAAGGCGATATCTCTGGGACAACAGCTCGAGCAGTAGTCAGGAAGTAGAGAGAGAGAATGCAATGGAAGCATGGTGAGCCAAATGGGACTCCATTCCTTCTGGAGCAACAGGGCACACTCTCAGATCCCTTATCCCAAACATCAAACAATTGATTGAGCGGCCGGGGGGAAAGCAAACCCTTACCTCACGCGGATCCTCACGGGACATGAGGACTTTCAGACATACCTCTTTCGAATCGGAAAAGCTCCCTCAGCGAGCTGTGTTTACTGCCAAGAGGGAATGGAGGCTTCGCAGGTTTTAGTACAAGACACGTCGAACGTTGGGGAAACCCATGAATGACCCTGGTTAAATAATCCGAGTAGCCCTCGCCACTTCTCCTAATGGCCCAGGGTACTGTTCTATGAAGATCTGGGCCATCAGAGAGTGAAGCTTAAGGGAGGAGGTGCGTTTAGTGGTTATGGGTCTCAGCGGGCTAACATCCATCCGCTGGGGTCGAGTCCCACACTGCTCGAGTTAGAAAGTGGGATTTCTCATTTTCTACTCGTAGTAATAGTACGTAAGAGTATTTAACTCTCCCCAATAAAAAAAAGTGTCGGTTATAAACACTATATCAATATTATTTAAGGTAGTATATAAACTGAGCAATTATGTACAATCACTCTTACCTATCGAGCGTGCATGAAAATATAAACATTTTACCGTATTGTTATTCGCGGGGGGAAGCGACGCCAACTGTTGGGCGGAGATACTGAGGCGTCAATTTAGTCTAGACTGTTTGGGATAAGGGGATGTGGAGGCACCGGTGGCAGACGTGGAGGCGGCATATGGAGTCGAGGGAGGCAGATGCCGGGATTCCGGTTGTTGAAGTTTTTTTGCTGCTGCTGGCTACAGGGGAAGAAAATGCTCGGAAGGAAAGGTCACCTGGCTGACTCCGAACTGATCGGAACATACTGGTAAATCCCCCAATAATGGCTTCACTCTCAGAAAACGAGCGGCTTCAAGGGCGATAGGCCTGGCCGCCTGTATTGCGCCACGACGATCGAAATGAACACCATCGACCGGGCACAGCGCTGAATATATGATAAGTCACGATAGAAAACGGCCGAATCCTTAAATTTAGCCGACATTTTACCATTAACAACTTTGCATTGCGTCTGATGTTCTTGGCTTCGTAGAGAGTCACCAGGTCATCCAGCTCCATCATGCTCCATCCGCTTCCACACCTCAACAATATCAACACTGGCGGGGCTTTTCAAGATATCGTTTAGCCCGAGACATGCAGCACGACGAGCTGGCCCGTCGACTGTGCGTTATATATGGCAATATGGCGACGCACGTTTGCAATCACCTTGCATAACGTGGCGCCGCCTTGCCCCGAGATCGTATCGCGACTTTTGTGTTTTTTCAAAAAGTATTCATTTATTCATGAATATCTATTTTGTCCCCTTCAAAGTAATCCCCATGAGATATTATACACTTGTGCCAACGGTTTTTCCAATATTCGAAGCACTTCAAAAAACCATTTTTTTTTATCTTGTTCAGCTCCTTCTTCGATGCCGTCTTTATCTCGTCAAGCGTAGCGTAACGTCGTCCTTTCATGGGCCTCTTCAGTTTAGGGAACAAGAAAAAGTCACAGGGGGCCAGATCTGGGGAATACGGTGGCTGCGGCATCATTAGTGTGTTGTTTTTGGCCAAAAACTCGCGCACAAGCAACGATGTGTGAGCAGGGGCGTTATCGTGGTGCAAAAGCCAATTTTTGTTCTTCCACAAATCCGGGCGTTTCTGGCGGATTGCTTCGCGCAAATTGCGCATAACTTGCAGGTAATATTCCTTATTGACCGTTCTACCCTGTGGCAAGAACTCATGATGCACCACGCCCCTGCAATCGAAGAAAACTGTCAGCAAAACTTTCACATTCGACCGAACTTGGCGCGCTTTTTTCGGTCTTGGTTCGTGCGGCAGCTTCCATTGAGATGATTGAGCTTTGGTTTCCACGTCATAACCATAAACCCACGATTCGTCACCAGTTATGACCCTCTGGAGCAAATTTGGGTCGTCGCGGACAGAGTCCAACATCTCATTAGCAATGTCATGCGATGCTGTTTTTGGTCGCAGTTGAGCAATTTTGGCACGAATTTCGCGGCGACCCGTCTCATGCCCAAATCATTGATAAAAATCGAATGGCACGAGCCAATCGATATGTTAGGTCCTCAGCAACTTCTCTAACGGTGATTCGACGATTGGCCAATACCATTTTCTCCACTTCATTAATTTTTTCGTCTGTTGTTGAAGTGCTCGGGCGTCCGGCACGCTCTTCGTCGTTCACATCTTCTCAGCCTTCTGAGAACATTTTGTACCACCGATAAACGTTGCTTCGCATCCGTGCACTTAATTTCGTTTTTCACACAAAATTTGATACAGGTTCTTTGATCCATTTTTTTGAATAGGTAAAAATCGAAGACGATCCAAAACACGTGCAAGCAAAGCAGCTGTCAACAATTAAGTGAACATTCAAAATGGCCGAGCTTGTCGGCATAAGTGAGAGACATGAGTACCAACATAACGCCACAAAAAATCGAAATTCGAATATACGTAACCCGCGAAAATTCAAAAGTCGTGATACTTTTTGAACACACCTCGTATGACAGCGCTCGTCACCACCCACCATGTCAAGCACGTTCGTCGCTAGCCGGGAGATGTTGGAGTCACCGGCCAGAAGAACGGACTTTACGGGTGGTGTGGAAAGGGACGACTCTCTGGTAGGCTGAGAGTCGACTGCAGTGCCATCGATGTTTGCCTGCACGAAGATGTCTGTTGTTGGTCTAGTGGGCTGTTGGTGTTGTAGCTGTTCTGTAGTTGCCGTCGTATTTAGTACCATCTCGGTATTTCTCTCGGTTTGAGCGAAGGGGAGAGGCCGGCAGCGTTCGATTTACTGTCGGCTGAGATAACATACATTTTGGTGAAAACAGCTCTACCAACGCACAACGTTTTTCCGACGTTGACACAATAGTTATTATCACAAGCGGCCTATTCATCCACGAGCTCAAATATATTCGTTTCTATACGTCTTTTTCAATTCAGTTTTCACAATGAATACAACAAAAATTTATCACTGTTTGGGTCTGAGCTCCTGAACAAGCCACCGCAGTAAATGCATGCGATGGCTTATGTCACAAGGCAAGCAGGCTGGGTAGAGGGCATTGAAAATTATGGCCGCCGACTCGTTGAGCGGGGCCTAGCCGGTGTTTTAGAGTTGAGACTCATCTCCAAGGGATGACGCAGCGTCTCAGGCAAAACAGTTAATCTTGTTTGGTACATGATTGTCAATTTTGGTTGGTATGTCACAAAAACACAAAATTTCACAATTATTCGCACAACTATAGACAGTAAGATACTAAAAAATTAAAAACGTTTAAAACGCGTAGACTTTATCTGAACGAGACTACTCTCAAATATATAAAAGAAAAACAAGTGTATATACATATATATAAATATATGTTGTATTTGTGCTGCTGTTGCTGTGACCGCTTCTATCATTGATGTTGCTGTTATTTTGGATACTGCCGTTGTTATTGATGTTTCTGTTGTTATTGCTACTGCTGCAGGTAATGCTCTTTGAGGAAACCGAAGGGAGTATATCTGCTTCTATGCTTTCGCCCATTCCGCTTCTGTCGTCGCTTGCCCTCACCACCCGTGGGAAGTCCGAAACAACGACTTCACTGACGGATCGTAGCTGAGCCCCATATAACAATTAATACATATGCGTGTTGGTCTGTTCATGTAACCGCCTGCTATCTCCAATATACCAAAATGCACTTTCTAAAAGAAGTAAAGGAACGCATGAATTGCTACAAGTCCCTATATCAAGCAGCATGGGACTCGACCCCAACGGATGAATATTAGTCCGTTGAGACCCATACCCACTAAACGCACCTCCACCATAAGCTTCACTCTCTGATGGCCCAGATCTCTATGTAGCAGTGTTATGGGCCATCAGGAGAAGTGGCGTGTGCTTTTATAAATCTATTGGCAGGGGTTACCCACGGATTCGACAGCCGACTGCAGGTCAGTATGGGAGACACTGAAGCAAACAGTATAATACGCCGACACCTGCAAAACCGTTTCGTTTAAGCTGCGATTTTTCAGCCGCCATGAGCCCGCTAAAGCGTGTGGGTTCCTTCAACCGTCCGAAGTTTTCCTGGAAGACTTATTTTGTCATGGCTGCTCCCAGCTTCCAGGCTTGCTCACTGGAGACGATATATCCTAAAAATTCCTTTGAGAGGAATGGCGTTCCACTCAGCCTGCTATGCTTCTTTGTTACATTCCTCACCCTGTCGTTTTTCCCTCTGCGTGAAAGCACCCATGTCTCATAATTGTTGTTAGTCAACTGCCGTGAAATCGCAGGAGCTCGACCCAGCCAGCACAAGAACAGCGTTTATACTGACTGTGGTACCTCTGAATTACCCTCACGGCTGTTACCCTCTGGGTCTTTCGTCGGACTTGTTTCGCTTTCTTCGTTTTATGAGTCGCTCTTTGGCTTACCCAGGCTGGCGCTCTGAATAAAGCTATAATCCACAATCGGCGCATGATTGAGGCTACTTTGATCCTTAAAAGTCTCATATTGTGGTTTTCATGTTCGCTTCCTCTCAGTTGTCTAAGAGCGTCATTGCTGCCGTAGCCCGTGCTCACTGCTCCTGTGGGTGCATAGTATGATAAATAATAAGTGGAGGTAGTTTTTACCCCGATATTTTTAGAGGTGGTCTTGATGTTGAGTTTTTCTTCCCTACACTAAATGCTCACTTCCTTTTGATATATTTTTAGGCGATCTTGATCTTACTATGATCACAAGATCGTCTGCTTAGAAGCAGTATGCGGCCTCACTGCTCCTTAATATTTTATTTAGTCCAGCAACGTAACATTTGAATACAAATAGGCTTGCACTGTCATCTTAAGCTACACCCACTGTTTGGTACACTGCCGTGTTTATCAGGTGAGCTTTATTTTTTATACACGCATTATTGACAGGTTACTTTCGTCTTGTATATGTCAAGGAACTAAGTAACAACCAGATTTTATACTACGCTTACTAGCACGACGATTTTGTCGATTAGTGGGTCTAAATTTGCCGATAAAAATGCCGTGAAATGCTTTTGCGCGACCCTTCCTAGATAGGCATTAATATGATTGGTCGTTACCGGCCATGTAAGTGCAATTGCGCATTTTGTGTTTATATGAATGTCGTAAGCTTAGTTCTGTTAGGTATTCTTTAACTCTTTGGATAGTAGACCAATGCTGTGGACAGATATTTTAGGCTGAATTATTTGAACGTATACTCCGGCTTAGTTCGTCATGCACATTATATGGTACCTAGCGCTGATATCGTCCAAAAAAACACGTATTTATATCTGTATAACTGTCTTTATATATGTTATATCTGTATAACTGTTGTGTTTATATAGTCCCATGCCTTGCAAACTCTCTACATGCCAAAACACCACGTTGTTTGACTTCTTAAGATTACAGTGTGTGATCTTATGATAACGGCTGCGTCACTGGTATTGAAAGTCTTAAATATCCTGTGGAATATCGAGTTGGGTCATAAACAACGTCGGTTAGGCTATAAACGCAGGTAAGATTAGTTTCTGAGATTAACTATTATACGCTTGGCATTCGATGTGTTAATCTAAACCATTTCGTGGTTGGTGCGCAAATCGCTACACCCCATTTCGACCTAGCTCTAGTTGCACTTATAATAGCGTATTCATAGCATGTCCTGTAGGACGAAAATGCAAAATATTTTTGCTTGGTTAGTCTAGTCAAACGTTTAGAACAGTTACGCTTATTATGACATATTAGTTTAACCGATATCTACCGTAATTTTAAATGTGATATTTCAAACCTTTTACGTTTTATAAGATACATTTGAAATGTGTCTGATGATTCTTGCTTTTCGGCTTTCCCACCTGAAGTTCTTTCGACTTGGCTGATCTTAGTCAGTCATCTGGTGCCAAAGTCATGCGCTGATATTTCGTCGTCGTCGGTTCTAGATCTTCCGTTGCCCCCAATCGCCAGCTGCTGTGTAGCGCGTGTTCGAAACGCTTTATTATTATTGCTTTGCAGATTATTGCTGTCCACGGTAGGGTCTAAATCGAGTTGCTGTGGGCCATCATATTGCGGGGCCAGCAAGACAGACAAGACTGGTTTACCTGCACATGCACAAAGCTCTTCTAGGATGCTTGATTTAGATTCAAGTGCGTTGTTACCTTAACAGCTGCCCCAGTCCCTACGAGTCGTGTTACGTACTGGAGAAAGGATATCGGACTCTGAACGAGCAAGACATAAAGAACCAACTCACACAGGGGACGTCTTTAAATTACACCACTTGTAGAGATGTGTCTGGATTCTGTTCATGCCGGTCATTGTTGCATTCGTCGTGCGACCACATTTCGTTTGCGAACATCATGTGCGGTCGCTTTCTTGTAGGGGTATCGACAAATCACTTGCCCGACATGTCGGCACTTTCTGGGAGTCTGACTTGACGCGGCAAAGTGCATTGCACGTTAGTACCCTCGTCTCACGTTGCTTCAAGCTAGCATGCAGTTTCTTCGCGCACCGTCATCGTTTGTAGTATGGCCGCCCAAGGGCAGGTTGTCTCAAGTGTAATTGATTTTGAGGCTATGGTTGACACTGCTTTCCGAAACAGAATTTTTAGTATGACGCAGACTTGTCTAGAATCTGGTAGGACTTGGTAGACATGTGTCTGTGTGGATGTGCTTATTGCCACTGTCACAGATAATTCTCTCGCAGAGCTGTTGGATAGACTGCCGTTCAAATGTTGCGCAGTGGGGAACTGTTCTCAATGTCTCCACGAAGTCGCAAACATTCGCAATCACCATTATAAATAAAGATCTCCAAAGTGCTAACATTGCGAAGTTATATAAATAAAAGAATAAAAAAATGCGCTAAAATAAAGATAATACTAAGGCCGTTGGCAAGTGCTAGTAACGAAAAGAGCTGTAAAATAAAAGCTGGTTTGTAATGCAAGTCACCTGCGATAATCCCGTGACAAGCATGGCTGTGCTTATTGCAGCATTTCGTACAAAACTTCATATATAGCCTACGTCAAGTCACCGGCAGTATCATTGTCACTTAGTAGATAATGTGGTGCATCTATGAACAGCGAATCGATGTTCACCGCGAGGCTGTTTGATATGAGTGCGATGTCGTTAAGTGAGGTTTTGGTTGTGCGAGGCAGTCTTCATCGTAGACTTTTCGGGATGCTCAATCCGTACTGTGGCTATAATGGCACATCTGCTTCGCTTATCATTGTGTTGCCCTAAAAAACATTCGAGACAACCGTAAGGGTCAGGTACTTAAAGTGATTTGCGAATCCAGTGGTTGTGTCTGCCCGACAGGCCTAAACCTTATCGCTCCCGTCCTAATAGTCTACTATTAGATCAAGCGTGACCACGAAACGCGTAGGCTAATTAGCAAAGCTGATTTTAAGAGAACAAGCAACTACGACTAAGAGTCGCAAAGTGCTTGTGTAACTAGTCGACCGGGCAGGAGAAACACATAGGAGGAAACATGACAAACATGTCTTGAGAGGCCGATGGTCAATCGGACGAACTAGGTCATCACCATTATGACCCGACGGTAGACGACTGCGAGCAGTACCGGCAACGGCATTGATCGCCAACTTGGTGAAATCCTTAAGTCGAACATACTTACGAAGCCGAGCTATGATAGCCATGCACAATGTACCTTGCGTACACGTGCCGGCTAGTGCATGCCATTCCATTTCAAAGCTTCCTGGCACACATTTAACTGCGCTACCTCTGCCGATGCCTCAGTCGCTTTTTCCTGCTACTCTAACAAAAATTGTTGAAATGGTCCTGTAAAATGTGACTTAAGCCTGACTCTGATTGTTTCCATTGCCTGTCCGCAACCCGCTGGCAGGTACACAAAACGGTTTGTTGCAACCAACACCCGCTCAACTTCTGACTGGAGTACATGGATCGCGTCCTGTGTACCTCCACCCTTCCGAATTGCTCCGATTGGTCACCGAAAAGGCCGAAATTTCTCATCCGAATCTTCTCCACAGTTTAAAACACCCTCGAAATCATCCATTTAGCAAATATTTTCGTAAGAGTGCGTTCCCACGCGATACCCCGGTAGAGATTTGGATTGTTCACGTTGTCATCGTTTTTGCCCTTGGATAGCAGAGAAAGTTTGGTCTCGGGCCAAACCTGGGTATGTGTCCCCGCAGAGTATCTGGTTAAACAGATTACACAGCTCCCATGCTAAAACATCGGACGACTCAGCCCAATGTTCTTAGTAGATCCCATCGTCGCAGGAGCCCCAAAACTTCCCCACGTTTTAGGTTGCAGACCTGTGTAAACCAGAGCCGAGCTCGTCTTTGTCTGCATTTCTTCTTGACTACAGCCACCTTGACAGTGGCCTACAAAGCTTGACTGTGTTGTTCAATGTCAGAAGTTGATCTCAGCAGCCCTCATTCGCGCGGGAGGCGCCCCTGGCCAGGCGCGCACACAGAGACGCTAGCACCGGCAAGTGCTTCCTTGCTGGAATATTAAAAACCTCGCATCCTTGAAATTCCGTTGGATGTTGAACGTTATGAAGCTGAAGATCGATAGTGTTCCTTCCACTTTGGCAAACGTACGTTAATTTATCACGCTCATTTGCGTAATGCAGGTGTCTGTTCTCTAGGAGTTTAAGAAGCCCATTACCCTTCCTGTCGGTGGCGCCACTATCAATATGACAGTTGAAGTCGCCGCTAGACCAGCACTGCATTCGGGGTGACCCTGCTGGTAAATAGATTGAAAGTCCACCTACTGGTCTTCCCCGCCCTCCGTCTGGAGGACTCGCTAGAAGATAAAAACCTCGCATCTCATTGAAATGCAGTTCCTCTCGCATAAAAGTTTCCGTCAAAAGTCCAATGTTCACACCTTCAAACAAACGTTCTGATGCTAGCTGTAAAGCCCCAGATAATTCTTCGCAACTCTAAAGCAATTATTTAAAGTAAGTAATCACTTTTGACCCGTTACCAATATTGTATTTACGCAACGGCGAGTAGGACTAAACTTTGATGTAGTAGTAGTAGCTCTTTAGACTAAACTGTTCGCAAACAAAACACAACCGAACAAGATGGCTTAGTGGCAAAGCCTTTGCCTTGCATTCGGGAGGACTTGGTTCGAGACCCAGACCGGCCACTCTTAAATTGGTTTGCATGGTTTCCAATTTAGACAAGGCAAATGCCGGACTGGATTAAAAATTAGCCATGACATGAAAAAACCGTACACGGGCCTTACGGAAAATCAAAAAAAAAATCTTACTGTTTTTGCCTGCCTAAGGGCCAAAGTTAAGAAAAGAGACGCTAACCAACACCTTGGGCCACTCGGGTCACTTTCTGGGGTAGTAGTGCTATGCTTACTTCACCAACGCAGCTGCATAGCCGGGCGTGGGAACTTACTTCTTGTGTTCGGATATGTCATGAATGTATATGTAACGTACTAATCCACAGACCACAGACTTCGGTGGGGCATTTGGGCAATGTGCTTGCACATTTGACGTCAGTGTCACATTGTTGTTAGAACGCTTACATGAAAATACAACATTCTCGAACAAAGCCAGAAAGTTCTACAAAATGGGCGAATTATGGATGAAACCACTTGACCATAAAACAAACAGCGTGGAGAGTCCTATATAGCCAGCATCCGGACAAAAGGTCTCCTATATCAATCAATCATATTTATTTCACTCAAATAGAGTATGTACAAAATCGTTCATGTTATTATTTAACATAAATATTTGTTGTCCTGCCGTTCCACCTAGAGAAGATGTGTAAAGATCTTTGTTGCAGTGCCGGACAATCAACCGCGTGGTACTTAGCGCATTGCTGCAAGCAGAACCGACAAATCCTTTTTTTTTGGTGAGAGGGAAAAATGCTTTTACGCACATCCAGAGCGACTAGTGTAGGTCTCGATGCCGATGTTGTTGGCATAATACCCACTAAAAACCTCTCACCTAAATGGCCAGATCTCTTTGTTCGATAATCGTCGCGGCCAAATCCTTTATGATGTGCCAGCTTTGGGTGTCATGCAGCAGGGCCTGAGCCATTTGTTCGCATGTTACCGGGAGTTCCCGGTCTAAGAGCCGCGCCAGCTCCGCCCTGTTCGCGCTGAAAGCCGTGTATACTTCGAAGGTGTGTTTGGCGTCGTCTTCTTCTCCTGAGTCGCAGATAATGCATGCTGGCGACGGAGCACGTCCTATACGATGTAGGTATTTTCTGAAGGTGCCATGGCTTGTCAAAAATTGGGTCAGAGGGTACGACAGTGATCCCTCTTGCCTTTTGAACCACTCTCGGACATCCGGGATAATAGAGCGAGTCCAGAAACCCGGCTGGCCCGCCTGGATCTCCATCCATCTATTGTTCCACGCGTCTAGTGTCTGACGTCGTGCACCTTCTCTAGAGATAGAGGAGTCCGCACGACGGACTGCGTTCTCCATAACCCGGAGATCCCAAGGGATCTGCCTGGAGAGTACTTGGATGGCCGCGGTAGACGCAGTTTTGTTGGCCCTTGCAATCTTGAGGGCCAGCGGCCTCTGCGTGTGTCGACACCTAACCTGCTTAGCCGTACGCTGCCACAGCGGGGCTGCGTAGAGCATAATGCTATCTACTGCCGTCGCCAGAAGACACCTCCGATCATCGGAAGCACCCCGTATGCGCGGCAGCAATCTTGAGAGTTCTGTAGCAGCTTTGGTGGCCTTTGTAGCCGCGTAGTGCACATG
This sequence comes from Dermanyssus gallinae, assembly GCA_003439945.1. Taxonomy (NCBI): domain Eukaryota; kingdom Metazoa; phylum Arthropoda; class Arachnida; order Mesostigmata; family Dermanyssidae; genus Dermanyssus; species Dermanyssus gallinae. The sequence goes on from QVRM01005167.1 coordinate 99,871, forward strand.
AGGGGTCTCTGTCAGGTCGGTATCCAGGAGCACTCCTAAGTATCTTGCTTCGCTGGAGAGGGCAATGTTGTGTCCCTCTAAGGTCAAGTTGAGACGGGGAGTGCGCTTCTGTCCGTTTAGAAATATTGCTACCGTTTTGTGTGAAGCTAGGCGAAGTCCGTGCGGAGCGAGCCAGATGGAGATGTCATGCAAGGCGCCAATTGCTGTCCTCTCCAGCTCCCTGGCATCACGCGACGTAATCACGATAGCCAGGTCACCCGCATAGGCTATTGATTTAACTTTAGGAGGGTGAGGCAGACGTAGAACATTGTCGTATGCAGTGTTCCATCAAGTTGGGCCCAGCACGGAGCCTTGGGGGACCCCTGCGGTAACAGGATATGACTTGCCTTGATAGACCACCGTACGTTGTGACAGGTAAGATACTAAAATCCTTCTAAGATAGGGCGAAATACAAGCCCGTGCTAATGCGTCATTAATGGGGTTTCATGAAACTGAGTTAAAAGCGTTCTTGATGTCAAGTAGAATTGCTAGGCAATGCGATCTCGTTTCTGAGCGAGTACCTCTCTGGGTTTCGGCTATGGTTAAAAACTCTGAACTGCGTCATGTGTTGAGTGGCCCGAGCGAAAGCCGTGTTGGTCCTCTGAGATCACTTTTTGTTGTTCAACTCCTTCGTTAACCGCATATGTATAAAATGCTCGACTACCTTGGAGAGACTGCGAAGCATGCTGATAGACCTAAAAACAGAGGGTTCACTTTGGGGCGACGCTGTGTTAGGAATCAGGGCAAGGTGGGCCTTTTTCCAGTCGTCGGGGAATGTGAAACTTAATCGCCTTGGTTGACAAAATGTCTTCTGTAGCCCTTTAAAATACTCACCTAAGATGCAGTTCGGGGGAATCATACGTACGCATATACACTTACCAAAGAGGAGAGAGTTTGACCAGGTTAGTTCGAAAGAATTTAGTTCAGCTCCTCGACTCAGTCTCCTAGTATGAGGCTTGCCCAAATGAAGAGCGAACAATGCAGGAAAAAGTACTACGTTTATTATAAACGTATTTTCAAAAGCGTTTAATTTGAGTCGGGTGTTAAATGGTGACATCACGATTTGTCAGCCGCAAAAAATGTACTGCATGACGATTATCTTTTGCTTCTAAAATCGCACTACTACGCGCTTTTGCGCTCTCGGCCCATAAATCTCACAAATGGTCACGCACGAACAGGTGCATCGGCTGTACGCAAACTGCGATACACTTCTCCTCGAATGTTCTGTTACAATCCTGAACTATGGCGCGACTCTCGCTGCCAGTTAATTAAGCATATAGCACTGGTACTTATATTGTTGTCAGCTGCTCTCGGCATACCGTTCGAGAGAAGCAGCGCAATGATCTTTTCATAAGGGCCAGACAGGCAGACTCAGGATACATCGTATACGGTTGAGAGCACAGTCGACAGACCAGATGATGATAGCCATGAACTACGTATCTTTAACCTCAATCGAATTATCTCAACAACAGGTACATTGAACAACACAGGCATTAAAACTCTTTAGCCATTGCTGCTGCTAGTTCTCCTACAAAACAGAGCAGTTGCTGGCTGTCAACTTATCACGTCTTGCCGTTACAAGGAAACACGCCGTTTTCATTGTTGGCAGCTGTTGGAATAACTGCTCTCGGAGCCTCCGGACCGTTACACGGGTGTTTTTTTTGCTTCAACCTGTCATTGGTGGAACTTCACAGCCCCTTGGCTGCTCGTCCCTCCGTCGCATGGCCACACACAGTACAGTTAAATGATCACTGAATTACACGCATCACTCTGGTCTGTTACTTCCTCGGATCACCGTTCTACACACACACGGATAGGCGTGCTCCAATAATAATAATAATCAGGGAGAGTGGACTTTTCTTAAGGAGTGCAGTAGACCTGGCTCCAGTATGTTACGCTGCTTCGCTGAACCAGTTCGGATCTCTGTCAGAATCGTTGGTAAGCCACGATGTGCAACAGTTAATTCACAAACATAAGGTGGAAGCTGAATGTAAAATCAAGATAAAAATGGACCCCGTAATCTATATCAGCGCAAACGAGACGGATATAGTAGCAGAAAGCTAGCAAGAGACATCCAAGACTCTTTGTGTACGCGCCGTGAACAGGCGGTTTTCCGAGCCGTCAGGGGTATTTCTAGTGGAGGCTGGCTTAAAGCCCTGCCATCTCCACATTTAGGCACCATGCTGGACTCAACCACTTTCCGCATGGCTGCCGCTATCAGGATAGGAGCTCCAATTTGCGAACCGTTTCCTTGCGCAGCATGCGGGAATGGGGTCGATGCCTACGGTCTACACCCATTGATCTGTCCAACAAGTTCTGGAAGGATTTCACGGCACATGGAGTTAAATAAAATCATCAAAAGTGATAATTTCATTCTTTTGATTGAGCTTCAAGATTGAGCTCTTAGGAAGGCAAGGTTGCCAGCCAAACTAGAACCACGGGGCCTCGGACAAGACAAGGACAAGAGACCTGACGGCGTGACCATATCATTATGATTGCTGCCTGGGTTGCTACAGTGTCCTGCACAGTAGCTCCATCGTATCTCAACCATAGCTCTGTTAGCACAGGATGGGTAGCAGAGCACGTCGAACAGGAAAAGAGACGCAAATGCGCAGACCTTGAAAACAGTCTTTACTTCGTACCGGTGGCTATGGAAACATTAGGACCCATCAGCAGTGGAACAGCAAAATTCATTCGGGATCTGGCCAGAAGAATGGTAGCAACAACTGGGGACCAGCGCGAGGGCGAATATCTGAGGCAGCTTCTGTCTCGCGGTGTGTAGAGGCAATGCCGCTTCTATAATCGGCGCCATGGGATGATCAGCTAAATACGTGCTTGAATCGACGCGACACGTTCGAGCCTCACAACTGTACTCTGATAACACAATTACGAATTAAATAATAATAATAATAATAATAATAATAATAATAATAATAATATTAATAATAATAAAATTTTGGATGGCGTCACTTTGCCATTGTGGTCTTAGAGATCGAGTCGTGGTCGCTATTCGATACCATTTTGTATCACTTGCAATGAAAACTCTGGGACCTTTTTGCAGAAATAATTGAATTGATGTATAGTCAAAACCTGGAACTCCACGCTTTGGCACCACCTAGTAAATACACAACACAAAATAGACGCAGCAAAATGACCTCAATGTTTTGGTTGTTTTGAGCAGCGAGGTGCAGATCGCGAACATACCCAAAGCAGCTGACAACTGTATACGTGTCAGTGTTATTTGCATACTCATATGAGTGAAATAAATTTGATGATAGTTGCATATGGTTTACCGTCTATTTTCAATGAGCATCGCTCAAAGGAAATGCCATCAACACCCTGGTGACACCCTGGCAGAAGAAAGCCTTTAGTAGCGCACTAATTTCTTAGACCAAGTCGCCCAAATGCGTACGCCACAGACGGCCTAACGGAGTAAGTTTTGAACTTGACATTGTAAAAACGCTAATCTGTGTCACTAATAACAAAATCTAGCTATACGCTGCGAACATAGAAACAAACAATAGGCCTTCGTAGACATATTGTTAACATTCCTGTTCACAACAAACCCAAAGGAGAATACGGGAATTTGTATTGTTAATTTTATTATTTATATTATCAAACGTCCTGTGACATAAAGTTTCGTGCCCAGTCACAACTTCGACAAAATACTCACGGCCCACTTAAACAAATTCTGCTCATTAAAGCAGAGTTCCTTTGCACACAAAACAAGATAAATCTGCTGCCCCAGTTTGTCGAGCTCCCGGAAGGAGCAAAGCACCGTCCTGCAGGGAACGTGGTGCCACCGTGCTCTATCAGCTTGCCAGCGGTCGGTGCTCGAACGAGGATATCGCCAAGTTCCGGAGACTGTGAGATACGATGAACGTTATACATGACGGGTGATTCATCGCCCTAAAAAGAAAGCCGCGGATTCCGAACCATACCCGTTAGGTACACTCTGCGTAGACTCGCTACAAAGACCCTGCTTCCCCAGGTCAATGTGAAAAAACTACCTGCAACCACGGCAGGTACGCCACTGATGATGGGCAGACATCATTGTTCACACAGCTCGCACCTTGCTCGAAATCAACAAGAAATGTGTCGCATCTTAACAATATATTTCAAAAATACTCTTAACTTAAACAAACGAGGGCACCTCTTGACAGAGGTTTTCAAGCACGCCCCGGTATTCTGTCCAGTGAGGCATATAGCCAACCGCCTGGTTTGTGTACTGACACGGACCTCGCTATTCGTAGAAGGTATATGGAAGATGTATGGGCTGCAGGAGACCGAGGCATACAAGGCGTTCATTCAGCTTCAGGAGGACAAACTGGCCGACATAGATCCTGATATCTTCCTAACACCTGCAATGACTGACGACGCGTGGAAAAGGCCCGACCGACCGAATCGCCATGTGATAGTGCGTTTTTCGGTACACGGCTACCACCACCACCTATGCAGCGCAGAAGGCTTCCACCACCCCGATGTTGACTGCAGATGTAAATATTGTCATACCGAATGCTCTAGATATCACGGTCTTGTTTGTAGTAACATTGGGTCTCTAAATCAGTTGGCCCGTTTAATGTCATCATAACTTTGTATATTGTATATACAGGTAGTTCAATAAGTTCTTAGAATGAAAACCGAGAATTTTCCAAATCATGTTTTTAAATTTTTCTTATTCGATATACTCCCCGAGAAGCTTAATACACTTTTCCCACCGAGATTTCAGAGCTTTCATACATCTTGAGTAAAATTCTGCGTCTTTAGACTGAAAATTGGCATTGACAGCAGTTGTAACCTCTTCATTACTGGAAAAACGCTTTCCACCGAGACGATTCTTCAAATGTCTGAAGAGGAAATAATCAGAGGGGGCCAGGTCTGGAGAATAGGAGGGTTGTTCAATAGGTTCGAACCTCAGTTGGGCCAGTTTTACCGATGCTTGCCGGGACTTGTGTGCAGGAGCATTGCCCTGGTGAAACGCGACGACCTTCTTCTGCAAAGCGGGCCGTTTCACGATGAGTTCTTGCTAACGGCAGTCCAACAGTCTTGCATAATATTCTCCTGTGATCGTTTTACAGCTCTCAAGGTAGTCGACCAGCATTATTCTACGTTGGTCTTAAAAAACTGTAGCCATCACCTTTCCGGTCAATGCCGTTGTCCGCACCCTCTTCGGAGGTCCTTCATCAGGTGCACACCATTGGCAAGATGCTTCTTGGGTCTCGGGAGTGTAGTGATGAACCCGGCTTTCATCGACGGTCATGAATCTGCACCAAAAATCCGACAGATTGTTCGACATCTTGGCCAAATTTCGCTGTAAAGCCAAAACAGGCGCGTCTTTTTGGCCTTGGTTGAGCAAATGCGGCAGCCAATTTGCTCTAAGCTCTTTCATCTTCAAGTTTTCGTGTAGGATAAAATGCACACTGCCTAAACGAATCCCTAATGCCTCCGCTATTTCCTTAATGTTCATTCGCTTATCTGTGCCAAGAATTTTTCGCACTTTCTCTACGTTTTCCTCATCAGTTGCCTCGGTGCTCTTGCGACCTCTTTTTAACACATTAATCCAGTTGGAAACAGTGGCAAAACATGGCGCAGAGTCACTGTACGTCTCGTCTAACTCAATTTTTACTTGGGTCGCATTCCAACCTTTGAAATAAAAATGCTTGATAACCACTCGAAACTCTTTTTTCTCCATTTTTAAAAATCACGCTGATACGTTGCACGGGAAAGCTGTCAAACGAAATCGCAACGGCCAATCACCATAATATATTGAGTGCTAGCAGTCGAAAATTTGCAGTTCCTATTAGCGGTGAAAGCGTGCCAAAATTCGAATTCTAAAAAGCTCATTCTAAAAACTTATTGAACTACCTGTATGTATATTCAACATATATTTTAACAGGTGTGTATAATTGTGAATGAATCAAATTTTCCTAACAAACATCACCTCGAATGAACCTGTGTGCCACACACGCTTGGCGTAACCGTGGCGCCGTCTGACGTTCACGTTGAACGCGCACGAAGCTGCCCTTTCCTTTTCATTCTCTCGCTAATGTTTGAGATTCCGCGCTTTTTACTCTTCCTCTTAACAACATATTATATATATATATATATATAAATATATATATTCCACAACGTCCCTTCTCGCCTTATGTCGCACCTGTAGCAGGGCGCCCAGGTGCACGCATGTGTGTTCCGGGGAGGGGGCTTTGTTTAGATAGGCGCATGAGTGTGTTGTGCTGTGAGTTGGAATTAATAGCATACGTTATTTGCTAATTGCTATGGAATAATAATAATAATAATAATAATAATAATAATAATAATAATAATAATAATAATAATAATTCGACGTGTGCCCTCAGTTGCCGGAAACTATGGTTGTGTTGCAGCCGCTGCCGCCGCTACACTCGCGGCTGACTGTCACCACGCTCGGTGTGTTGCTACGAGCAGTATATAGCCAAAACGTGCAACAACTCCTAAGCGTATGATCCTAACTATTGCTAAGATTTTGGTTAGCCAGTCGTGGCTATTACGAATCGCCTTTTGTTGCTGTCATTATTGTTGTCATTTGTTGTCGTTTGTTGTTGTTATTGTTGTTGCTGCTGCTGTTACTGCTGTTGCAACTGTTTTTTTTTCAAGATACGAGGCATCAATGAACGGTGGCGAATGATCAATATTCGGCCGCCTCAACAAGCGAACGACCATGCCCACTGGAAACGTGCGCGCGAAGGCGATATGTCTGCAGCATTTACCTCAGCAGTTTTCCTCATGTGTGTTTGTTTTGTTGTCCACCCGCAGTATGATGATGATCAATATGATGACTATTACTATTATGATTATTTTTGCACGTATGTTTGTTTGTTGTTGTTGTTGTCGTTGCTGTTGCTGCTGTCAGTACAGCTGTTGTACCAGATACCGTCGGGGTTACTGTTGTTGTTGTTGTTGCTGTTGTTGTTGTCGACGTTGTTGTTGTTGACGTTGTTGTTGTTGACGTTGTTCTTGTTGTTACTATAGCTGTTGTTGTTGTCGTTGCTGTTGTTGTTGACGATGAAGATGATGATACTGATACTGATGACGTCCCACTGCTAGTCTATAGTTCCCTTTCTCCAGGACGACCCTCCCTTGTTCCTCCCTTGCCCCTCCCTGCCTGCCTCCCTCCCTCCCTCCCTCCTTCTTCTCATTTCCCGCTTTGCCTTCACCCACCTGCCTGGCGGAAGACGACGGAGGACGGCAGCCGACAAGGGTCTCGCCCCGAGCGTTCCACCGTCACCGCTGCCGCCGCTTCCACCGTCACACAGACAGACAGACAAACAGAATGACCAACCGACCAACCGGCAGCTAGACAGGCAAGAAAGCAAGCAGGCAGACCAACCAACTGATAGATAGGCAGACACACAGATAGATAGCTGGACAAACATACAACGTGACGCAGGCGGCCAGTCGCAAGCACCACCACCACCATTAGCCTGCAACTGAGCAGGCCAAACCAAAACAACAGACATGGGCGCGCACGCAGTGCAGTACAACAGGCCGTCCCAAATGTAGTTCGTGTTCGCGCGCAAGTCGCAGCTGTAGCAGCAGTAGTCGTCGTAGTCGTCGTCGTCGTCGTCGTCGTAGTCGTCGTCGTTGTTGAAGTACTACCAATTGTAGTCGTCGCTGTCGTAGTACTTGCAGTGGTGCTAATACAGTACTTGCAATAGTACTTGACGTAATAGGACGTGCGTGCAGAGAAGCAGTACTCAAAGTAGTAGTAGTGGTAGCAGTAGTAGGGTGTGCAGAACAACAGTACTCAAACTAGTAGTAGTAGTAGTAGGGTGTGCAGAACAGCAGTACTACTCGAGCAGTCGGACTGTAGTTGACTACTTGAAGTGGCAAGGCTGCTAACGTAGCCAGGAATTCGTCAGAGTGAGTTTGTGCATTGATCATCATCATCATCACCAGCATCAATACAGTATCAGCACCATCATCATCATCATCATAATCATCATAGTCAGTATCATCATCAGCATCATCATCCGTTTGTTCACTGTTGCACGCCGTTGCTCGACGATCATGATATCAACGTTGTTGTCGCCGTCGTTATCGTCGTCGTTGTCGTCGTCGTCCGCTAGGTAGGTCGGTCGACATGATCACGTTCGGCGGCCCGAGGCGGCGCGTGGAGACCGGCTGCCATCTCTGCGATTGACCGGCGTGAGCGGTTTTGCCGGTGTTGTGGCCACCGCTTTTGCTGTTGCTGCTGCTGCTGCTGCTACTGTTACCGCGACGCGACACTGCGACGACCGACGCAAGACAGGTGAGTGGCCGAGTCGATCCATGTAGGAGCTTTCCAGGCTGTAGGTTGTAGTTGGTTGTAGTTGGTCTGCCGAGAGATCCAGCAGAGGTGTTATCTCATTATTATGTCAGGACAGTCAGGGCAGCATGCATCACTCGAGAACATACACGCCGGCAGCCAAACAGACAAACAGGAAAGCTAGACGGATAGAACCACACGCAGCGAATTACAAAAACGCGACTCATCACTAGTGTCAGTTGCGGTCAAGTCCCCTAACTGGCAAGAGAAAGCTAGAGCTATACTATTTTGCTGACGGGTCTTTGCTCCTTAAAAGCGAGTTTATGTCAGTACACCTAAATTAACACCAATGCGCCAATAAATCGTCACTAAGTGCAAGTTGTTGTGCTGTGTGGAATAGGGCTTCACTCTGCTCCATAATCTGCTCACAGTTTGCACAGTACGCAAGATCACTGTGCATCCAACGTGCTTGAACCTAACCGCAGTGGCATTGCAAAGGCCGCACAATCACCGACTCAACAAAACACCAACCACTACCGCGCTAACATCTTTTATCTACAAACAACAGATGTCAGAGATCAACATTGCTGCGGTTCGGGCAGATGTTCCCAAGAGCCAAGAGCTGATTGATGTCAGGGTGAAACAATCATCGATCCAATCGTTCAAAAAAGCGTGCGGAAAAACGAACAGCTCGGTAATGTCGAAAACAGCAGGTCAGAAACTGCTGAGACCGCCGGCAACAACCTGCCAGTTCGAAAGCTCGAACTGTCACAGTTGCTCAGCAGGATATTCTGTTATTGCACGGGACATCCCTCCCTCTGCTCGCGCTAAAGAGTCGCCAGCCTTGTAGTGACTGCCCGCTTGATCCAACAGCTGATCAGTATCAGCAAAGGCCAAAGTTGACAACGTATCTCAGGTCGAAGTTAAGGCGAATCAGAGCAGAAACATCATACGGAAAAGTGAGCCAAATGCGGCATAGTTAACAGGACCCCTCGCACGTCCACAAAAGACAATGCCCGCCAATTGATTTACCGTACTGGAAACAGCGCCCGTCAGCAGGGTTTAGTAAATCCGCCGGAGAGACTCAAGGCATCACCGCCGTCAGCTCCAACGTTGCCCCGCAACTATACCAGCGCAACGACCCAGTGGCATGCAACGAATTTAAGAAAAAATAGTATATACAACATACCAGAATGAACATTGACAACTGCTCAGCCTATATGAAAAATGAGTCTGGAGAGGAGACCTAGATTAGATTATTGTTTAGATTACGAGCTTGCACCCTCCAGGACCTAGAAGCAAGCCGAGAAAACACTACTACAAAAAACGACCAAAAAACCCTTGAAAATGCACCTATAAAAAATAATTCTGTCTTCAAGGAACTGAAAAGGCAAAAGCTAAGCCATACGGCAGACTAATACGACAAATATAAAATACAATATAATTTATTTTTTATAAAGATATATCTACTTTTCTAACAATTAATAAAAAACACTCATTTGGAGAAGGTAGCACATACATGGAAGAAAGCGTTACATATCAACAATATTAATTTATTAATAATGTAGATATATTTACAAAAGACAGTACAGTATTTAAGGTTTATTTATTAAATTTAAAGATATTTTAGCGAATCTCGATATCCTCCTGGAAATATCTTCAACGCAAACGGCACAAGATGCATCTGGTTCTCACGGAGACCTGGGGGAGAAAAGATTATCTTGATAGCATACGGATAGATATAGATACGACAGCTTCTTCTCACCCCAAAAGCACGAGCAGAGAAGGATGAGTCGCATGATTTGTAAACAACAAATGCGACACCCCACACACATATCAGTCCTATTGCACAATTCAGACATTCGCTCAGTGCAAAAAACAATAACAGATACAGCATTGCAACTGATAGGCATCTAAGGCATCGCAAACGTCAACTTCAGCAAATCATCAGATGATATCAGGTTAGGCGCAACAGTTCTTGCAACAATAAAAAGCGGTGCTTTTTATGCCTAATCTGTACGTGTATTCTTCCTTCTGAAAGAAGCAGCAACCAGTGTGATAAACAAAACAAAAAGAAAATAAACTAACAGGAACAGACTAATACACAACACAGCTCGTCAACAACATGAGGGCGGCAAAATGCCAGTATTCACGCTCGTATACAATACCATACACGAGCGAAAGCGTACGCCCAACAGCGACTCTTCACACAAGAAAACAATTATTAAACAGTTATACTGGTAATAGTTGTGTTAATAGTTTTGTTAAGATATTCCTCCGATAATGAAAGCTGCAGACAGTTGAAACCCGCCACGTGGCGGCGTGGTCTAGAGGACTAGTGCGCTAGTCATGGTTGTCATCTACCGGTCCCCGGTTCGATCCCTGTTGTTGATCGAATTTTCTCTGATAGATATCTTAACATGTCCGGCCCTCGGTGCATTGAAGATATACCTCAGGTTAAGTTCCAAGCCCGTAGGGGTCGGAGGATAGTCTAGAATTAAAAACAACCTCCTTAAAAAATGTTTTTTTAATTCTAGACATATTGAGAGCACATTGCAGCAGCGTCAAGCGACACTGACATACTGACTTTTTCGAGTAGCCTTCACTGCCGTTGACGGGTCAGGTTGAGATGATGATGCTGCTGCTGCTGTTACCGCTGTGACGCACAACGATTGTCAGCGGTCACGACAGTCGGTGACTGGCCAAGGAAGACGAACTGGCAATGCACGTGGCCGCTCAGCGTGCAGGAAAGATATGTGGGGGTGTGTGTGCGTTCTTTGACACATGCGTTCAACCATCTGAATAAGCCAGGAGAGGTTTCCATAGTAAGCCTAAAGTGTTGTAAGCCTCAGCTGACAAAATGACAAGCTTGATGTAACGGTTGTTGTTGTTCTTGTTGTTGTTGACGTTGTTGTTGTTGTTGTTGTTGTTGTTGGTGTTGTTGTTGTTGTTAGAAAATCCTAATGGTGGCCCCAATTATAGAACAACTGATAGTCACGTGCTGGCTAGCTGGTTAAAAATAACTGGCTAGAAAAAAACGTATCGTTGCTTTGGTTACGATGAAAAAAGGTTAGCTTAATCGCAATTCTGACTTCCATTGAGTTCATTTAGGCAGAAACGTCATGCCAAGGACGTGAGTTTATACACACAATATATATATATATATATATATATATATATACGGGCGATAGCCTTTTCTGCAAAATGCCCCGAGTAATTACAATTGTTTGAATTTGTGTAATTTCAAAAATTTCGAGCTCAATGAAGACTAATTGAGTTCAAATAAATTTGCCGCCCGAAAAAAAAATATATATATATATCGATGATGTTTGGATATGTCCATCTGTGACCAAAACCGTACACGGGGGACATTCATTAGACTTGCGGGGTGTATATTTGAGTCACGTTCATCGTACGAAAACATTGCACTCATTATAAAACAACAGAAAACATACATCTATACATGGGCGATAACGACGGCTGGCTTCCGCATCCACTAGCTTTCGTGATGTTGTTGTTGTCGCGTCCTCGACGAGATCGTACGAGATGGCACGAACCGCCGTATGACTTAAGCATTTAGCCTGATCGTTGCTTCTCTTCACCTCATTGCTGCTGCTGCTGTTACTGTTGTTATAGTGGCGAACTGGTCGTCCTGCCTGCTAATACTGCGACTGTGCCTATCGCCGGTGGGCTTACCTCCGTCGTTACTGTTGTCGGCTGTACGCTTCTTGGTAGTGTTGCCTTGGCTGCTGCTGCAGTTGGTGTTGTTGTTGCTGCAGTGTTGTTATTGTTATTGTTGTTGTTGTTGTTATTGTTATTGTTGTTGTTGTTGTTGTTGTTGTTGTTGTTGTTATTGTTATTGTTGTTGTTGTTGATGTTGTTGTTGCAGAGTTGTTATTGCTGTTGCAGTGTTTTTATTGCTGCTACAGTTGTTGTTGCTGCAGTGATGTTATTGCTACTGCTGTTGCTGTTGTTGTTGATGTTGCTGCTGCAGTTGGTGTTGTGTTGCTGCAGTGTTGTCATTGTTGCAGTGTTGTTATTGCTGCTACAGTTGTCATTGCTACTGCTGTCGTTGTTGCTGTTGCTGCAGTTGTTGTTGCTGCTGGCGTTGCAGTTGTTGTTGTTGTTGTTCCACCGTAGGTGGCTACAAGTAACAAATGAATATAAAGCGCATGGTTTAAATTAACATGTTCGCTTATTATCGACAGTCAAAATCAACAACACATATAACGAGATAAAAATCATCTCGACGTTGACGACAGCAGTAACAATAAGTATTCGTAGTAGTCACAAAAACGACAGCAGCAACAGAAGCAACAAAAACAACGTTAACAGAAAGTGGACTAGACAGAAACTTTCGCAACTGTTGTAGCATTCAATGTTGAAAATGGTGAAGGGCGATTTTTTTGGAACGAGGAACGCTCGACGCTTGGATGCGTCGAATTAAATCAACTACGAAACCTCAGTTAGCTTTAGTATGCCGAAGCCTGGAGAAAGGTGGGCGTGACCAGGAAACGAGAATTGGTTGCCGTGAATTGCCGATGTAAAATCATTGAGGACTGGGCAATTAGTTAGACTGCACACCCCTGGATACCACCCGATGGCAGATGCAAACTCATCCCGATATGGCCAGTAAACAGAATTTTTCCTCATTAGTGGCCACAGTTGTTGTCCGAGCTGTGATACGACAAGTCCAATGAATAGAGTCATTATTGCGTTCTGCTAACCTTGCAAGCAATAAGCTAACATCTAGGCCGATTATATCACTCGAATTGTGGCCTTCCTAAACACGATACATCACCGACATTTACAATTCGGGTGCACCTGTTTATTTTTACGTGGTTCTGGTGAGGCGTTGGCAGCGGCTATTTTTGCTGCATAGCACATATGAAGTGTTCCTGTGAGAGCTTCCTCTAGGACCACACTCAGGTACTTAACCATGTGTGTGGGTTAAGTGGGTTAAGCGCCCTTAACAGAATCTAAACTTCCAGACGTAAGTTTAGATTCTGTTAAGGGCGCTTTAGGCCGCTCATTGACGCCATAGGAGGGTGCGCCGAGAACATCGACAACATTAGCAATTGCTAGGCGTAGTCGACCATCTGCGGAGCCCGACGAGGGCGAGCGAAGGTCCAGAATAAAGTCTATGTCTGCGGGGGAGCTTCCAGAAGAGCACTTCACCGCGCAGTGGACACATTTCCTGCCCGACCTTACGTCCGCTTCGACAGCGTCTTTGTAGCTCTCCGAAGTGTTGCGGCGCCAGTGGCCGTGTGAGAATTATGATGTACTGGATCTGTGTGAGGTCGCGTATTCTAAAAACCCTTAAAGAAATTTTAAAAGTTAGATCAGGTTATGTCTGAGAGCATGCGTAAATCGTCCTTGACAGATGGGAGGCATAGGACACCTCGGGCAAGTGAGAAAAAAGCGTACGAGAATTGCGACGGGCTAGTAGTGGCGGCATCAGATCAAACACGGCTACCCTTGCCGACACAGAAATTACATTTGGGCTTCTGTGTTCGTGGCTGCAGATATCAAGTCATCAATGTGCAATGTGTTCCGTGACCGTCTAGTATGGAGCTCATCGACACATGCTCGTCAATAACACATTAACGTCACAAAACACAGCGTATATAACTGGAATTAGAACATCTTGTCGTTAAAAAAGACTGCTTGTGGCGATTTTTGTAGATCATCCGCAGACGATTGCCGAACACAGTTCTGAAACTACTAAAGGAATGCAGCAAAATTCGAAATAAAGTACAACATTGAAGGACCAGGCTGGAACGCCATCGACTTTGGACTATGGTCGCTAGGAAATCGGCCAGCGGTCGACCAATCTGGAAAACTGGTTGACAAAGTATCCGCAGTACTCAAACTGAATATTGATGGTGAGGTAAACACGGAACTCGCAAAGGCCTTACAGACCTTCGATAAGTTTCTACAAGCGGGGTTGCTTCACTTTTGCCAAGTGCCCCATAAAGAGACGCGTGATTAAACAAAGTCTACCAGAGCGCTTCAGGACGATATTCAGTTTTAAATAGGTGATGAAACGTCAAGTACTGCTTCTATTTAGTTGTATTCCGGAAAACGCTGTCAGTCAAATGTCATGGCAACAACATGGTCTTGAGCATCTAGTTTGGATTTTGCAAAAAACGGGGTACAGGTCCTGCCAATATGCAGCTTGTGGAAGACGTACGTTTTGAGTTAGACAAGGGAACGTTGTGGGGTGTTCTTTTTGAAGATCTCAGACGCGCCTTTAACAGCCAGATATACTTCCCAACACCCGGATCACGCCATTAAACTGCTATCGGCGTACCAGATGATGTATTCGCTTACTAGCCATCCTTTGCTTGACTCTAAATAATACGACCCGTGATTAGCAATAACCACTTGATACAACTAAGCGACTCCGTCAAGGTACTGGGCGCAACCGTCCATGCAAGACGTTTCGGTAACGCGCATGTCGAGTCCTTATTCCTATTACAAACTCATCAAGCTAAATCAAAAACAGATATGTAATATCTTCATACAAGCAACTCAACAACGCATTTTTTTACTCACCTCACGTATCTATCAGACTTGTAGATTGCCTGCAGTAAGGGTTGGGCGGAACGCAGAGGCGCTTCCTTCGTATTTTTCGGGGATTGACCCGTCAACAGAGAAGATATAGAAAATATTAGGCGCTGCTTAATACGAGTAGTGATTTTTAAAAACATTCATGGGATCGAGTCGAGGATGCTACGACATGATCGCTTTGAAGGGATACAAGAGATCAGAGTATCTGACACGGTTACACTGAAGCACCGCATGCACTGAAGCAGCCAAACATTTGGCATTTGCGCTGTCAGGGTGTGGAACTCCCTTCTAAGCTTCAAGTGGAATTGAACATCACATCTACTATCTTGTCAATGGTAGCTACACTAATCTACTCTGAAAAAAATCTCACGCTGAGTAAACAAATGTGAAACAGCATACAGTTGTGAAAATATATACAATCAAAGAAAGATCTGGTGAAAGACGAATTAGTGTAGCTATCATTGACGGGATAGTAGATGTGATGTTCAAATCCAAGGAAGTTCCACTTCCTGACAGCTCATGTGCCAAATGTTTGGCTGCTTTAATGTGACCGTGTCTGATATATATATATATATATATATATATATATATATATAAACATAAATGTCTGCGCGGATATTTGTGTCTGTGCAGCGTTACCAGATTTGTGGATGAAGGAAGGTAGGTAAATAGAAGTTTGAATAAATAATACTGAACTTTACCTCATTTAGACAAGCTCATTTCTGCCGTGCACGGCATCATCGGCGTCATAAGCGTCCGCTCGGCCTCAGCAGCTTCGAGCGATCGGGGCATCGACCTGTTTTGCTCCTGCCTCGGTCGTCACTGGAGCTGTCAACACTCGGGCCGGGAGTCAGCTCACAGTGTAGCTCAGCGAACGCGTACGAAAGGTTCTGTTAAAGGGTTGTTGTGTCCCAGAAAATCCCATCATGAGGCAGACCGCCGCTGTGATTTTGGTGGACGTCTTTATTCGTCGCTGTCACATGCATGTTACATATGTGCTGCCATCTTGACCGCCCGCCGCTACCAAGCAAATCAGACGACTGCAGACGATTCTCCCGGCACCATACTGAGATGAGGGGTGGCTGATTTTCTGGTTTACTGGCGATGAACATGATGACGAACTTCGGGTGTCACCCGGCCTGAGCGGCACCCCAGCACTCAGTTTCGGTTGGCTTCTGCTTGACATCTCTCTGCTTAAGTGGGACGGACAATTGACTTCTGCTTGGATTTGGATGGCGTCCTATGATGAGACCCGGTGTCAAAGTATGGCTGTTCACTGCCAACCGGAGGAAACGCTAGCCCGCACGTCCGTCCACCGTCTCGACTTCCTTTTCTCGTGTGTGCTTTGTAGGTAGTTTCGTCCGTAGTTTCGTCGTGGCTTACTTGATGATCTTCTGCCTCTTTTCCGTTACCGTATTTATTTCGACCCAGCAATTGCCGGTAACACGTCTAGAGAGGATCTCTTGTACACAGCCACGACCGAAAAGTAACCGGTGAAGCGGCAATAGATATAGCATGAAGCGCAGTCCGATTCGGGGCGCCGGCATAAACGCGCCCGAATTTCCGCTGCCCTTGTTAGGTTTGACTACGCCTTTTTTGCTTCTTCCAGTTCATAACCCTTTTGAGATAAAAAGGTGACTATATATATATATATATATATAAATATATAGTATACGAGAGCGGGAGAAAATTCGGATACAGTTCTACTATACATACACTGTATATAAGCAACAATACGTATTTAATCATCCAAAGCGTTTTTGTTACCTGTTAGAATAGCTCCCACCCGCTGCAATGATCTTATTATGCTATTTTCTTTCCTACTCGTTCGAAAATTTTTTGGAATCGAGTTATGTTGCGTCGGCGAGTTTTGTCTGTCCCTTCAATTATTTATCCGTGGGAACAGGAAAAAGTCGCACTAAGTCAGGTCCGGCGAGGTTGCGAAAATCTAAAAAACATTTTTTTATCAAATAATCTGAAATCAGTAAAAATGTGTACGCTGGTGGTGCGTTGTCGCGGAAGCATTCCTTATTGACCCTAAAAAAAGTGGCAAAAATTTGTGGAAGATGTTTTTCTTGTTGTCGAAAAACAGTCAAAAGAGCCTTAGTATTGGGACTGCTCTGTCTAAATTTCTTGCATTAGCTCTCTCATTGGGAGGATTGGACTTTGATGTCTATGTCCCAACCATGTATACATGGCCTTGTCTCGTGTAATTACTTTCTGAAGCAATCTAGGTCTTCTGCTATCG
This sequence comes from Dermanyssus gallinae, assembly GCA_003439945.1. Classification (NCBI taxonomy): domain Eukaryota; kingdom Metazoa; phylum Arthropoda; class Arachnida; order Mesostigmata; family Dermanyssidae; genus Dermanyssus; species Dermanyssus gallinae. Next base: position 117,015 of record QVRM01005167.1, read on the forward strand.
CCTAACGGTTAATTTCATACATTTCCCGACAAGCGTTCATTTGATGAAAATTCAATTCTTTTGAAACAAACTTTGCTGCCAGTATTCTGACGCATAAAACATCCGTCAGGACTACTACAATTAATCCATAAGATGTCTCCAATTTCCCAAATATCTCCCTGATAGTAACTCGGCGATTGTAATATTACAGTCAAACGTTTTCTCACGTCCGTCGTACATACAGTATCTCGGGACACTGTTTGATCGCCATAAGTAGTTCGTAAGATTTTCACCACTTCAGAACGTACCTGTATGACGCTTCTAAGCAAAACACACCGGAAGACTTAGGTGGTTTTAATCTGGCGGCAAAATGTAAAGTACTATAACTTGCCGACCCATCCTCGGGTATCTATATATATGCTTCGGTGTCACATTGATGACACCAGCGCTTTTGTCTAATTTGAATGTGCCAACAACACAGTTCACAGCGTATAAATAAGAGTCAGACAAATGTCTTTGGACCTAGTAGTAGCTCTAATAATACTAATCATCATCATCACATTTATTTCACTCATAATGAGTATGCATAACATGATACCTATAGTATTGTTAGCTGTTCTGGGCAATAATACTAATAATAGTATAATGCATATAGTTTTTGTTCTATTGACTAATGGTTGACCTATACCAGCTCTAAAAGTCAAATCGTAACCTCATATCTTAGTTTGTTTAAAGCGACTGCAATGGAACACCTTTAAAGGTAGCAGGTGCTGCAGTCATCTCCACAAAGTCCACACTTGTATACCGCAGCTAGCCCGCTTCCTAGCTTCCGCTAGGCCGTCTTGGGTTTCATAGAGTGATACCTTCACATTTGCAAATTTAACATTTCAAATGGCAAAGATCGACGAAAATTTTCTTGATTACAAACATACAATACAATTATTTTTAGCGTTATCCCTACTCATGCATGCCTAGAGGTTTACATGAGAAATTATCTTAGTGGTGGGCTTTGGGATAGTAAAAGGATAGACATACCCCTAATAACCCCATTATTGCTAATGTATTAGCAATCTTACCTTTAAAAAGGGGATAAATATAATTACACTGTAGTTTAGCTCTAGTAAATGTGTATGTTTATATATTAAATACAGGATTATTACTTGTTTAGACAATTTATATTTCCCTTCTTTAACATAATATCCAGTTATTTCGTCTAGGCAGAAGCTACGTATTGACCGTCATTGGCTGTTGCAAACTTGTTGTCTTACCAGCTGGCTCTTTCACACCGCCGCAGATTCGAATTATCCAATGTGCGTGTCTCTTTGCAACTGGTCGTGTTGAGTTGCGCCATCACTGTTCTTTATCACATTACACATTGTGGCATGAGCTCGCATTATCATTTGGAGTCCATTTTTCTTTTTCTATAGCTTCGTAACGAGCTATATACACCGCGACCAGATTAAAGTCTCATCTCGACATGCATTTTATTGATAATGTTCATAGACTTTTTAGAAAAAAAACTTTTTTTTATCGACTGTCCATGTTTTCAAGATCCCTGAAAAGCCAGTGGAAACGTGCGAGTGTGTCAAAAAAGGGCTTGATCAGTTTTAGCAATATAGTTTTGAAGTTCCTCACCAATTGGTTTAATCTCGTCTTAAAAGCCGTCTGCGGCCAGTTAATTTCGATCAATAGATGGAATGGGAGGATATAGCTGACAGTCTGCAATCGACTGGCAAAGAATCATCTGACGAAGCGAGTACTAGCGGTGAGCAACAAAATATCAAACAAGGCGCAACCTTAGCTCAGCTGAATGTATTTTAGCGACAATTACTTACTAATATATATAAGTTTATTTTCAATATAATACATTATGCATATGTTACATGCATCACGATGGATTAGCTAAGCCAATATGCCTTACTATTACTTAATATTACTTACTAATTATAGCAACTGCTAAAAGAATGAAAGACACAATGAAATATGACCGTCTTCCATATTGACACTTCGACTACTTAGTTGACTGGCTGTCGTCTATTGCGTTTGCTTTGAATGCCTAAGGAATTGTTATACGTTATTTTGTTGCAAGTACAGCGTGTTGTTTCGGTATTTGTTTGTGTGCATAATCATCAATCGTAAGCGACCCCTAAGGAGGAAGCAATAAGCATAAATAAAGGCCGGAAAGAATGACAAGACACGACCACAATGGAAAAACACCACTTTCACAAATATGAACCGACAATGTTCGCAACAACAACACGGGAAAGCAGCGGGAGTGTGTGCGGGCTGTGAGGCGCAGAGACCTGAGAGCATATGTTGAGGTGATGGCACCGAGAGCTAGCATACCGGGCCACGTAATCAGTCTCGCGAGCCACCGCAGGAGGTGGCGACGTCATGGACGTGGCGGCATATCCGGCCCGAGTCTACTCGAAGGAACAGAGTCCTCATTATGCCTATTAACCCAAGGCAGCAGGGTAAAAACGTTGAACTACCAACTTAGCTAACAGCTGTTAGCCGTAAGCTGGCGGCAGGGTAACCTAGGCTTCGTAGGTTTCTTTTGTTCGCTTCGTATCGTCTCGTTGCTTTATGGGCTTCGCTTCAAACACCGCACGTGTGTCAGCCGCATGACACCCGACTCGGTGAAGACACCCTCTCTCCATATCTTCCTCTCTCTCTCTCTTTGTATATATATCACTGTTTCGTTTTCGCTCTGCTATGATGGCTCATCACATCTGACATCTGAAGGCCACCTCCTACAACTAGTCCTTCTTCAAAACAGCTAGTTTACCGGCATGAGCCGCCGTAGCCACAGGCATGCAGTATGTGCGTATGTACATATGTATGCATGTATGTATGTTTGTGTCTCGTTGTTATTGTTTTGGTCACTGTCTGTACTTCGGTCGTATAATGAGTTGTAACTATGTTGTAGGTAGGTTGGTGTGAGTAGAGCCAGTGGTAGGAGTACTGCAAGTATCTCTCTCTCTCTTTCTCTCTTTTGGCAGTGGTGGTAGTAGAAATTGTAAAAGTAAAATTAGTGTGGCGTTCGCTGACCGATATCGATCACCACGTGTCAACGCTAGCTGGGTCCGGTTCGGCGGCGAAATATCATAGTGCAATTGTGTAACAATTCAAAAGTAAGTGAAGGTCGTCGATCGGGGCGAAGGACAAATCGACGAGAAGATCGAGCGTGTGCGACACTCGAACGTCACCAGACTCACACCGCCAATAAAACAGCGGTTTCGGTCAGCGTCCACGGTTATGGCAACGATCGTCAAACCGCCCGGAATACATATGTTTCATTTTACGGGATCACTTTCTGGCTACGTGTCGATTGAATTGGGCTTGCCTCGCCTGTCTCCAATTATATGTCGGCTATATAGCTGAGATAAATAACAGCAAGTGATTCATCATTCATAAGATTACTGTAATTTAGATCTTATATGAATAACCTAAAGTGCAGTTCCCTTATAGATCAATTTTTGTTATTTGTTTTTATCTAAATTGTCGGTATTTGAAGGACCTGTTACCACGAAACTGCCATGTGGGCTAACAAACCCTTCAAATTATATACTAGACGCAAACATATTCAGAAAGATGATCTTATGAGATAACAACTATTCAAATATTTCCATTCGTTCTGTATACTTACAGGTTACAGAATTTACCAGTAAGTTTATATATATATATATATATATATATATATATATATATATATATGAAATTAAGGTTATTCATTATGCCGTTATCATTGTGTATGTTTCACTCTAAAGGCAAGCAGGGCCTAGCGGATATATTCAGTCTCAATTTCCTAGCACTCCAAGAGTATCTTAAACTATATATGTTCATATATTAAGAAATATATATCCATATATAACATTTAAAACGAGCCTTAATGCATTTTAAAAGGCCTATTTTTTTCCTAGCAATAATGAATAATTAGAGCCCAGATTCAGAACATAGTTTCGTAACGAACACATTTAGATTGCGAATTCTAACTTATCTAACGGTAAAGGTAAGTTTTAACCCTACAGCTACACGACAACGCAAAATTGCAAATTGGAGTGTGTGTCATGGCACACTCATTTTATCGTCATAGTTGTTTTATGTAAGCCAAGCACAAAAAGTATGCTTTGCGCTCAAAGTGTTGTCTCGTAGAACTCAAGGTGCTTATCAAGTCTTGTCAATGCAATATTCTCAAATACTTTGCGGACATGATCGACCAAAGATTTCAGACGGCAGCCGGGAGCGCGTGGAAAGTGTACCGAAAGAAACTACTCGTTAATAACCTTAGCTAGAGGACGTGTGATAGAAGTAGCCGTTAGTTGTACTAGTCGTCCGGGTACGCCCATAGAGGTAAAGCTTCGGAGGATGACACACGATCTAGCAGCTTAAACGGGTGATTTTCGTTGCCCAATAGTTTAGCGTCGAGTGGTCTGATATATATATTTATATACCAGCGCGAGACGCGCGTATTAAAATGCATGCATGTATCAGATAACGCAAGAGTTACGTTGGGATGAAGGGCAAGTTCATAATGACCTAGCGAGAGGTATCCGAAGCCACTCGGCTGACTCGACAAATCTTACTTTTATTTTCGCTATCACCATCATTGGCTGTATCGCGCTAAGACAAAGGTGTACTATAGGGCAGCCGACTGGACTCGTCTATTCCTATTAGTCGAGCAACATGTTACCCACCCATATGGCGGTATGCGTGCGTTGTTGGTTTTGCAAACGATTATCGTATGCTATATACGGATGTGAAAAGTGTCAGAGTTTATTTTAGTTTGAGCTCTGTCCCCTAAGCCAATGCACAAGACTCGAATGGCGCTTATCTATTTAGTCGAGATGGCGTTGTCGCTGTTCGCCGGTGGGCGCTTAAAGGAGAATGTAAGGGGTTCATTAATGGCGTGTGATGCGTTTCCTATTAAATATTATTTATTTTATTAACACCCGGGCTGGGTAAGTGTGTTTATGTTACATCATAGTGTTTCGACACAACAATCAATCTAGCGTCTTGTCAGTTCTGCTATGGACCGAACCGCCGGAGATACCGCGGCGTGGTATTTATCATATTTACTCCAGCATTGTTTGTATTGACATTTGTCCTGTGGTTCATGGATGCCCTTCACGTTGCACAGAACGTGATAAAAATCCGTGGGCTGCAAAGGCCGTAGTTAAATGTCGATCTTTCGCCCCGCTAGCCCTCCACCCAGTGCTCCGCATCGCTGCTGTCCCATAAATTCCTCTATGTCTACCTCACTAATTTTGGTTTGCCAGTTCCGCATATAAACGTCAAAGGTGCACGTTTTCTTTAGGTTCCATCATTTTTGCAGAGTCTCTGAATGCGTTTCCTATTAGTCGAGCAACATGTTACCCACCCATATGGCGGTATGCGTGCGTTGCTGGTTATGCTAACGATCTATCGTATGCTATATACAGATGTAAAAAGTGTCAGAGTTTATTTTAGTTTGAGCTCTGTCCCCTAAGCCAATGCACAAGACTCGAATGGCGCTTATCTATTGGAGTGGGTTTCGATAAAATTGAGATATACGCTCATTGGGTACTATAGGTACTCTATGACGGTAAAAGCTGGCGCAGGCCAATGTTAGTAAGAATAGCTAACATAGTCATTTGCTAGAGTAGTATTGTGAAGTACGGCTGAGGTTCTATTCGTTATTGTATCTTTATTATTGCAGGAAAAAATAGGGAAATAACTATTCATGCGCAACATGAGAAATAGAAGCCAACAAATAGTGTGTCGTGGAATCATTGAGTTCGGGCACTTTCAATGTCTGTGGAGACCTCTGCTTTTTTCCACCCTTCTCAGCGATCTGCCGCCAATAAGTCACAAAGAACACGATACAGTCGGCAGCATACTATATGCTGACGATATTGTCATGTACAATCGTGACAAGTTAGAGTTGCAGCAAAGCATACGCACCCTGGAGGGGTACTGCGAGAACAACGGCCTTAAGATTAACGCCAAGAAAACAAAAGCTATCAAATTTAGACCCGGGGGACCGCTTGCTCGGTCCGATCGCTTAAAACTCAGTACTGGTGCAGTCGAGTTCGTTAACACCTTCTGTTACCTTGGGGTTAACTTTTCGATGAAGGGCACAACCTTTGGACAGCACATTGCCGAACGAACCAGAAAAAGTCTAGTCGCGATGTCTACAATCGAAAAACCCCAACAATTATCCCTGACCACACTAAAAGCACTTTTTAACCTTAAGTTGCTTCGGTGGCGGCCTACGGCATCCAGGTCATATGAAAACACCTCAGCCTATCACAGCTAGAAAAACTAGATAAAGTTAAGCCTACGTTTTTCAAGCTAGCCATTGGGTTGCCACGAAATGCGAAAAACCGTCTAGTCTACCTCATGACTTCTACTCAACCACTTGTAGAAGATCTAGTAACTAGATTCCGTCTCTCAGAAACCGCTGCTCTTATTCAGTTTAGAGAAAACTTTATGAAGAAAGTTCGAGCAGTACCCGGAAGCTTCTTTAATTCGCCAGCAATGGTCACACGGAATTGGCAGAGACCACTACAACCCAAATTACATCTTGTGACCCTCTATTCATTCACGGATTTCACCATAAACTCTGCCATCGAAGAGGCTTTCACGATCCTGATGTCGGCTGTTTGTGCCGTTTATGTAACCAGCCGTGCCCTATCTACCATCTCGATACCTGTTAGAGAGCTATTTCTATTACGCAGTTAGCTCAATGATATTTTATTACTTATCTATAAACATGTGTTGTACTACAATGATATATATATATATATATATATATATATATATATATATATATATATATATATATATATATATACATACCATACATATGGTGCAATAAATAAATGATGATGAATAAACAAATGTCTGTGGAGAAACTAGATTGAAACGGGCGGCTAGATACCAAGCGTAGCGATAGATTACGTTTAATTTCATGCAAATCGCTCGCAACTCGGTGTCGTCGCAGTATACAAGTAGTCAATTTGCATTGTAATTATAATTCTAACTCTGCCCTTTTCCATCTTAAGTTATGCTGCTAAGATGAGAACTTCCATGACTGTCACACATAAGACCAGATGGCATTGCAACAAATTAGTGTATTTCGGACGTCATGGGTTTGATTACAGAAACAGCTACTCTTAAGCCGGTTGTCGTGGTTTCCAAAAGTAATTAAGAAAAAATAAACCTAACTGAATTATGATATAAATATAAAAAGATAAACAACGGATAGCACGTCATGTCAAGGAAGGGGGTGGTGCACAACTATCTCTCTAATTATTTATTATGGACAACAACGTGAGTTACGGCAATATCGTAGGATCGAATAAATATAACTATCGTTGAATATTAAATAGTATGGCCATGTTTGCTGGTGTGGCTATTCTTTTAGCCCTACGCATAAAGCGCTACACAAACTCATACTACCTGTGGAGCTGAATATAATTGCCGTCAAACCCGTGCTAAGCGACGTCCTAGAACGAAAGCAAGAAATCACTGTATTATTATTATGGTATCTTCCAATCGTATAGTGATCAAACTGCAATACGATTTCTGATTGCACTGTGAGGGGAACGTAACAATTTATGTAAGGGGAACGCGGCTTTCAGTGGAAGCACTATGGGCTTAGCTAGGGCTGAATAGTTGACGAAAGCCTCTCACGACTATTCTATTCACCGAAAGAGAGTGACAAAAACGCCTGTACCAATAATGAAACTCAGAACGCCTAACTAATTAACTGTAATAATAAAAACAACAACAGCAACAACAAGAACAAGAACAACAACAACAACAACAACAATGATAATAACAATCGCTCAAGGGGAGCATAGCTTCGATGTAAATACGGCAAAATGCAGAGTAAGCGTACAGTGGAAGCGGAACCACATACGTGCAGTCTGCTCTCTTAAGCGTGGCAACGGTTGGGCTGAAGCCGGCGGAAGCAAGGCACAGAGGTCACGCGTTTAGATAAAAAGAGCACGGCGCGCCATTACTAACTACACTCATTCATTGTTGCACTTGGCGAGTGTAGCAAGTGAGACGGTCGAGTATGTAAAAGAGGGTGGGCCATAGAAGAAAGGTAACTGGTAGGTGGCTGATATCAAATACTCTACTATTTACAACATCATCGTCATTATCACCAGCAGTACCACTGTGCTCGTAATCGATTCCACTCACTCACGTTGGGTTTACAGCGTTTGGATAGTAAACTGTTGTCACCTGTTATGGTGGTTGACGTTCGCGTTGAATGTTACTAACGTTGTTACTGCTGCTGCTGCTGCTGTTGTTGCTGTTGTTGTTGTTGTTGTTGTTGTTGTTACTGTTGTTGTTGTTGTTGTTGTTGTTCTTGCTGTTGTTGTTGTTGTTCTTGCTGTTGTTGTTGTTCTTGCTGTTGTTGTTGTTGTTGTTGTTGTCGTCGTCTTCGTCGCTATTGTTGTTGTTGCGGCTAGTACATGTGATGCATATACATATACTAGGCAGGAGGGTCCTGCATTCTATATGAATTTCTGCATAAATTGCTGAAGCCCTTGTACCAGTAATTTGTTTGTGATATTAATCCACTCGAAAAAAAATTGTATCCGCTTTATCAGGTTTATCGACAAACGTCGTCTGAGAGTGCGTTTTATCGAATCTTCCTATCTATATATTTATATACCTGGTTATAGATATGCACTTACATCTACGCCCACGACGGGATAGCCACCGAGCTAGACCCGAAAACAAAATGTCTATATATATATATATAACTTTCTTAATATATATTTATATGGAATACCGGCAGTGTGGCGTATCGCTGTGTGCAACTGTAAATATATATATATATATATATGTACATAGATCGAGAGAGAAAGAGAGGTCGACTGTGAACCAGACGGCGTCGTCCCGCGATTCATCGGGCAACGCTGTATACCTGAGTTATCAGCTCTAGCCGCTGCTATGTGGTTTATGTCATATAATATGAGTGAGTGAGTGCTTGATAAAAACACACCGACGCCGTCTTGCTTGATCCAGCCCTGACAACCAGCGTTGGCCGCGGCAGCGATTCGATTCGAATTGCCTGGCGCTTTTTTTAACGTGGGCAGCAGCTCTTACATGCGTGGCGCCATATCGAGCGGAGCTCTATGCCTTGTCTAAACGGGGACGACAGCTCGATGTCAACAGCCCACCAACCAAAGTGACGCAACAGCACCGACTGACCGACCACATACAACAACACTGATGCTGCAGCAGATGCCTGCCGCCGGACCCGCGATCAGAATCGATCAATCTTCCATGGAGCGCTGAGACAGATGATGGAATCGCTGGGGGAACATTTGAACACATTACGGCCCTAAACAGGCGTGGTCAGGGCAGACCATTCTAGGGAGTATGACATCAGGCATGATGAGGTTATGATAGCTCACGAATTCATAATTCTCCTAATCACAAGAAAAGTGTCATGACACAAGAAAGGCGCAAAGCTCGGTTCGGCCAAGAATGTAGAGCGATAAAGTACGCACTTTGTAGCCACACAGATCTTAGCCCAAATGGACTGCGTCATCAGCATGCACTAATGAAGCGCGCATTCAAAACTACGAAGCGATGCTGCAAGCAATACCATAGACCACACCTAGTATAGATAAACGTAAGTTGAAATATCATATATATATATATATATATATATATATATATATATATATATATATATATGTATATATATGTGTGTTTACTGAAAAAGTTTGTGATATCTTAATCAGCAATCGCCGAATTATAATCAGGTTGATAGCTAAGAAATTGGAAATATCTATGAATCAGTTATAACAGTCTAGACCGATATTTTTATGCGGAAACGTTTGTTTCAATAATATTGAACTTCCACCAAATAAACGCCCGTCGAGAAATGCCCGAATCTAACTTTTAATCGGTAGCAGAAGACCCGGGATTGCTTTATAGAATGATTACAAGAGATGGACATGGGTATATGGTCATCCGACATCGGGACCGAAGCCCAATCCTGTCAGTGGTGCTTCCAAGAAGAAATTTGACCGACGAAATTCAGACAGAGCAGATCCAACACCAATGTTTTTGATTGAGTTTTTTTTTACTACAAGGGAACAATTGTTCACGAAATTTTACCATCTGGCTCTACAATCAATAATGAATAGTATCGCGAAATTTTAAGAAGATTACAGAACCACGTTTGGCGCAACGGACTGAATCTGTGCCAACGACTCTTGGGTCATTGATCACGACAACGCACCGACGCACACGTTGTTAATTAATTCAGATTAATTGATAAAGAATTCAATTTTTATATTTTCCCAACCTCTTGTACTCGCCGAACCTCTCTCCATGCAACTTTTTCTATTCCTACAAAAAACACTTTTTCAAGCGACAACGTTTCGAGACTACAGAGGAGATAGAGAACAAATCACAGGAGAAACTCAGCGATCGATTGCAAAAGAGCTCAAACGTGTAATATTAAAAAAAATGTTTCGAAGAGTGGGAAATTAGACGGCACAAGTGCATTGTAGCGCGCGCCGGAGTCATTTTGAAGGCAACAAAAACCTACCTTGGAAACTTAACAAAAATGTTCTATTCTATCATATCAGATATGTATCAGAACATTTTGATTCACCCTTGTATACAGATCAGCCGCGCGTTTGTCGTCAATACGCTAAACGGCCTCAGCTGTAGGGTCGATATGGACGCAGGAGGGACAGATCTCCTACAGGGTGTACGCATACACAATACTAGTGCTGAATTCTTTGATATAGCAGCGTCAGTAACTGCAATATAGCAGTTGATACTGGCACTGCTATTCCGAAAGATGGCGCAGTTCTCGCTGAAGAAAATGTTAGTGCTGTAGGCCAGCAAATGCCGTAGTGGTCAGCGTGGCAGTCCTCGCACGTTCGGCGGGCAAAACATTTTGTCAAGCCAAATACAAATGGTTGGCGCTCGGTCACCTATGCTCCGTTCAGTCGGCTCTCTCACCCTTGTAGGGCGCATCAACGGCACAAGGCCAACTCCGACGGTGACCTTCAATTAACCGTTCGTCATGCATGTCATCTTACGACGAGACGATTTAACTCGAGGCGTCGAAACATTTCGACATGACACAGAGCTTAGGAAAGCGACGGGGAAAAGGCATAGGTATACTGTGAGTTAGAGAGTGAGACAGAAAGAAAGACGCGTAGAGAGATAGAGAGAGAAAGAGAGAGAAGAGGTCAACAGCATCTATGCGTGCTAACAAACAAATTCATCACGTAAACAATTCTTTTTTTTGGCGGGGCAGTCAAGGATGTTGATGCAATGGCAGCCGAGTAGCGTAATAGACATTCATTTGTACGTACGCACGTTGGTAGTAACGCCGCGCTCGTAATTGCTGCTACTTGTGCTACTAGGGTTGCTATTATGAAAGGCGGGTCAAGTGAGATTAAGATGATGAGCAGAGGGAGTGTGGAAATGAGAAAGAGACAACATCCAGGGCAGACGCAACTGAGAAAGACAGAGGAAACCTGGAGAGGACACCGATCGCTCTAATCCATCGTGTGGTTATTTGCGGTTGTGATCCTCTTCTATTAGCTAGCCTAATCCATTGCGCTGGCTAATCTTACAAATGTCATTGCCGTACTTCCAACGGAGTAGATTGGCAGCTTTGGTGGTCAAGGCGGTTCGGCGCGATGACAGTGCTATTTTAGTTTGCCGAGTTCGTTATCGCACGCTGACAGCTATCTGTGTCTCGTCTGGCTTGGTAGGAAAGCCGAGGTGCGAGTGGAGATAGCTTGCGATACGCGTTATCACCTTTTACGATACGATGCGACGGGCTCCACGTGTGAGATAAGCGCGCGCATTTGTCGCTGTTCAGGTTCATTGTATTCAGTCTGTCTGTATGTATGCATGCATACTTGTAGTCTCCCTTTTCGCCCATTGTGTCGACTTTGTGCATCCATAAACGCGAGAGGAAGAAGATCATGATGATGATGGTGATGGTGATAATGTTTATGAAGATTTCGATCAGGATTTAGTTAACGATAATGCATATCATACTCGGTCCCAGCTGCTGCGTCCTCTTGTTGTTGTTGTTGTTGTTGTTGCTGTTATTGATGTTGTTGTTGCTGGTATTGTAGTTGTTGTTGTCGTACGCGTTTGAGCATTATATCTGTAGGTAAATGTGGATGCGTGTTATCCAGTCATGTGTAACCCTGGGAAAAGCCAGCACCACTTGCCCACTGACGTCGAGTCGCACCGTGGACACGTTGACCGGCCTTCACCGGCTGACGTGCCACTAGACAAACAATGAAAATCTACCATTCTCGATTTCGGCGTTGTCTCCGTGGATCTACGTTGCTCTTTAGGTGGGTGACTGGGTCTGCGCCTCGCGACCGGAGGAGACACGTAGGTGCGCGAGTTCGAGCCCTACCGTTGCACATTTGTATTTATGGGGTCCGTCTGTGAGGCAGTGCGAAGAGCAGTCCCACGGACGTTAAGTCTTGGCTGAGAGTCAGCTCCGAAAGGATTTTTTAGACCCGTGGACGCTGAGTTTTGGCTAAGGATCAGCCCGAAAAAGTGTGTGTAGGGTCCAGCCGAGAAGAGACACGCAAGCGTTTCCACTTTTCGTGACTGCCGTGAGCCAAGCAATGTCGACCAGCAGGCAGTTCCTTTTGTGGCCGCCAGAGCGGCGCCACTGCTGGCCTCGACTGCCCGCATACCCGGCGAGGCACAGCCGCCGGGGCCTTGTGGACAGAGACTAACGCCTTAGCGCTGCTACTACGGGTTTGAATATGTGAATGCACCTGTTCTGATAAGGTGCGCGTTACTACAGGTGTTACTGCAGAGTCGCTCCCTCACAGCAATGTTGCTACGGAAACGCAGCGTTAGCATTGTTACTACAGAAAACGTATCCAACGTTGCTACCTTATATATGGGCACAAACGCTCCCCAGGTCACATGGCCTGGACCGCTTGGAGCGTTTCCAGGTAACTTCAACAAAGGGGACAATTAGAGATATCGCTTTACTGTCTTCACAAGCAGAAGGGTCTTAGCCAGTCGAGCCGCAGTCTAACACGCACGTGACAACACCTGGTGTACATCCTGAGATAATCGCAACAAACACAGGACAAACTGGTGAAACGGTTGGCCCCGCCGGGCCCTATGAGGCCGCTTCCTAATCTCCTGGTGCCCACCAGCGAGGAGATAAGTGTCGACTTCAGCGTTCTCGTAGCGGAACCAGACCCCGCGCCATTGATATTAGCGGCGTAGACATCTTGAGGAACATGGATAACCCGTACCTCGGCCTTAGAAAACGCCTAGCGGATACATGAACCACTGAAGTAATACCACAAATATCCCGGTCATGTAGGGTAGGAGATCATCAGGTCACTGAGGTAATACCGCAATTATCCCGCTCATGTAGGGTAGGGGATCACCAGGTTTTTTTGCGTGTTTGAGACCCCACACGACCCAGACTAAACGGTGTGCATTATGCATATTTGTTCCTGGCCCCCTGTAGAAAGAAGGATACATCACCGACGGGAATCCGCTCCGACACGAAGCGCAAATCCAGACCATGCCAGAAGTACACTATCACCCTCTGGTACACGCTGTTAAGGGCGACGGCCTTACGGCCCGATAGCTGGGAACGATTGCCCAAAACGACCTGCATGGCGTCCATGCGAATCGCCAGATCATGCGACGGCTTTGCGTGAGGCCGAGACGGCATACTATTTCGTGTGCGAGGTCTCGGGTCACAGGGCTGACAGTATGGCCTATCCGTCGTCGCCGCATTCAGCTACAGGATGAGTAACAATCAAACGAAGAAAATAAGCTGCTAAATAGCAAGATCATGCTCGTGAGTTTAGCGATGCATGATGCAGATGGAACATAACCATCAGTAAATGCGTCAGTCAAATTTGTTCGTGTTGCAGTCTTAGTTCTACGTTCTGACCGTCGTATGGTATATATATATATATATATATATATATATATATATATATATATATATATATATATATATATATATATATATATTATATATATATATATATATATATATATATATATATTATCATTATTTATTTATGTGTATTAAGATATACATTTGTGATGTAAGAACATGTGCACAGCCCGCTCGGGGCTTAACTCAAGGCGTTAGGTCCAGGCTTGGGCTGGTCCACCTAGCCAGGGTGCCTCTCACCGAAGCGGCATTCCCTCTCTGAACATCCAATGACAGACGTTGCAGTAAATATTCGCCCGCCCTCTTGTCTCCTGTAGCCAGCACCAATCTTCTCCCGACATCGTTGAGCAGTTTCTTCGTGAGCAACCCGCCCCCCCCCCCCCCCAATGTCTCGAACGCAAGGGGTGAGAACAAGTGTGGGTAAGCAATACTTGAATACTTTCTGCACTTGGCTGCTTCCGCTAGGGCTACCGCGTGTCCAGGGCGGGATGCGCCCGTACAGACCATTGAAGGGGCTAAAGAGTCGGTTACGGTCGCATCCCACACCAGCATTTGGCCCCGCTCAAAGGGAGTCAGGGTCATTCCGTCAGGTCTCCTTCCATCGTCTCTGACTAAGCCGGGAGGCTCTAAAATGCATGGGTAGCCCGCCGACCGTAGCCCTCTGCTAAATGTTTCATTCAAGGCTGAGTGGCGCGCAATTCTGCCTGAACTCTGCGGACAGGAAAGTCCATGGTGACCTAGGGAGTCGACCTCATCACCGCACCTGCACTGGTGTGGGGAGACTAGGTCTACTCCTAACCTCAACCCGACTAGTATTCGTGTAGACTCGTCATCCAGGAGGGTACCAAGTTGAGGGCTTGGGAGGGCGTGCAGCCATGCACCTGCACCGGGCGAGGAAACTGCCTGTAACCTCGCTTTGCTAGTGGCCGTAGTTGTTCGGTCCCACAGACCGCTCCATCGGCCGTCGTTTGCCAGTTCTGACCACGAGCGCTGAAGAAAAGGAGTCTCCGGTAAAGACCCACAGAATGCATTAGCGTCATCCTGAATCTTCTCAAGCGTGGAGTGGAAGCTTGCAATCGCTTGGGGATCCAGGATAGACTCAACGCCACTAGTGGCCGAATGTAAGGAGGCGATGTGTGCTGCGACTGAAAGAGAAACTGCTTCAGGCAGGCCCAGTCCACCTCTGGCTACCGGTAAGAACGCCTGAACTAGGGAATCGTCTCGCAACCGCAGGTTGAGTATAGATTCCAACGCGAAACCCATCTTCAAGTTAATTTCCTCCAACTGGGCTGAGAAGGCTGAACTGTTGGTTCCCCTGAACAGGTAATTCAACCTCGACGCGGAGAAGCATGAACGCAGGAGGTACAACCCCCGGTGAGCGCCCAGCTGGGGAAGACGATTAAAGCCAATTTCAAGTTTTTCCCTCCCGCGTTCGATTGTCGGTCCAAGGTGGCGAGCGAACAGGGGTACGCCAAGAAGATCCAAGTCGTCGCCTGTTACGCGGCAATCTGGAAGTAGATTCTGTATAGCGGATATGTCAGCTGTACTTGAGCCGGTTATGTGAACCTCACACTTGACGGGGTTCAGGTCCAAACCGCTGCATGTGGTGAAATTAAGTATCTTCTTTAAGTCTTCACAGACCGTACTAATGTTACCTCCAATGACACCGTCGTCCAAATACCAAAGATTGAGTGGACTTTCAAGTGAGTTAACCAAGTCTTTAACGGCAAGACAAAACAGAGGGGGAGCGAGGGGATCTCCCTGTTGAACCCCAACAGCTGAAGTCAGCAGTGCCGAGGGCAAGACCAAGTGCGATGGAGCACCGTAGGCCAATTTCACTTGATGATAAATAGCAGGGGTCTCATCTCCAACCACTTTCAGCAAATGATCCCTTCTGACGGTGTTGAATGCGTTTTTAAAATCAAGTTTGACTAGCACGGATGGATCGGGCCGAGAATCAATAAAAGCCCTGGTAGCGTGAATCATTATTTCAGCACCCCCCTTGGTGGAGAAACCCAATTGGTGAGGCCCGACCGCTAGGCTGATAACATCTTTAGAGTCCCTTACTGCCAATTTCGCCGCGATCCTGCGTAGTACCGATGAACAAGCGATAGGTCTAAACGAGCCGTCTTTCTTCGTTAGTGCAAACAGCCTCGCTCCGAAGATAAGAGGACACCACCTTGGATGCGGAGCTCCCCATCGCAGTAGATCGATCACCTTTGCTAGGGCCTTGCTAAGTGCGTCGGATGAGCAGCTGAGAGTCGGTGAGAGAAGGTCCTGTAGCAGTCGAGGTCTGATGAAATCCAAACCGGCGCTCGAGCTCTTTGAAAAGGATCCCATCGTATAGCGAATATCCTCGACCGAGGTAGAAGACGGTAAAAGTTGTGAAGGGGGGGAGACGGCCAACACAAGTCTGGTTGCGCGGGGGGGTGTTTTTCCCGTAGCATATATATATATATATATATATATATATATGTTGGCGCGAAACTGTACGACCTAGACCACGTCTAAGGAGGGTGTAAATTAATCATTCATGTATATACATATATATATATATATATATAAGGCGAGCACTGCCGAGTGTGCAAACGTATTGTAATTGATTAATAAATCATCACAATATTTTATATATATATATATATATATATATAGCATCCGTTCGGTGAATAAGGAATTTTCTGCAGTTCTTTTTCAACTCAGAGCTTCCTAATTCAATACAAAAATAACATCGTAAGTGTGCAGCTATCCAGGAGTGTACTTCGAGAAATAATAAAGCAGAGTTAGCTTCGTGGTGAAGGGCAGGCGTTGCACATTTGTATTTATGTTCAAACAAAAAAAAAATTGCATTGTTTTTTGTTTAATTTTATTACATTCAACTGTACGACGGATGGATGGATGGATGAATGTTCGGGCTAGCAAATTGGTCACGGCGTTATGGTTTCAAAGACAAGTAGAGCCAACATTGCCAACAGCAACACAGTAATGTTTACATATATCAAGGAACAACTTAAAATTGATGACCTTAAACGTCGAGCTAGCAAGCATTGTGTGCTGAACGAAGGTATCTGAAAAACAACTTGACCATGAGCAAATGTGAAACTAATACTATCAAGATTACTTGTACTACTATGGGTTGTTAAAAATAGTGAAATGTAATATAAATGATGTCTATAGTAATAGTATGATTTAAAACGTAATGCACTAAAATAATACCAGCATCAGATAGCGCCACTTGGCCCAATGCCGTATAGCGGGCAAACCATCAGCGATGCCAGCAGTGTTAGGTGCTTTGACGTTTATCATTGACCTCAATCTTGATCAGTGAACACCACCAAAACGTCCGTCCGGGAAGCTTTTTGACTACCGCAACAAAAGTAGTAAGCTACAGGGCAGGGCATCTTGAAACCAACGGCAAACCAACGCAAGGCGACAAACTGCATTATTATATATATGTATATATATATATATATATATATATATATATATATATATATATATATATATGTATATGTATATATATATATATATATATATATATATATATTTGTGTCAGTTAGCCTATTTAGAACAAACCGTGCAATTAAGCATGAACCACGTGCAATATTTATGTATGTTGGATAACACAATATTTTGTTTAAGCAGCTGTTTACCTCGCTGTAGATAATGTTGTTCTCTGAAATTAAAAACGTTTTTAAGGAGACTTGTTTGAGTTCTAGTTCTGGAACTGGGCATGAGGCATATTTTGAATGCACTAAGGGCCGGACATATATATATATATATATATATATAAGCAGATGTATGTGTACGTATATCATACTCGTATAGATACTGCCACTTGTCCGGGTGTCACCCGCTGCTGCTTGAGCGGTCCATTGATCATATTTCAACAAAGACGCAGACATAGATAGAGAACGCCGGCTATGCAGAACCTGTATTTACGGCAAATAGTTAGCTACTTAACAAGCTAGTTAGATGACCAGAGAGCACCAGGTCAACGCTAAACACGATGACGACGAGGGCGATCACCAGCTACTTTATAACGCCAGCAACGGTAATCACTAGCAAAAAATAGCTAGTGATTAGTTGACTAACCGTTGTGTTAAACCGTTAGCGAGCCGCCGCCTTTACCTTCGGTCATAGTGACGAATGTGATGATATAAACGATCGTTATGTTATGAACCGTAGTATTAGTCATTGTTATAGTTGTAGTGGTAATAGTATTAATGGCGATACTAGTTATACTTTAAGCTAATTTCTATCCATTTGTGTACTTAAGTATCGCTTTCTTCTCTCTCTTACTCTCTCTGTCATACGCTGTGCCGGCTTTTTCTGCACCTAACAAAGGGCAAGCAGAGATGAGCTGGCACTAGTGGTGGTACCATGCTGCACTCTCTATTTCTTTCTTCCTATATACATATATATATATATATATATATATATATATATATAATGCATCCCTCCCCCCCCCCCCCAAAAAAAAAAATATATATATCGTAAAGAGCATGGATAGCAGCATTATCAGGCGCAAATTATATTGCGCGTAAAAGCATTCGAATACCTTCGCTCCGCAGCATCTTTATAGGATATTGCACACTGGTTAGCAGCTAAAAAGCTCGAGACTGATACCAGTAAGATCAGAAATGGTCCGTCGAATGAGGCAATGCGAAAGCAATTCAATAAATGCTGAATGTTGGCTGAGAGTTAGTCCGAAAAAAGTTCTCTTTGGAGCTTATCTATAGCTTCGAGTATTTCCTTTTACCTGCGCAGCCATTTCAGCACGACAAGTTTTGGTGGAAATGTTGAAGACAGGCTATGTTAGATCCTAGCCACATCATTTACAGAGGTACGGAACCCAAACCGCGTAGAACTCTTAGTCCAAAAAAAGTATTCCCTATTTTGGTGTTTGCCATAGACAGAGTTTAGTGGAACTTGTCACAACAAAAGGTTTGATGCATCTTGAACAGGTGCACACACTTATATGAAGATAACCCTCTGTTTGCTATGCACCACCATAAGCCGCTACATCTACGCTATCTCAGGCACATCCCAGATTATTGCCGTACTGCGAGAGTTGATTTACGACGTTGTGACAGAGGGCTCCAGCCAAACGATTTGATTGGCAAGGTTAAAAGTGCTCACCGCGAGTTCTAACAATTAGAGCTCTACCATTGTAGAGAGCTCTGGTCAGAGGTCGATCGGTCAAAGTGACAGGCATGTGTATACCCGATATATGGTGTATGGCTATTACCATCACGTCTGCCGGGTTTCCACGATGTGACGCCTGCGTATGTCTGTCTGTACTCCTTTCTTCTGTCTCGGTAGCTTACGAGAAATACCACATAACTAGCTGCACAGTGCAGCGTGTTTGCTGACGTTACTGGCTAAGAAGAACATCTTGGCTAGAGATTACATATACATACGTGGGCCAATGCGACCTAAGCTGTTTTATGAACACGACACGGTCGCACATTGAACATTATAAGTAAGACGTTTATATGCCGTAAGTATTAGCAAAGCAGCAGATCCTTACACTATTTTTTTATGGGGTGGGAAATGCATTTACGCACACCCGCCGACATATGGCGGGTAGTGTGGGGCTAAACGCACGGGCAGAGAGTACATAACACACTCGAATCCGAGCGCACTACCCACTAAAAACCACCCCTCCCCCAGAACCCCCTCCTGGTTCGGAATTGTGAGCCGTTACCTCGAGACCAGGGAGGGGGAGCCTCATGCTTCAACCCACTTCTTAGTCTGTAGGTGTGTCCCGAGCAGGTAAGTTCTGCTAGGTTAAATCAGGGGGGCTCCGGGCGACGAATCGCGCCCGGCGATTATTCTCCAGCCGGACCTTTTCTCGCATGAGCCCATCGAGGTATTGTAGGCCAGCATTCCAGTTAGTCATTGAAGATCCTAACACTGCGCTCTCATGCCCTGTGAACCTGTGGGCACCCGTCAGCTAGCAACAGATTTCTTTTGCACCGGGGACTGCGGCGACCCACGATCTAAGTCTCGAGTATTATATCTCTAAGTACTCTCTAGAGATTACCTCAATCAGAAAAAATGACGACGAGGCTGGGCCTCCTGTCAAGTGGTGAAGTCTCAGTTATTATATTTTAGCGGCCACAGAATTATCAATTACGAGTTTGAAGTAAAGTAAGATGCATTTCGTATAATAATAATAAAAGCTTCTGAATCACTCGTTTTTAAGCGACCAATATTCGTAATCTGTCGTTATCCGTTAAAACTTGACTTATCAGCAAAGAATCAGTAACATCAAGAAAAATGATGGTGATTACGAGAATCACCATTTTTCTCGGTGGTCTCTCTCGCACTTTTCGTATTTATGGTGTTATGGAATCATATATGGAATCATACAAAACATGTAGCGCAGCCGTAGTTAGTATCGCGTAACGTTAACACGGCTATCCAGACAACAATATACAACACTTTTGTTACTCACGTAAACATAAGCGCGCGCATACACACACGCACACACACAAAACACAAAAGGTATTCGCTGTTGCCATTGATTCATCTACTACTAATAAATAAATACATGCTATTCTTGCAGGCAAACGATGCTCTAAGCACGGAAAGGCGGACTAAAGACCAAGGCCATTGCGGCCACACTCTGGTGTCGCAGCCGGACAACTTACGGCGGGGTTCGCGTCAGTGTTGTCCAGGGCACATGCGACAATTGCCAGCCGATCCGCTGGTTGACGCTTACGGGCAGAAGCTGCTTGGGGCCAGCGTCGTGCGATAGCCGCCGGCGTTAGACCAGCGCCAACGAAGCGCTCGCACCTCTTCAGGCATTCCCATATAATTGCTCACAACATCGGACAAACGTCCGATTGTCACGGTGAGTTGTTCAGTCTGACGCTTAGTCGCTTTGATGTCGTAAACGACGTTGCCATAACCTTAACTTTGTTGTTGGGACAACACCAACAACAACAACAACAACAACAACGACAGCGACAACAACAACAACAGCGACAAGAACAACAACAGCGACAGCGACAACAACAACAACAAACATGCGACAGGAAAAACAACAGCACAATATTAACGTCTTTCTGCGTTGCCTTCTCTACCTGTACTTTGTAGCCATATGAATTAAGTCAAATTCGAAACATTCTTTAAACGTGTAAGTCATATGTATTTATTTCAATGGCCGCGGTGTCTTTTTCCGTATTATATATACCCACATGTAATCTTTTCGGTAAGAAAATTAAGACTTTCTCTTTTTGCTTTACAAAAAATACAAATATAGCTTCACCGCTGCCTAAAATTACCTTATGTACAAAATTGCCCATGTATATATATATATATCTCCACGTGCCGAAAGCATCTTAGATGCTTATCAATTTTGATCTCGACTAAGTATTAAATCCTACTGGCCTTTCCAGCGATTCTCTCGCATTTTTCGCCGTGATAGAAACATGTACATTTGTGATTGCCGTTTTTGCTTGGCTTCTAACTGCCAGTCGGCTTTTGCGTTTCATTCAGGTGAGCAGTCTCGATTTTACTTATGCAAACTCCCAAACTTAGTTATGTGGTATATATATGTATAATGTTTATATATATACCAGGGCGGATTGAAAAGCTCTTATGTATATTTATAGACTTTTTTATTTAATATTGCAGAGTGTTTTTGCTCCCTTCATATAGCTCCCACCCGCTGCAATGCACTTGTGTTGCTCAGTGTTCAGCCCTCTTGAGTCAGACGATCTACCTCAATGTTTTAAAATTTTGACGGTAGTATTCCTTATCGACCATAGAAATAATTCCCTTGTAGTCGGAACAAAAGTCGAAAGAACCTGGTTGGTGTTGAGTCTGGTGTGTCTGAATTTCTTTGATTGACTTTCTCCTTGGAAGCACTACTGGAGGATTCGGCTTTGGTCTCGATGCCGTAACCGTATACCTATGACCCGTCTCCTGTATCCTCTCTCTGAAGTAATCTAGGGTGTTCTGCTACCACATGATAATTTAATTCGGACATTTTCCGACGGGCATTAGTTTGCAAGAAATTAGACGTTTTTAGAACAAACTTCGCTGCCCGTCTCCTGACGCATAAAATATCGCTCAAGAATGCAAAAAATGACCCATAAACAATTTTCAATTTTCAGCTATCTCCCTGATAGTAATTCGGCTATTGTTAAGTACAATATCACTGTTTTTTCAACGTTTTCTTCTATAATTGACTTTGGAGGCTTTCTGGAGTGGGGGTCATCTTTGGCCATATTTACGTCCGTCGCGACATTGGTGGTACCACATACACAATGTTTCGGGACACTGCTTGATTATTATAAACAGGTTGTAACATGTCCATTACTTTAGAACACATTGATGTCTAATAGAGAATTGAATGCAACTTTGTTGCTTCTCTATTTTCGGTTTCTCGTTTTCTTCTCTTCTTTAAACCAAATTGTAACAATAAACGCCGCCACCGATTGATGCAAAATTTGGTCTGTGTCTAGCTGATAAGCAAACCAAACCAGAAGAACTTGGTGATTTCGATTGAATGCTTAGTATTCAGAGTACTAGAACTTATCGATCCGCCCCTATATATATATATATATATATATATATATATATATTATGAATATATATATATAGTATATATATATATAATTACTATATATATATCTATATATTATATATATTATATCTATATAATATCTCTAATTATAGATCTCTCTCTCTCTGCCTCTCCTTCTCTCTCTATCTCTCTCTATATCTCTTTCCCCTCTATCTCTCTCTCTGCCTCTCTCTCCTTCTCTCTCTCTATCTTCTATCTCTCCTCTCTATCTTCTCTCTCTCTCTGCTCTCTCTCTCTCTCTCTGCCTCCTCTCTCCTCTCTCTCTCTCTCTCTCTCTCTCTCTCTCTTCTCTCTCTCTCTCTCTCCTCTCTCTCTCTCTCTCTCTCTCTCCTCTCTTCATCTCTCTCTCTATACCAATCCGCTGCTCTAAGAGAACTCTACATCACAGCACATCCGACCAGTGGGGCACATTTGAGGCTCTCGGCTTGGGTGTTGTACAGCACAGTGCAGGCAAATATACGATCTAAGCGTGAAGCATCAACTGCCAACACGCCGTGTTGGTGCGCTTCTAGGTGCGGAGCCGTGGGCTCTGCTGGTGCTGCCAACGACGACGACGACAACTATGACGCCAACAGTAAACGCGCAACGAGTGCGGCCACAGAGGGCTGGTATCTACGTAGACACACACAGACACATAGAGCACCAATATGCCTTGGCTTGGGGGTTCGGTGCTACGTTGAGTGTGAACTATCATTTCTCGACAATTCAAGCCGACGAGCCGATGCTTTTGTTTGACTCAGCGCAAGTCAACACTACATAATAATGCCGAACACGACAATTGCAGGCCTTGCGCATCTGCTCGTTTGCGCCTTCTCCCAGATCGGCTAGACGCCGAGCGTTGAGAACGTGGACAACCAGGACGACGATGACGATCCAATGCCGTCTTGTTGATCACAGTAACTTGTTTGACACAAGAAACCTATTTTGATACACGTATATATATATATTTTTTTTGTTAGAGAGGAGAAAATGCTACCTTACGCACCGTCAGACTAAAGGAGGGCAGACGGCCCCTTATCTCCGTTCCGGTGTGTGGGACTCGGCGCGATGGTCCGCGCCCCTACCCACTAAAACCTGCCTCTCATAACGCCCTTGACACAGCCCAGATCTTCGTTTAATAGTACTATGGGCCGTGGGGGTGACATCCGGACTATCTAACCAGGTTCGCCTGCTCGTTTGGCGAAGTCTGCTGTCCGGCTGGTGTGCCTTGTGACGGGAGAGAATAATTTCCTCTTCTTGCGCTAATCCTGTCGTAACTCGCTCTTCTCTGCGTCCCGCAAAGTTTCTTCTCTGTCAGCAACTCTCGTGCAACCGCTGCTCCAAGAGTCCATGCTGCTGGTTCCGAGCAAATGAAATCCATGAATTGGGCTAGCCCATCTCTCGGGAGCACGAGTGGGTGTTTAGGTCTCTGGGCACCCGCGTTCGTCCAACTATCTCTCACCCTGTTGCTTGCCTTACGTCTAGCCTCTTCCCAGCACGGGCATTCTAGGAGAGTATGTGTCGCGTCATCTTCAACGCCCAGCGTGCAGAACCTGAACGTGTTCGAAGGCGCCTTACCGATCCTGTATAAATAGAACTGGAAATCTCCGTGACCGGTAACTATTTGCGTTAGAAAAAAGTCCATGTCACCTCCAGGCCTATTCAGCCATTTCTCGATGTTCGGTATCAGATCGCGGACCTTGGCTCCCGCCTCGTCCATCCGGAGGCTCTCCCATTCCGCCTGCCATCGCAGAAGTGTTACTTTCGTTTCCTCTTCCTTTGTCGTCCTATCTGGACCACGCTCCCACAGTCTCCGTCTTTTATCTGCTTTGAGGTCCCAGGGCGGGGTCCCTGCCAAAACCAAAGTTGCCGCCGTGTGATATATATATATATTTACACATCGACTGCTGTAGCTGCCGAAATATGTAAAAGATTATCCTAACTCTGAGAATCCCCTGGAAAGTGTATGGGCTGCGCCGGAATCGAATCCACGCGGCCCTTTGTGTCACAGTCGCCAGAGATGGCACTATATATATATATATTGTTAATCTGTTTGAGTTATCACAGTCGCCAGATATGACACTATTTTACATATAAATATATATATATATATATATATATATATATATATATATATATATATATATATATATATATATATATATATATATATATAGGTAATATGTTTTTGTTAGGCTACTATCTATGCTTGTGCGTGGCGAGAGAAAAAATTGTATGATGTTGCTGATGATATACGTGTCATGGAGCAACATGAGACCTTTAAATTAAAAAAACATTTTTAAAGAGGTTGTTTTTAATTCTAGGCCATCCTCCGTCATCTATGGTTTAGAACTCGCCGCAAGGCATGCCTTCAATGCACCGAGGGCCAAGGGACATGTTGAGAGATTACCGCCGTTATGAGAATTTCTCTCCATAGTCATGATTCAGTCAAAGTTTGACCATTCCAGCAATGAATATGGCGCTGGAGTAAGAGTATAACAGTCTTCCCTAGACGTGTCTCAATAGGTTGCCGTCTCAAAAGCAAAGAAGACGGAGCCACATTAGGTGCTCAGTTGCCAGCTCATTGAGTTGTTTACTAATTAGTTGGCTAGACAATCCCTCGTCCGTGCCAAGCTGCTTTTAAAGACAAACTGCAATTAGAATGACAGGTCGCGTTAGCGCTTGTCTTGAAATGTTTTGACTCACGCAAAGGTGGATGCCTCTCAGTAGTAGTGGGGAGTGTTTGAAGTCGTTGGCTTTTTAAAGAATAAATATACAGCTCTACGTGTGGCACCAAAATTAAAACAAAGCAAAATAAAAAATATTGAACTTCATCTAATTTAGGTGGACGCTAATGCTCTCGTAAAGTATTACTTATTACTCATGAAATCAGTTTTGAATAATTTGCGCTAGTTAACATGTAGAAAATATATGTATTTATATATATATATATATTTATTTATATATATATATATATATACATATATATATATATATATATATATATATATATATATATATATATATATATATATATATATATATATATAGCACACGTATATTGTTTCCTTTCATTCATCAACAAAGGCTCTATGGTATTGGTATGAATGCGGTAATCTATAGGTTTCGGCACATGCTGACATACGAAGGAAGGTAAGATGATCGTGATGATGCTACTGACGCAAACCAGATATAATTGCAATCGTGTCGCACGTACTTGTACGTACTAAAGTCATTGCATTACGTTATGCGTTGCATTTTGTTGTGCTCCCGTGCTCCGTGTTCCAGGCACGCTGAGTGGGCGACGACATTCGAAGCGAACAAGCACCCGAACAAGTTCAACTTTTTACCAAACAGAAAAAAGAAACCAATGAGCCAACTATCTCGCGCGCGCTGTTGGACAACTTCGTCGCAGACACAAGCTTATAGCGTGACGCCTGCGTGGCTTGGCCGTCTGACCTCTGACGCGAGACAGTGAGAGTCTGTGTGTATTGGCGTATGCGTATGTGAGTGCCTCGTTGTACCTGGCATAGACACAGAGCGAACGCGAACGCGGTGAATCAGCGTAGTAGTGATCAACGAGGTGAACCGAGGAGGCGTGTTCTCCCCCTCGTTCATCCCTGAAGGCCAGGACCCAGTATGGCCTCGCCGGCCACCACCATGACCGACACCGTAACGGTTACCGACGACATACTCACCACTGCTCACGGTTCCACTTCGGCATCCATCGCCGCCACGCTGTCGAACTGGGATGTGGCCGTTCTCGTATGCACGCTGGTCGTGTCGGCCGCTATTGGAATCTACTATCGCTTCTCGGGCGGACGCCAGCGAACCGCCCGCGAATTCCTCATGGCTGACGGCGACATGTCGGTGATGCCGGTCGCGTTCTCGCTGATGGCCAGCTTTATGAGCGCCGTCACGCTACTCGGAGTCCCCAAAGAGAACTACTTCTTCGGTAGGCTTTCTCGTCGCAGTGCGATATTTCGATGCGATATGCGATATATTTCGTTTTTGTAACTACGAGTTTGCTGACGACAGTAAAGCTATCGTAAACAACTATGCAACTAACCTGAACAGCAACAGCAATAACTACATCAGCAACAACAACAACGACGTGCCCCGTTGTTGTTGTTGGCGTCCACAAACGAATTGTTTATAATAGCTTCACCATCTCCCTTTCCCGCTGCAAGCTCTCCAAGAAGTTTTCTTGTTCGTTCGTTTGTTTGCAAGAAGGTATGCAGTCTAACAGTACTACCAAGCGTGCTAAAGTAAGACTTATTTACAATAATACTATTGTAATAAGCCACCATATGTGGTGACTAGCTCAATGTTATTCCTCCCGGGTAATAAACAAGTGTTGATCTTGTTCACTGCACGTGCTAGACCTTTAGTTTTCTTGTATTGTTCTTTTGATAACAAGTTGGTGCTTTAAATAATTTCTTCTTATTAAAATCATTATCAGAGTCATAATCGTAATAATGTGTACTATGATTGTAATATGCATACAACTAACACCTGCATACGACCTATGAACCAAACAAATTATCGTAGAGTTTTTGCTTAGATCAATCTACAGAGCCAAGTCACTACTAACAACAACAACAACAACAACACCGCCATAACGGTGCAATCAGTTATAATAAAAGTTCACTGTAAAATATCCTTAACCGTTAATACGTAGTAGCCATTGCACTTCAATAGTTGAGCGATGACGAGTTTATTAACTAACTCGCTACTATTATTTCAGGGGTGCGCTTCTTTATCATCAACATTGCCTACATCATAGGAACTCCATTGGCAGCGTACGTGTTCCTGCCGGTGTTCTTCCGTCTACGGGTGAGCCTCACATAAATAAAAAATTGAAAACTGGCAGTTGTGCCTGAACGTCCAACGTCGAAGCGAATATATGTATATATATATATATATATATATATATAGAGAGAGAGAGAGAGAGAGAGAGAGAGAACAAATCCTGGATTCTAGTAAGAAGATTCGCACAAGGTATCTCTGAGGCGAAAATAACCGCCGCACAAAGCCGAGCAGCCTAAACGACTGGATTTTAGTGGGTGCGAGTCCCACACTACCGAGACTTTAACAACGTCGCCCGGTGTGCATAACGCATTTTACCAGTTACCTCTATAAAAAAGAGAGAGAGAGAGAAAGATAGAAACTTGCGTCTATGCTTTAAGGCCTTATAGATACAGCTTCATGCATATCTACTATAAACACGATCAAAATATTGTATTACATTTTTTTGCCTAGAGATGCCATGCGATGAAAATATGTATGCATCACAGGGTGCATTGTTGCGCGCATACAATGACAGATGTGTGCATTATTTACATCTAGAATTAAACTTTTTTTAGGAAGGTGTTACTTCTAGAAGATCCTCCGTTTCCCACAGGCTTGGAACTTAACCTGAGGTATACATTCAATGGCATTATTTGCATATCTGTCTCACACGTTTTCAGCTATGCATACAGCATTTTTGTTACCTTGAGGCCTTCCGCTATCCGGACACTGACTGTTCCGTGCAATATTTGCCAATTCTCTTGATTCCCAAAAGCTCAATAAATTAAAGCGACGGCCTAGCTGAATACTGCACTAAAGGATACGTGTGTCGAACCCTGGTGGCATTGCTGGGAGACTCATGTTCGTTATCTGATCCGAGGAAACGAGTCTAAAGACAGTAAATGTGTTCTGTGCAAATGATCAAATGTATTTTATGGCGATTAGCAGTTTTATACTTTTCGAAAAACAACGAGTTATTAATAATAATAATAATAATAATAATAATACTTGCAGACATGTACGTCTGAATGTTTTTGATACCATTTGCTTTAAGGTGGTTTCCGCCTACGAGTACCTGGAACGTCGTTTTGGCCGACCAACGCGTCTACTGGCGTCAGGAATCTTCATCGTGCAGATGGTCTTCTACATGTCCGTCGTGCTGTACGCGCCGGCGGTTACGCTCAACGCAGTTACGACACTCTCGAAGTGGGCTGCGATCCTTAGCGTTGGCATCGTGTGCACGTTCTACTGCACGATCGGTAAACACGCCTGCTCAAGCCATGAACGCGGCTACACATAGAGATACCTATTTCTGATGACAATTCGTGTCGCGCCAAGATACATATATATATATATATATATATAAGATTGTCTTCTCCCATATATATTTTTTTAAATTCACTAAATTCTCATTAAGCTAAAAGTTTTTATGACTACACATTTTCAACACGTGTAACAAGTAAGGGCATATTGCACAAAAGACTATTGCCCGTGTTCCCTCGCTCTTGTGCTTGTGTCAACATCCGACATATTATATAAGGTGCTTATTAGTTTTTATGTTTTCAATATTCTGGGAGGCTCTGGGAGAAATTTGTCTCTAACAAGCCTGAAAGCGAGCCGAGCATACAATATGTGAATTTAAAGTTAAATTTCGACAATATAAAAATATCTTAATATTCTTAGTTTTTCCTTTGTTTAGTCGCACAAAGCACAGAGACATGTTAATGGATAACATTGCAACATATTGCATTATAAACAAGAGAAAACAAGCGAGTTTAAATATTGCGTTGTTGCGTCGCTGTGGTTAGTGTAGTTGAGTACAGCCGGGCTGCGTTTCAGATATCGCCGTTTGCCAGCAAAAGTACGCCAGATTGCAAATTAAAAAATATTTTTTTCATTACAAGAAGTGTTATCATTGTAGGATAACAGAGTACTTCCTAAAAATACTGCGCGCACAAAATTCTACTATCTCGTAAAATGAGTGTGCTTAGTTTAGGAACACCATATATATATATATATATCTTTGTGCAAAATCGTAATGATAGAGGCCCACAGACTTTGCCTAGTGTTTCGGTTCGGCTGCACTCCGAACGTATATTTGTCTCAGGTCAAGACCCATCGCTAAAAACCGATGACCTGCATAAACACCTGACAGCTTCGGAAATCTCTCCAATAGCAATAAAAAAACTGAAAACACGCTACGCCCACTATAGCTCATTCTTTGTTGAAATTCCGGATATTGATATTGACAAAATGTTTGATCAAAACATTTGGAATGATGGGGCTATAATAAAAGTTTTCAGTGGTCGTTTGAGAGAAGCCGATGTGGTTGAAAGCTTTCCCTCTCATTGACTAAGGAAAACTGCACTGGATAATGATAAGGAGGCCGAAGATACTGTGAAACAAGACCTAGAATTAAAATGTCTGTCTCTAAATGCGCGATCGCTCGCAAAACCGGGAGCCATCGACTGTTTGCACGCTTTTATGAAGACTGAAGAAATTGACATCGCTTTCATAACGGAGACGTGGCTGTCTGATAAGGTTACGGATGCTGAGCTTGCTGACTGTGGAAGATATGAAGTTTTTCGTAAGGACCGGGGCGGTCAAGTGGGCGGTGGTGTTATGCTTCTAGTAAATTCTAGACTCCCCTGCTCTGAGGTCGCCCAACTGAATGCCTGTTCGTCGGAAATCATTGCAGCTGATCTGCTCCTGGAAGGAAGCAGAACCCGTTTCATTTGCACATATTTCAGTCCAACCGGATCGCATAGTGAGCTAATCCTGAGAATGGAGAATCTAATTGCGGATCTGGGTAATCTGGTGTTGCACGATCTGAGTGTAGTTCTCTCTGGGGACCTTAACCAACCTGGTATAAACTGGTCGGGTTGGCGGGGATCCACATCATTACGACCTGCGGCCAATTCAGCTGATTTGACTGCTGATGGCAGAATCTCGACGGAGGAAATACTACTTCAGTTCTGTTGTGACTCTGGGCTCCAGCAACTAGTCAGTACTCCTTCTCGGGGGCGTAACATATTGGACGTGGTTCTGACAAACGATGATTCTGTTGAGAAGGTGAGTGTGTCGACTTCACCGATCGCCACAGATCATAAAATGTTGACATTCACAATATATCGTTGCTCAAACATCCCTGATGCCCGTCACTACTGTTGGGACTATGACAACGGCGACTATGA
The DNA here is from genome assembly GCA_003439945.1 of Dermanyssus gallinae. Lineage (NCBI taxonomy): Eukaryota > Metazoa > Arthropoda > Arachnida > Mesostigmata > Dermanyssidae > Dermanyssus > Dermanyssus gallinae. The sequence continues at coordinate 147,508 of QVRM01005167.1, forward strand.
AGGGATGGTTTGTAATCTGATGACAACCGACTGGAACTCCTTTTTTGTGTCATGCTCCAACGTAGATGAAATGTACAACAAATTTGTGAATTACATGTTCTTCCTGCTTGAGATTTTTGTACCGGTCAAGATCATCGATTCCGCTGGAAAGTTAAACAGTGACATTCAGCGGGTAACCCGCCTACTGAATAGCGCAACTCTGGAGAACGGTGCTGCTCTACAAAAGAAGCTAAAACGAATGCTTCATAGGCAACGGATCATGGAAGAGTGTAGTGTTGCCCAGTCGACAACTCCTACCGCCATCCACAAGTACGTGCAGAAGCGTATGAAAACTAAGGATAGCCTAGCCACGATCAAGCGACCCGATGGCTCCTACGCAACGGACAACTTTGAAAAAGCTGAAATTCTTAAAAATGTTTTTGCTGCAACCTACCCTTCACATGATGAATTGGAGGAGCGGAACTCCCACTCTGCTCTCCCTGTGCCAACGCCTGACAATTTGATTGTTGTAAATGACGCTGACTCATCGCCTGAAAACCTTGCTAAGCATCTTCACGGGCTAGCCAACAAACGCAGTGCTACCCCTGAGGGGATCCCTGCATTTGTATATAAAAAGTGCGGTTATGAGGTATGTGTTCCACTAGCAATCATATTTCGTCGATCCCTCGAGGAGGGATCTGTACCGAATCTTTTTCGTTGCGCTCTTGTCTGCCCTGTACATAAACGTGGGGACAAAAGCGATCCTAACAACAAAAGGCCGGTCTCGCTCACGTCAGTGCCTTGTAAATTGTTCGAGAAAATCATCACTGAAGCGATCTACAGCAATGCTAATGCTCAAGGTCTAATCTCCAAGGAACAATTTGCGTACCGTCCCGCCCACTCTACAGTCCTGCAGCTGCTTGAGACACAAAATGACTGGTCTCTTATGGTTAACGAGGGAAGACCATTTGACTGCGTCTACTTTGACTTCAAGTCCGCCTTCGAAACCACAACGCACTCAAAGCTGCTCAACATTCTGCCGCGTTATGGAGTTGGAAATCGTATTATTAACTGGATTAAGGCCTTCCTTACCAATAGGTCTTTCAGAGTCAGGGTAAATGATTGCCTATCCTCCACTGCTGAAGTGACGTCGGGTTGCCCTCAGGGCACTATACTAGGCCCACTAATGTACATACTGTATACTGACTCCTTGAAATATATAGTGCCCCAGCCAGTGCAAACAAAAATATATGCTGACGATGTAAAAATGTATATAGCTGTAGATAATGATAAGAATGCCGGACTTCTTCAAAATACACTTGATGCTTTCATAGTGTGGTGTAAAAGGCTTGATCTTAAGCTATCTGTAAATAAGTGTGCCGTTTTACACTTTGGCCACAATAACCCTGTACACAGATACACGTTGGGCTCGGAGGTGCTAATGGCTAAGACGTCTATTAAAGATTTAGGCATATTGACAAACTGTACTCTTAGCTATACTCCCCACGTTTTAGAAATGACAGCCCTGGCCACACGTAGGCTTAACTGGATATTTCGTTGTATTGTATTAAAAAAACCTTCTCTGTACATAAGGTTGTATAAGCAATATGTTCTGCCGGTCCTACTGTATGCCTCGCCGGTGTGGAATCTAGGCTATTTCCGTGACAATAACACGCTTACTAAACTTCACAAGAAATTTGTCAGGCGTGTTGCGTCTCGCTGCAATATTAATGAGAATGACGTAAAATGTGAAGATATTGCATCAATGTTAGAAAGAATTGACAAATCCACGTTTACTTGGATATGTAAGCAGCCTGAGAGAGCGGCGAAGTTCTTCAATATTGCCACAACAAGGACTCGCGCCGGGCTCAATATCCAGTCAAGAACTGTTGCAAAGAAAACGATTGTTAACAGGATGTTTGCATGGCGTCTAGCTTGTAGGTATAACCATACTCAACCTTCCTCGTAAGCCGCCGGCTTTGGCAGGGTTGTTTTCTTGTAATAGAGCACTTATCTGTGGTTGTAATAAAGCCCCCCTGCTAAAGGGTGTGTGAATATATATATATATATATATATATATAGGAGCATTACATTCACAAATTCATTTTAATGTAGGCGTATATATATATATATATATATATATATATATATATATATATACGTCTACATTGAGGTAAATTCGTGAATGTAATGCTTTGCTCAGTGAGAAAGCTTAACGAACCAGTAAAACACTAAATGAAAAATACATAACACTTTCGAATTGCCCTCTTGTGTGGATGCTCTGCTCCCTGGGTGTCTCCAACCAACGCATCTCGGCTACTACAGGCGGTATGAAGGCCGTTCTCTGGACGGACGTATTCCAATCGCTGCTGATGTTTGGCTCGATGCTGGCGGTGCTAATTGCTGGCACCATTCAAGTCGGTGGTTTTGGCAACGTCATCCGGCTGTCGGCGGAAGGTGGTCGGTTTAATTTCTGGAAGTACGTGTTGTGTGTCACTGCCATATACTGCTACACTTAGGGGCTTAGGCATCCCATAAGTAAGAATGGCACTAATTGTATTCATAACCACAGCATATAGCCGCGTCTACATATATATATATATATATATATATATATATACATATATATATATATATGTATATACACATGTGAACACATATGAACTGTATAATATACTCAATCTGAGTGAAACATATATAATTGAATTGAATATACACATATATACACACATATATTTATATATCTATATATATATATATATATATATATATATATATATACATATATATATATATATATATATATATATTCAGAATTATAATTTAACTAGTAATGAGGTGAAAGCAATTGTCGCCTAGCGAAAATGATCACAAACTATATGTATGTGTACTTGCATAGCATTTTTTTGCACACAAGCTCAACCGAAGCCTTCTACGGAGTGCTAATATATTGGAGGTCCGACCTTCGTCTGTGCGGTCACACAGTTTCAGTTTAAATCCCGAGGAGCGGCACACGGTATGGTCTCTTGGCATTGGAGGCCTCTTTGTCTACGTTTCGCTGTACGGCGTCAACCAAGCACAGGTTCAGCGGCTGCTGACGGTGAAGGATCTCAAAAAAGCCCAGCTGTAAGCAGACTCTTTCAGGCCGGTTACACCACTCATCATTGTCGTGTTCAATGCAGTGCAGAGTGACGTCTTTAGTCAACAATCTGCGCATCTAACGCGCATTGTCATCTATTTTTTGAGCGTGTATGTGACGATAAACAAGACACACTTAATTTCGTCCTTTCCCGAACTGCTCGCTTTTCTTAGTGGCCAGACATGGCCGCATGCTGTGCTTGTGAACTGAGTGAGTAGTTAGATCGTTTATACAATGCAATACAGTCATATGTATGGTCAGCTTCAGGGTACATACAGGTGGGTCGCCACAATATCTGAGAAGCATGTCGTTACATCATGCCATCATCGGCTCTGTGAATCCGTTACAGGGCGCTGTTTATAAATTGGCCTATCCTGACGGCGCTCTCGCTCATCTCCTGTCTGACGGGACTCGTTATCTACGCAAACTTCAAGGACTGCGACCCGTACATTACGGGAAAGATTACGTCTACCGACCAAATCCTGCCGTACTTCGTCATGACGCATCTTGGTAGGTGGGCCAATATCATTAACTTTGACCATCCATCTAACTCTCAAACCGCAAGGTTTTCAGAATTAGATGGATTGTCAAAGTTATTGATAACCAAGTTTAGCTCAACGCGCACCATATAAAAAAACCATTGATTTCATTTCTAATGCAGCATTACTGCTGCTGCTGTTAGTATCATAATTACTTATGAAATATCTATCGAGTACTGCAAGTTGTCATTATCCTGCTTCTGACTGATTTGTGTTTTCGGCTCGGTTCACTTTCAGATCATATCATAGGGGTGCCGGGCTTATTCGTCGCTGGCATCTTCTCGGGTGCACTAAGCACAGTCTCATCTGCCATAAACTCACTTGCGGCCGTGTCGTATGAAGATTTTCTAAAACCTCTTCAGAAAGGCAGTACCAAGCACGAAGCGATCATCATAAAAGGCATAGGTATGTCCTCTATCGACTCACTCGATATGTGATATGTTACCAAAATGATGCCTGTAAAGTGTACATTCTCACTATTCTATGGACGTTGACCGTAATACTAAGTGCTCAAGTCATTGAACGCGACAGTTAGAAAAGTGGATATCCCATGACCCTAACATTCACCACCTCAATGGGACTAGTTGCGTTTTTGTAGCCAGCATGAGAAATTTTGAGACGAAACAACAATTTATGCCCTACACGATGGTATGTCGGTAATTTCTCCATCGAACAACTTGTTTACCCGCAATGGCGCCGTTTGTAAAGTAATGTCCGACAATCCACATGAGTATAACAAATTATAGTAATTTCACTCACTCTTAAACAAAACATTTACGCCCCCGCATTATCCATTGGGAAAAATGTCATTTGAATATAAATCTACTACGCCTTAAAATGTGTGCTTAATTTGGGAACACTATATATATATATATATATATATGTAAGCACATTTAATCAGGCGTATATAGCAACCTAAAATTCACAGATCCTTCCATTTGTTTTCTTGGCACAATTGTTTTCCTGTCGGATTATTGCGGCACTTTGCCGACGGGCCATTGCTGTGTTAGTCAGTAAGCATTGCAGCCTATCGATAACTACGGTCTACTGCCGTCGACCGTCCAATACTTGAATTCCACGTCGACTAGGAATCGCATCTGTTACATTAGCTAGTTGTCAAGCTTGGTGGTGCGGTGCATTACTCTGCGCCTCGGAGGCACATTGGTAGTATGAGGTAGTATGAGGAGGCACATAGTATGAGGTAGTGTGAGGAGACACATAGGTGCGCGGGTTCGAGCCCCACACAGCAGAGCAGAAAACCCATAGTACTACTACTACTACTAGTATTAACCAGTCGAGCCCGGTGGCGTGGTGGGTGCATTCGCTTGCGCCTCGCCGCGACCGGAGGAGAGACACTAGATAGGTGCAGCGCGGGTTCGAGCCCCACCGTTGCACACCGATTTGTATTTATGGGGGTAGTCCGTCTATGAAGCAGACTGCGGCGAAAAGCAGTCCTGTGGACGTTAAATCTTGGCTGAGGGTCAGCCCGAACGCTCTCTACATTAGCTAGTTACACGGGTGCGTAATCAGCGCGGCCAGCTTCTCGGTGCTGACCATAATATACTGACCATTCGCGTAACCACTAAGTGACAATATGGCTGCATTTTTGGTGTCTGTTTGCTAATCCTGTCATCATCGTCGTCGTCCTCGTTCTCATCGTCGGCCTTGGTTACCTGATCGGTTCGCTGTGCTATATTCAGCTCTGCTGTACGGCGTGCTATGCGTGTTGCTTACGGGCGTCGCCGAACGCCTTGGCGGTGTACTCCAGGCGTCGTTCGTGTTCTTCGGAGTTGGCGGCGGCCCTCTGCTGGGCGCGTTCTGCCTCGGCATGCTCGTGCCGAGATGTAGTCAAAAGGTACCACCGGTCGCACGACCCGAACAAACACTACGATAGATACTACACTTATTGATTTAATGTGTCTGTGTATGTGAGCGTGTGCACACACGGATAGCGTTCTCTAAAGGTATTTGGTCAGGTTTGTGGTGGTCGTCAGTCAGACGTGCACCTTGTTAATGAGCAATCTTATACTTGCTTTCATGTTACGTTTTCTGCTCATTACATAGAACTGGGATACAGAAAAGGCACTTCGAACAGGCGAGAACGAATATTCTTGAGGCTTTTGAAGCGCACAGTACTTTTCCTCATTACTCTGCTGTCCTACAATGACGCTTGTTGTACCGGTCGGCAAAATTGGCGGGGCTGTTCTATGTATACCTGTGTACATAAAATCATATTTCCTCATTCATATATATATATATATATATATATATATATATATATATATATATATATATATATATATAATTTTGTTTATGTATACATAAGAGTATTTATTTGTGTTGATATTTCAGGCAGCCATTACAGGGATTTTGTGTGGCTTGTTAGCGGGAGCATGGATCGGTATCGGTGCTGTTCTTGAGGCGGCTCCTCCGGAGCCCCTTCCGCTCTCGAACGACGCTTGTACTGATTTACCAATCATAAGAAACACAACCAACACGTAAGCCACATATACGATAACTGCATTATCAAATGTGCCAAAATCATGTGCGCCCTACATATATATATAATCTTTTTTGGAGAGCCAAATAAGCAATTAGGCAAGCAAACAGGCTAACACAGGTGACCGATGCGAGGCCAAGGTTCTCTGGTAGCAGTTGTTGCCGTCTGTAGCCGGAACAAGAATGTCTCTATATTCGGCGCAATGAACAGCGGGTTCAAAGCTCGAAACAGAGACGCGTTTACTCCCCACATTTGTCATAACAACAACCATATGACACCTTACATCTGGTTGTTGGTATGACAAACAACAACCACGTTATACATAATCGTGCTACTTATAACGAGAGCTATATATATATATATATATATATATATATTATGTTCTTTTAATTCAACTCAAATTAGAACACTGTATGTATCTGAAGTAACAACTGTCTCCTCATGGACGTTTACGCTGGATCAAAAAACTATTATTATTATTATTATTATTTATTCAATTTTTCAGTATTTCCCTACAATTGTGGGACCCAAACGTGTACCCGCGTAGGCTCACCCCCCCCCCCCCCCTTCTCAATCCATAGAGCCGATGATAGCGGCGGCGTTTCCCCTACACACTGCGAGCGAGAGTTGCTGACGCAGAAACTCGCCCTCGCGCTGGTCACCCGTGTTAGCACTAATTTTGACACCTAGGTCTTTTAGGAGGATACTTGTGCTCTTGCTGATCGGGCCCATCGTTTCCATGGCAACGGGTACGAAGTGATATCTTCTCCCCAAATCAGAGTATTTGCGTTTCTTTGCGATCTCGGCATGTTCAGCAACCCACCCTGACCTGATGGCGCTGTGCATCAGGTATGACGGAGCCACTGTACATCATACCGTGGCATCCCATACCAGGCATTTGCCGTTGGACCATGGCGGGATGGTGACGCCGTCTGGTCTTTTGTCGTCTTCGAAGCCCAACCTGGGCTCCAGGGTGCTTGGTATGCCGGCTCTACGAAGAGCCTTCTTCAGGATCGCGTTGATTTCCGCGTGTCTGGAAGCCCTACCAGGGCTTTTAGTGCAGCTCAAAGGGTGCAGTCCGTCCTCATCCACTGTTTTTCCGCACGCCTTACACTCGTATGGCGTTATTATTATTATTATTATTATTATTATTATTATTCTAACGGTAACCAACTAACAACAAATGTGTGTGCGTTTTTTCCCGGCGTTTGATGATGCGGCGGCCTTGCGGCGCTTCATATGGTATGGCGACGACACGATCGATGCGTCAGCGAGGCGACGTGCAGCGTCTACCTGCCGCTGTGCAATATCTCGTATCAGTGGTACACGTTTGCCGCGTGGCTGGTGACCGTCGGCGTTGGATCGCTCGCGTCGCTGATTTGGCCAACCGAACCGGGAACGGTGAACCCGAACTGCCTGAGTCCTGTCATCTGTGGACGCTTTACGAAACTCCAGCCTTTCAAGGACCAAGCTATCGAATGTATCGACCGAGTGGACAGGCTGTGATCGACGCACATTCACACAAACATACACACACGTATATAAATGACAGAAATGTTTTACTTCAATCGTGCACACATTTATAAGTGCACACCCACATACATACACATATAACTAAGTACATACACTCACACACACGCATAAACAGAACTGCTCATTTGTACATATACATTTATCTAGGACGAAAGCGAGACAAAACAACAACAACAACAAGTACATAGAGCAAATGGAAAAAAACGATAGTGCGAAAGTGTGAGAGAGAGAGGTAGAAATGGTGAGAGAAAGGAGGAAGATAAAGCGGCAATATATAATGTAGTTGTAGTTAGGAAAATGGCGGATAGACCCAGAGGAGGAGGAGAAGTAGCAGCAGCAGCCGCCTGAAACAGGCACAATGTCAGTGGCACATTGGTAACGAAAGCTTCTATCCTCGATGTAAGCAGGACTAAGTTCGCTGTCCTCTATCTACAGAGGACCGCTATCTATAGGTCTTCTTCTGGGCGTAGAGGTCCGTGCTGCTGTTGTTTTTAACTTTCGATTAGTCTTTGATGGGCCGAATAATTAGCTAAATATCTAGCTAGCGACCATCTGGGCCCGGCCGGACACCCCTTTCTTCCTAGAGAGAAAATACTGAGTGGTTAGAACGGCAGTATCCCTGAATTCAACTGGTTGTTGTTGTTGTAATGTAATTCTAGTCTCTTGTTGCTTCTGACGCGTTATTCCCTCGCAAGAGGCAGCTTCTCATTTAAATTAAATACACGTATATATATATATATATATATATATATATATATATATATACAAATATAGACATTTTTTCACATACAAAAACACTATACATATAGAACTACTTATTTTTGTAGCAGCCATATAGGTAAAAGAGCTACTTTTTATACAAACAATTCGAGCCCACTTTTATACATACGAGTGCACACGGCTCGAGTCTCATCTTTGCGTAGCACACTGTAAATGTATACAGCGAAATCGTAAGCTAAGCTCAGGGAAAAGCGATCGAGCGAAAGGAAACGAGATAAGGATAAAGCTATTTTGTTGTCCCGTGAATTATATGTTCACTTATATCGTGGTAATCTCCCGTTATTGGTGCGTTTTGTCCTATTCTAAGAGCAGGCAGAGACGACAGCAGCAGTCGTTTTGCTTATTAAATGCTCTGACAATTATCATTATTATTACTATTATTTGAGAAAAAAACAAACCAGCTACTACTATCCGTTTTCCTTTCTCCTTCGTTATCCCGGCTCTCCATGGGGCACATAAACGCGCCCAGAGCGTACGAATTACGGCGCTATTTTATTACAACTTAAAACTGATTAGATCTTTACCTTTTCAGGCCGTTGTCTCGTTGCGAAATGCGCTAGCGTTGATCAACGAGCCTGTTTTCTGACGACAAATATGACAAAGAAAACGAGATAGGTGCATGACAAATTCTACGACGTTGTTAGAATTATACAGAAGAAATCTTTTGGTCCTGTTATACATATATATATATATATATATATATATATATATATATCGGTGCCGATGGAATAAAATCAAGTTGACATGTTTTTTACGGCGTGATTTCGTGATTATATCTAGCTATATTACTAGGGCGTCCGGCCACAGCTTACTAATGAATGAAAGCGACGCAAATACTCTTGGCACTTAGAACAAACCCTTTGAAGTACTATTGACGAAACTAACCACAGCGGCGTTATTTATTCGACGTAGTATTGAGCAACAAAGTTCAACTCGTATTGTGTTAAAATGCGCCACATTCATCCGCTCTGAACGTAATACACACGCATGACAGCAGATATGTCAAATTATGCTGGTAGTTTAAAACCTCCAGTCGTTTTGATTAAGCATTTCGACATAGAAATAAAATACTTAGATTATAGCAATTAGTAGTAATGCCGTGGTTAAAAAAATTATAAAGTAATAACGAGTTTCTTCGTCTTTACGAATTCGATACTTATTTGGAAGCACATTTATTGCCCCTGCTTTTGGCACACTTTTCGCTTAATAAAAGATCCGGCAATGCGGTGAAAACGGGTTTTTCTTCGATTCTTGTATCGGTACGTTTTGATGTTGTCAGGTCTTTTAAAAATTCAACCCGACACGCACTTTGACTGTTACTGTTACAAACGGATCAGCCGCAAAGTTTTAGCAGTACAATTTGTGCGTATAAGCAACAACGTTAATTTAGGTGGCACTCCTTTATTTTTATGTGAGCGCACCCACAATATTGGTCGTTTAACAAGATTGTAATCGTTTTTGTCCGTTGGCCTTCGAGACTATGGGAGCTGCAGGCTTTCTTACGCTCAAGCTGACTCAGCGCATAAGTAGAAGCCCTAATCTTTTGACGGGAGACTCGAGAGCTTCCGAATTCTTGCGTCAGAGGCTGTCGCTCGACATTCAATGAGGAAATGCAGCGTCTGTGAAGAACCCGTGACCACACGTTCGCGCAGAGACAATCGTCCACTCCAAGGTGCTAACATAGCGAATATATATATATATATATATATATATATATATATATATTGCAATTAATATCAGGGTATCGCGTTGCCAGGTCTATGAGGAACTTTCACCTGTGATTCAGTTCAGTGCGAAAGCGGGATTTTGCTTGGCCTAGCCTCTTTACAACATGATTCAACACATTACACAATAGAGCAATCAGTCCCAAATCAAATTGTTTATCCATAGGTGGTTAAATGCTACCTTCTGTGTTCTACGTTTATCTGAGAATGCTTATCTGAGAATGCTTGCGCCGATTTCGAAACGATTCTGATAACTGTTTGTTGTTAGAATATACCTGTCTGTACATGCATTTCTACCAACAAAGATGTTCGTTAAAATAAAAATGATCTTATCTGTGTGGCGACGTTCACTACGCCGACGTGTCGCGCGACAGCCGCAGCGCGTTATTTTTCTTGCACTTAATCTGGACATCCCGCCGAAAAATCGTAATTACTCCGCAACCACAGCTCGCATGGGTACCAAAATGATCGCCATGAATTGCGCATTGGCTGAATATGTCCGTATGTATTTTGAGTGCTGTAAGTGGTTGTAGGGTTATGGTTTTGAAGTATTTGGCGTGAACGCTAATAAAGAACTACATTTTTGGCGAATTCTCTTCTAAGCGACTATGGGGCGTTTTCTGACCGGCCTTGTATATTCTTCAGATGGAGCATAATTATATCACGAACACGAAAGTGTGCTTAGTTTCTGTCTAGGATGACTGGTTGTCTCGCAACAGCACATTTTGTGCTCCTATGTTGGGCAAAAACACCAGCGTTACAAATTGTAGTAATTTCACTCTCACTCCAAAACAAGACTTCTTAGAGACCATGTTCCATTGGAAAAAACATTTGCTTTAACGAGCTCTACAATTCCACATATCGCGCTTCAAATTTTTTTGTCACACCTCGTACATATATGTGTATATATATATATATATATATATATATATATATATATATATATATATATATATATATATATATATATTATTATTATCATCATTTATTTAAGTGTAGCAAAATATACATTTGTGATGTAAGAACGTGTGCACAGCCCGCTGGGGCATAACTCAAGGCACTAGGTCCAGGCTTGGGCTGGTCCACCTAGCCAGGGTACCTCTCACCGAAACGGCATTCCCCCTCTGAACATCTAATGACAGACGTTGCAGTAAATACTCGCCCGCCCTCTTGTCTCCTGTAGCGAGCGCCAGTCTTTTCCTGACATCCTTGAGCAGTTTCGTCGTGAGCGACCCAGGCCCCCCCAATGTCTCGAATGCAAGCGGTGAGAACAAGTGTGGATAACCGATGCTTGAATATTTTCTGCACTTGACCGCTTCCGCTAGGGCTACCGCGTGTCCAGGGCGGGCTGCGCCCGTACCGACCATTGAGGGGGCTAAAAAGTCGGTTACGGTCGCGTCCCACACCAGCATTTGGCCCCGCTCGAAGGGAGTCAGGGTCATTCCATCAGGTCTCCTTCCATCGTCTCTGACTAAGCCAGACGGCTCCAAAATGCATGGGTAGCCTGCCGATCAAAGCCCTCTGCTAAATGTCTCGTTCAACGCCGAGTGGCGTGCGATTCTGCCTGAACTCTGGAGACAGGAGAGTCCATGGTGACCTAGAAAGTCGACCTCGTCACCGCATCTGCACCGGTGTGGGGAGACTAACTCTGCTCCCAGCCTCAACCCGACTAGTATTCGTGTAGACTCGTCGTCCAGGAGGGTCCCCAGCTAAGGGCTCGGGAGGGCGTGCAACCATGCACCTGAACCCAGTGAAGAAACCGCCTGTAACCTCGCTTTGTTAGTGAACGTGGTTGCTCGGTCCCATAAGCCATTCCATCGACCGTCGTTTGCCAGTTCTGACCACGCGCGCTGAAGAGAAGGGGTCTCCGGTAGAGACCCACAAAATACAATGGCGGCATCTTGAGTCCGTTCGAGTGTAGCCCGGAAATTCGCAACCGCCTGGGGGTCCAGGATAGACTCAACACCACTAGTCGCCGAATGCAAGGATGCGATGTGTGCTGCGACTGAAAGTGAAACTGCTTCCGGAAAAGTTTAGTTACTTGGCAACTACGTAACGCAGCACCATTACTTTGGTACGACAATGGTGGGCATTAAAATAACCCTGTGTATATATATACATATATATGTATATATTTTTATATATATGTATATATTTTTATATATATGTATATATATATATATATATATATATATTATATACATATATATATATATATATATATACATATATATGTATATATTTATATATATATATATATATATATATACATATATATATTTATATATATATATATATATATACATTTATATATATATATATATATATATATATATATACATATATATATATTTATATATATACATATACACAGGGTTATTTTTAATGCCCACCGTTTTCGTACCAAAGTGATGGTGCTGCGTTACGTAGTTGCCAAGTAACTAAACTTGTTCGACAGTCATAGTTGTTATGTTTTACGTGCAAGCTTTCACGTTCAGAACCGTAACATTTTGTTTAAGACGTTTCCGCCCCCTCCCTCCATTAGAAAAAAATATTCTCTTGCCGAGTTCTATCGAACCTTAAAATATGACTTCTCTTTATATATAAAGGCGGCCCAAATCTGGTGGCCATTATTTTTGCGATATAATATGTATCTAACGTTCTCATACACCCTATGCAAATATGCATGCCTTTGCTTTCGATTGGCTATCGAAAACGCCTAGTTACATGACAACTACGTAACGCAGCACCATCACCTTGGTAGGAAAATGGTGGGCATTAAATTTGCTGTTGCGTGAGAGTAGCTTTTGGACGTACATTTTTGGTCGTGTTCGAAAAAGGTTACGATTTTTCACGAAAAAGCGTTAACTTAAGACGTAACAGCATATTAACTTTTTATGACTTTCCTTAAGCTGGCTATTCGCTTTTCGCTACGCAAGCTAGCGAACTATTGCGCCGTTGCGCAGAATTGAGCCGCCGAACACGCCGGTATAATCGGTTCCTTCATGCGTTGACTGGTTCTCCCGCAAACGTAGATTTCGCACAACTATATAGGAAAAAAAGGTAGAATAAATACTTTTATAAATATCACACCCTCTCTCTCCTATACAAGAAGTTTCCGCCCCCTCCTTGCAATGGAAAAACTTATTTTCTTGCCGAGTTCTACCAAACCTTAAAATAAGTACATAACGATATGAATGACCCTGTATATACATAGAAAATATTGTGATGATTTATTTATCATTTACAATACGTTTGCACACTTGGCAGTACTCGCCTTAATCAGTCGTGGCAAAAAGGTGTCACGTGAGGTTAAGAATCAGCTGTCCGTGTTCTTGCTTGATGGCAGCCCCCGCTCTTATGGACTCGGTGCGAGCGGTATATCCTCAAGGTCCCTTGCAACATTATGACGGTAAGATTCACAAGATTTCTCTTCGTGATGCCGAGCCCCAAGAGCGTACTCGCAGATTCAGAGTCCCATACACCACTCATTGAGATAGTGATGGATCCGAATCTGCAAGGTTTTTGCGGGTCGGAAAGCCCCGCTTTTAGGAACTCGACGTCATATTTGGTGATCTTGTCCTGCCGCACTTTTGCCAGGTTCCTGTTCGGGCCGCAAACCTCGGCATCTAAAACCCAGATCTCGGTAGGTGTTGTTATCACAAGGTCGGGCTTTAGACCCAGTGCGCCCGGTCGACGGAATACTCGCTCATGAATCACCTAATGACCCCTCTCGCGGAGAAGACGCGCCACGCGATCACAGACGTCGTCATGCGCATGACACCAGTGCCTACAACGTTTGTTGTAGCCCGGGCGTCCCCTGGCCAATCTGGCACGCGTTGGTAGTGCGTTGAGCTTTAGTAGGTTTAAATACTCCTTACCAGATTGGTAGGGCATACCCTTAATCCAGTAATGTGCAAAAGGCGTTTCGTGTGCTTTATTTAAAATGTGCCTTATTGAACGTGTTGTGAAGTTGTTGAGACCAGTAATCGGTCTCTTGTGTGGCGGTCTCAATGGAGGTTCCCAAGCGCTCGCAAAGTCTTTTTTTCGCAAGGTCTTTTTTGAAGTGCTCGGTGGTTAGCATCCATTGCACCCCAGGGTGCGTGGAGTGTTGTAGTGCTGTCAGACGGGAGAGGCGGAGTCTGGGGATAAATATAGGAGGCAGGGGATGTCCAGACCACTGTGTGCTGTGTGCGTGTAGAGGTAGGCGTTCGGCACCGCGTTTTCGAGCTTAAGTCATTTCGACTTAACAACCTTTCTGATCTCTTTATCTAGGTCGCTAAGGAGAGCGTGAAATGGTCTGGGACCGGAGACCAGTTTATATAGGTCTCCCGTCCCCATTTATATATATATATATATATATATATATATGTGTGCATTGTGCATTTAATGATCGTGTACATTTTAGCATACCCGCGGTGCGCTACTTTGAAAGAAGTCTTGACAAAACGCTAAACGTCGGACAACATGGGTACAAAAGTGCAACTCTATCACGTACTTTGGCTGGCCCTCACAATGAAAGAGGACAGCCTATATCGGTAGCAAAATAACCAAGCACGCATACGGACGACATTGTAGCCAAGACATTCGGAAAATGTTTACAAATCTTATTCATCTGTTTTAAAAACTAGCGCATTCCTACAAACGCGTATTCTAAAAATATGTGCTAATCGTCGACTGGGCGAAAAGGTCTGCCAGAACATCACTGTAGCCTGTACGGATCCTCAGTACTGCTAGTAGGAAGCCATTGCCTTGCTGGCAGTAGAAACCCAGCGAAGTTTCTTCGACACTAGTGCGGCTGCTATCAAGGCAGGTGTCAAGAAAATAGTTAATTATGCCGCATTTTAACCTTAGTCCAAGGAGGTATCTTTAGCATTCGAAACGTATAAAAACGTAGACAAATCCACAGACTTTTTTTTATCTGGAGCTGGCGAAAAGAGTACCAAGGGAGCGGCAGCCATTCGAGGCGTCCACTTTGCAGGGATAATTTTTACCGTTAGCCGTTCTGCCCCGACCCCTGATGTCGAACTCCTATAGGGGGCGGATAAAAGCGGCTTACAGTAATCACATCACAACGTGAATCACCGTGGGTTCACCAAATTGATCCGCACGAAATGCGCATTTCTCTGGATGCGTTTATTTTATGAGCGTCTCTCAATGATTGTAAACTTTTCATAACGCGATTAGTTTGCTTTCTCTAGCCAGCCTTGGGTGTCTTTTGAACGAAGCATATATATATTCGCTTGCAATCGCACAATCTGTGAAGTAAAAACTGCGCAGTAGTTTTTGTTTTCTATATATATATATATATATACCTAATTGTTATTGCTTGTTTATCATTATTTTAACTCCAGACAATTACTACGAATTATGTGGTTTAAATAAGTCACAGCTGCTGTAAACTTGTTTAGTTTTGTACACTTTCTTAGTTAATATCGGTTATATTGGTCGATATCGATTTCACCACAGTAAATATTGTGCTTTAACTGGGCAGTTTAAGAAAAAAAGAAGAAAAAAGAGTTTTACCTCGAGGAGAAATCGATTCTGCGCTGAACTGCGACAAGATAATTTAGCTTTATTCTAATAATATATATACCTTTAGTCCAAATTAAAGTTTTTTACCAGAAAATAACGGGCCAATTTTGACGCATCATTGGTAGATGCTATACATTTTGTACAAATAAATTACTTTCCCCGAAATTTCCGCTTACAATTAAAAAACACCCTTTGATCATACATAGATATTCATAACATTCTGGTTTCTCTGCATAAAATACAATTTAAATTAAAAGAAGCATTTCTTGTTACTTGGGTGACGTAATTTGAAACTTCAGCTTGCTCAAAATGTGAACGCCAAGATGAAGTACGGTGCGCACTTGAGGAATCCTTTGATCATTGAGCTTCCAACGCAAATTCGCATTGGCAAGTCGTTAGAGAATCACATTTGCGACGGAGATGACACAAGCCCTTTTCCGCAGCTCGAAGGAAGATTAACGCTGTCGGCGCTGCAACATATATATTATTAGATCATCGGCGTAAAGCTTTTACGGGAATGAAGTTGTCGATATCCAAAACGTATGTCGTCTAAAAGAGCGCGCTAGCTGCAGGTCATTAAGGTAATCCGGACGGGATAAAAGAGGCCAAAGAAAACAGGTCCTTGATAATTACCACAAATTGTCGATTTCGAAAATATACACTTTCCTAGTTGAGTACACTTTGACGAATGCTGACATATCTATATGTCGAACAAGATGGCTTAGTGGCAAAGTCTTTGCCTTGCATTTGGGAGGCCTGAGTTGGAGAACTAGACCGGCCACTCTTAAATTGGTTTGCATGGTTTCCAATTTAGACAGGGTAAATGCCGTAGTGGATTAAAAATTTGCCATGACATAAAAGAAACCGTACACGGGCATTAGCCTTACAGAGAAAAAATAATATATATATATATATATATATATATATATATATAGGATTGAAATTTGTCCAAAACGCAGGATGATAAGAAAGATGCATAAAGTGTTCGACCTGCCGTTCTCTCTCGCTCTCCAACAATCATTACAAATTGTCGATCACAAGGTTATGCACACTCTGTCAGTACTCTGTTTAGTGGTTTGGTCTTTGCACACTTTGTCAGTAGTTAGTTCACATTTGTTCAGTAGTCGACTGCACTTGGTCGGATGTCATATATACATATATGTTCTGTTATGGACCGAACAGCCAGACATACCGCGGTGTGGTGTCTATCACATTTGCCTCAGAACTGTCTGCATAGACATCCATCCTGTGGTGCATAAAAACGCTCCACGTTACACTGAACATGGTGAAATCCGTGGGCTGCATAGGCCGCAATTAGATGTCTCACTCCGCTAGCCCGCCATTCGGTGCACCTCATCGCTCCTGTTCCATAAATCCTTATGCCCACCTAACTAGTTCTGATTCGCTAGTTCGGCACCTAAACGTGGAAGACATACGTGTTTTCTTCAAATTGCATAGTTTTTGCAGATCCTCCGTCAGTAGTGGACCACCTTTGAGCACGTGGACAACCATATTCCTGTACGTGTTCGATAGCGCGAAAACCATATTTAGAAAGAAAAAAACTCACTCCGTCAACTAAACGCAATTTGTCCACTCCCGCCTTATCCCATATTAGTTGATTACTATATGTGGCGATGGGTGCTATCTGTATCCCAAAAATAACGACTACTACATGAACTGCTGAAAGGATATGTGGGCATTCAGTTGCCGCAGCTGCAATGGTGGTCTTCCGGGCCTTCCCTTGAATGTGTGTACGAAAGCTTCTACCGTTTGTTAATAAGGTGATCACTATGTATGTAAATGTATTTACAATTTTTATTTGCTCTCCTGATTTTAGGCACGTCTTCCCTAGCCACGTGGCCGCTCATTCGAAATTCAATGAAGACTGTCTTTCCCCAGTTAACATTTAAGCTCGTCCCATCCATTACTTTAACTACTAGTCGATGTAAAGCTGATCTGACCCTGCAAAGGCTTCAATCAAAAACGGCAACATCATCTGTGTACACTAAAATTTTAGCCTACTCTTGAGTCTAGCCCGTCTTCACGGAAAATAGCAGTGGGCTCAGCCCATCGCCTTGTGCGACATCTTTAAGTGACCTCAGCAATAATCGCGGTACTCCTGTTTTTGCCAGCTTTTCAACTATCTTATTGCTTGATGCTGTGTCAAACGCCGTCTTTAAATCGCCAAACACATTATATAAGCAACTCCTAGAATTAAAACATTTTGTATGGAGGTTGCTTTTAATGTATAAGCAACTCCTGGTTGGCTCGGAACACTTTGATTTGACATAAACATATTTACCCAGCCCGGGTGATTTATAAAGATATAAATTTATCCAAAACACAAGAAGAAAGGATACGCAATTTTTATAAAAATATGACGTAATAAAGTTTTCGTCCTGCCGTTTTCTTTCTTACTTCCTAACGATCTCGTCAAATCGTCGATCTCGAAATTATACACTGCAGTAGTCGACTACACTTTGCTGGATATATATATATATATATATATATCTTCGCAAATTCACGTTTGTTTCAAACACATGGCGATAAGTAGAATACGCAAACCTGCCCAAGCTTAAAACGGCATCAAATTGTGCAAGTGAGATATATAAAAAAAATCGTTATTATTATCACTGATAGGTTCAATGATACACTGCTGTACAATGAATCTGATGTGGTATTCAATGGGCATAAGATAGCATGTGTGACAGCAAATTGCATCAACTTTATATCTAACATATGGTACTTGCTAAGCGTGGAAGAGATTGTAGTACTTCGAATTTCTATATGGCCATTTGGTAGAGACGCACTCCGTTGATGGATTCGGTGCGAGCCAGGTGTTTGGTATAACAAACATCTAACTCCTTAGATAATTGCGTCTGACGTCCAAGTATTGTATACATTTTAGGTTGACAAAGTGTAGTTAGTGCGCTAACGGCACGGAGCGATCTGTCCGGAAAACCTCAGTTGCAGGCACTTCAGGAACATACCTTGCAGCCTGCTCAACAATTTTCTGTATTTGATTAGGTGGGGCTCTCAAGCCGGGAAGCAGTAAAAATATTTATAAATAATTACGGATATCTAAAGGCAGATGCATATACCAGGCCGTTGCACAACAAAATAGAAAAAGATGGTGTTAATGAGTTGGGAGGTCCTGAATGATTTGTTTATGTGGATGCCTAAATCAAGGTTTGCAGTTATGTAAATTCCTAAATCACGCGTCGATGCTCAGAATATACAAAATTGTTCTTAAACATCTAGTTTGAAGAGATGGTTTACGGAACCAGGTTTATTCAAAGACCGAACAAGCCGAGCTCGAGAGGGCCGTAAAAGTGTCCAACGAGCAATACTAGAAGTTTATGAGCTGCGAGCCTTCTAAAAGAATACCACCCAGTTAGCATTTAAGCTCGTCCCAGCCATAATTTAACTACTAGTCGATGTAAAGCTGGTCTCACCCTGCAAAGTACAGATAACTCGTAACTGTACATTACATGATTATGAGCAAACATCAGTCTAACAGCTTGTTGTTTAAAAAACAATCCTCTGAGGGAATGATCACTTACCGGTCTTCACCGGTTTCTATACAAATAATGACCCTAATGTTTCCCGAATGCGTGGGGGTCACACGCTTACGCCAGAGCTTGATTCCAAGTGGTTTCAGAGGTGTGTTGCAGGATGTGCGAAACGGTCTATGCCCCGTCGTAGTTTTTCCTGGATTAGTGAGAGCTACTCTATTCACCTTTGATGCTCTCCGTTCTCTTTTCCCAGATTATAACCGCCAGAGAATACACGGTTACTTCACAGTACGACGCAACCACCGCCACCGTTGCGCATGAGTGAGAACAGCGGAGAGATAGATAGATTGTGTACCGCAACAAAGCACGTGCACTACAAAAGTACACTTGCTACTGACGCACGGTGTCTCTCTTACGCATGCACAAATAGTGAGTTGGTAGTTGGTGTTTTTGAGAGGCGCTCAAACAGGGTCACGTTGGGCAGCTACTTGGGACGGATCCCCGACCGAAAACCAGTACACGTTATTATTGCCTATTAATCTCTGATTCATGTACGCCGCGCCTGTATTACCGGTCCCCGGAATCGTCCCAAAGGAAGACCCTTACAGATCAGATCAATCCAATCACACCTTAACCTACGTCCACCAGCTGCCGATAGCTACGAGCTCTATGACAACCCGAGAGCGTTACGCGAAGTTAACAATCTCGAACCACGAGGGAGCCCTAATCGAGGCGGACATTTCGTCAGCTTCTGAAAAGACATACCGCCATGTTGACCGAAAAAAAAACACCTTCCTTAGTAGATGTTCTGATGATCTGCTTCGTTACGATCCAGATGTTTCAAGGACCTTGTGTCCCATGCCGCCGCGACACGGACTAGTTTTAACGCGTTCTCAAGTCTGCTTAATTTAGTTTTGTGAGATTACAGTCGAGCACATTCCGTGTCTATGGGGACTCTGGTCATGCAGAACCGCTAGCGATGGTGTCCCGTGTTTATTTAGATCCATGTAGCGCGCCGAAACCCTCGATCTTGTCAAAACGTTCGACAGACGGGTGCTGCTGACAAAGAAAGCTTTACTAAAATATTTGGCAGAGCGCTACTCGCATTAGAAACCTCATGCGTACGAGAATGCTGTAGTTAAAACAAAGTGAGCATTGAGATAATGGACTTACGCAACGTCTTAATTAAAAATGGCAAGTTGGTGACAGACACCTTCTTTTGTGTTCACATGATTATAATAAATCAATATTTTATAAATTCTCTGTCTATACGTTTGTTCTAGTCTTCGATCATCTAGTCTGCAATAGACTAGATCGTTGCCACCTATTGAGTATACATATTGATATTTTTTAAAATAATTATGCGTAAGGCAATTGCCCGTGTACGGTTTTTTATGGCATGGCTAATTTTAATCCACTCCGGCATTTACCTTGTCTAAATTGGAAACCATGCAAACCATTTTAAGAGTGGCCGGTCTGGGTCTCGACCCCAGTCCTCCCGAATGCAAGGCAAAGGCTTTGCCACGAAGCTATCTTGCTCGGATTTGTTTGAGTAGTAGCAATCGGCATGCAAAAACAGCTTTATTATTAGTAATAGAAGTGGTAATAGTAGTAGTACTAGCCGTGCGCGCCTCGCGACCAAAGGAGACACATAGGCGCACGGGGTTTGAGCCCCACCGTTGCACCGATTTGTAGTTGTGCAACAGTGGGGCTGAAACAAGATACTCAAACAGCAGTTCCGCGGACGTTAAATCTTGGTTGGGGGTCAGCCCGAAAAGTATTATATATTTAGTACTAGTAGTGGTAGTATTAGCAGCTCTCACTTGCGCACGTTTCCTGGCTCTCGGGTGCGCCCTCTCCGCAATGTCCTCTCCGCGCTGTGGAGAAGGGAAACGTCCCATCGCAACCCGTCTCATCGAGCACCAGCCTTGTGGCGCATGGTCACAGCTACCGCCGTGCTCTGAGTCCGCCGAGTCCACGAACGAACTGTCGAAAGACGAAGTGTCGACTCAGAAACTTCACTTACAAAGTGGAACGTTTACTGTGCGGGACAAAGAAGAATGAAGAAAGCCCGGAGGTAATGCAGATGTCTGTCACACAGACCTATAAACGTCAATTGTGCCCGTTGTTGATGCTGCCCTGAAACATCGATCGAAATCTTGCGGCCCGCCAACGCCGCGTTGACTGGCTGCAATAATAGGCATCATCTATTGATCGCGCCGGACCTTCATTGACACACACACACAAAAAAGGGGAAAGAAAATGAAACAAAGAAAGAAGGAGAGAGGACGAGACAAAGGCGCCGCTCGCTACCGAGAGAATAATAAGTGAAGGAAATCGAAGTCGGCTTTTGGAAAACGGAAGCGTCGCGATACAGCACAACATTACCGGCCAACACGGAATGTCCAGGGGGGGAACGTTGCGAGAATCTTCAGCTATGACCACAACGGAAAGCGTTCAGGTTTTCCGTCTAAGAACGCCATTAATGGCATGGAGTAGTTAACGAGTTCAAACGTGAGTGTGTGTGTGTGCGGGCGGCAACTCTAACGAGCCCTCGCACCGAGGTGCGTGTGAATGGATTCTGAAGTGTGCCTTTTCAGACCGAAGTCAGGTCATCGTTACGAAGTGAGTGCTCCCTCGGCCCCGACGAGCCTGTCACGCCGAAGGCATTGATTACTATCGTTAAACTCCGCCACCATTACCACCACCGCTGTGGCGCTACGCCCTGCGCCTTACAAACGCAGCGGGTACTAGGGACGACGAGAGGATTAAGTACTGACAACAACCAGCAAGGTAAGTGTCATGACCATCACGCTGCTTAAACGTCACTCGTCCTAGGCATGCACATGCCTAACTGTCACAACAGGTTTGTTATGTGGGTGGCAACTGCCGCAAGCAAAAAGTTTCGCTTAAGCTTGGTCGTGCCATTATTGCTCTCAAATTGCAACATCCTTGTCGCGAGCCCGACGTAAGGAAAATCCGCTAATGTATTGTTTAACACCTGCGTATTAGCCTGGGGAGGGTGGAGGGTGAGATGGGAGAGATGTCATCGAAGGCAATAACTATCGATAACTATCGACCGAACGCCTGACCTGACTATGCGATGGTAAACTGATTTTCGGAGGGATACGCCAGTATCGCCGGCTGCACCCTATGTGGACCCTGCGCAGCTTGGCGCGCCCGTTTGTTGGCAGATAACTCGTAACTGGTTACAAGAGAGACTATCGAGTTAACATCAATTAAGCTTACGATTGTGTACGCTTCGACAATAAATTGGACTCAGTTTAATACGAACGAAAGCCTTTTGCTAGACACTAAAAGTCAACTCACTTTGAGTGTGTTCTCACAGCTCAAAAAATATATGAGTTTATTTAATTGGGCATACAATCTGTAATCACTACGAAATGTTGGCCACGAAACTAACATTGCTCGAGAATGGCCACTACTGCCGTATACTTTTGGCATTGAAGGCCAACGGTGTCCAGTCGTCTTCAGCAGCAAGACGTGTAACTTCAGATACGTCTCAATCTATTATACTCAATATAGATGCCTTAATCTATTTATCTCTGTATTTAGCTATTTCATTTTTTGTATGTTTTCCCATCGAAATGTCTACGTATGTGCTCGCACACATATCTCCCAACTGCGCCAGGTGCTTTCCATTTTTTTTCGGAAATATTTTTAGTCTCGTCCGCCTCTGCTGTAAGCAATGTTGTCGTATCGCACTGTCACTGCCGCCACCACCACCGCCGCCGCCGCCAACAGGTCTCTTGTATAATAACTGTGTGCATTGTGTATTGGTTGGTGTATCGGGGATCGGGGACCACTCATTGAGTACAGTCCGGTACAGAGCGCCCGCTCTGTACGGTCGAGATGCGTGCGAGCTGCCCGACCGCCCAAGCGAAAGCGGAACGCGCGGGAATCAGCGTATGTTATGTGCGGTGAACACGCAGAAAGAACAGCATTCATCATTGTCGTCGTAGCAATAGTAGTTGTAGTAGTAGTAGTACTTAAGAGTACTTCTAAAACTAATCATATTGTCCGTGATGGTGATAATTGCCGTTATTTCGACATGACTGTGACTGACGAACGCTCTATCGATCCAGTCAACCGACAGCATGCCGCACTCAGTATATATACTATTCGTACGTCGTCGACGACGACGACAACTCGACGCAAGCGCCGTTAGAGCGTCGATAGAGCAGCATGAAACACGCTGCTCTATAAAACGATACAGCCGGTAGTGAATTATGCCCTAATATCACTACTGTGTTACTCCTTTTTATTACGATTTTCTCACTACCAGTCTACCTATTGCCCGCCGGCTTGCACCCAACTTACTTTGCTGCTTCTGGAAAAACAGTTTTTGTTTTTAAAAGTAATATATATATATATATATATATATATATATTTATAACCGAGCAAGATGGCTTAGTGGCAAAGCCTTTGCCTTGCATTCAGGAGGACTGGAATCGAGACCCAGACCGGCCACTCGTAAATTGGTTTGCATGGTTTCCAATTTAGACAAGGTAAATGCCGGAGTGGATTAAAATTAGCCATGACATGAAAAAACCGTACACGGGCAATAGCCTTATGGAATATCTTAAAAAATTACATATATATATATATATATATATATATATATATATATATATATATATATATATATATAGGGTGCAGCACGAGCATTTGACGATATTAATTATTTTGGCATAAGAGCCAAACTAGATTGTTAGTTCAACATTTCAGTTTTAGTAGAACATACCTTGCATGCCGTTACGGCTCAAAGTTGATCTAAAAGAAATATGGTCACCCAGAGGCTTTTCGGCATTGTTTATACAAAATACACAGTGTTTGATGACTTGTTGGCTTAATATGGACTTTATTTTTGTAATCTGCCGCCAAATATTTTCCTTCAGCTTGTCGATAGTAGCGGGTTTACTGGCAAACACTTTGCGCTTAAAAAACCCACAGAGAACGTCCAGGCGTGTCAGGTCGCATAACGAGGTGGTCACGAGGCGTCCACTGTCTAAAAGATCACCAAACTTTTTTTATAATAATTAAGCAAACAAATGTTTATAGTACAGCTCTCGATTAGCTCCACTCTTCTTCTTCTCGAGCTCTGCTCTTCCACACTAATTTTTCGCAACCCTTCGAGGGGCTTGTGGGGTTCCGAATCCACGGTCGTCTAGCAGCAAAGCGAGTAAACTCAGCCGCACGGTTCCAGAAATACCTGTGTTGTTTGCAAGTCTGTGCTTAATTGCCAGATACTTTTAGAAAAAAGAAGCGATTCCAAAATGTCAAAGCGATTTCGTGGACATTTAATGTTGGCTGAGGGTCAGCCCGAAGAAAGTAGATACTCGTAGATACTGTAGTGGTACCGTAGCAGCGATTGTGGTATAATCTGTGGTACTCCTTAATTCTTTATATCGCTCTCGAAGTCTTTCTGGCAGACCCTGTATATCTCCGCCACACGGCCTAAAGGCTAGGTGGGCTCTTAATAGACACGTAATTCGATTGCCTTATCCCCTTCCTGTCCACATCGTTTTTTGGTAGCTCTCCGCCAATCGGCCGTTTAAATAAATACACAAAAAACGTAATATAGAGCAGCATGTTAGATGCTTCCTTATATAAAGTTTTTCTCTCTTCTTTCTTCTCTATATTACGTTAATTCTATCTGACGAAACTTGCTCTCTATTTCATGTATTGTGTGTTCTAGTTCTAGTACATTGAATTTTATCGTCAGACGGAAAGTACCAAAATCCTCTGGTTTTGTATGCTTAGAAGTGCCATTTATCAGCTTTACGTACAGGCCAAATTTCGACGTTTATTGTGTGAGTCTGGTTCAAAAAAGTGAACGAAACGGAATTCGGCGATTTTTAGGGAGCCGAAAATAGACAAGCAACGTATCTTATCAGCAACGTTATTTGCTAAAACCAAATTATATATTTTAGAGTGCTGGGGATTTTACGAACTGCTTATGATGAACAAGCAGTGTCACGGAACACTGTGTATAAGTGGTACTATTCGGGACGGACGTGAAGTGACCAAAGATGACTCCCGTTCGAGAAGGCCTTTGACGTCAACAGCAGAAGATTACGTTACAAACTTCGCGATATCATGCTAGACAATTGCCAAATTAATATCAAGGAGATAGTTGAGGGATTAGAGATATATTTTGGATCAGTTGACTGATATGTTATGCGTCAGAAGACTAGCAGTGAAGTTTATCCCAAAAATGTTGAATTTATAGCAAATCAACGCTCGCCGGGAATATGAGCCTTCAGGCGGTCGCAGAAGAACTTGGATTGTTTCAGAAAGTGATTACAGAATACGAGACATGGGTATACGGTTACAACATCGAGACAAGAGCCCAATCTGCTCAGTGGTGCTTCCAAGGAGAGAGTAGACGGGCGGGAGCTATTTTAATGGAGCAAAAACACCTTGTGAGACTAAATAAATATATTTTTCTATGTATTAAAACTTTTCAATCAACCTTGTATATTATTAAATTAAACCGATTATAATAAATAAACGTAAATTCATTGTACTCTTATACCTTCTTCGGCTAGCTAATTCCAAAGCGGGCACATTTACTCATGACGTGAACGACCTATTCCTTCTAGCTATTATAAATTTGGCATATCAATAACGAAGGCAGTACGGGCACTGGACAGGTGTCGTGTTAAAAACGTAAAAAGAGGTTGACTGAGCAATTTTTATTGCTGACGAGGCACAGATGCGTACTAAATTCACTTTTTTTTATAATTTATAATAATATTATATGTATGGTATATGTCTTACTTCTAACATTAAAACTCAGCTGGTTGGATATAATTTATTCTACCTAATGTTAGCTAGTGTATTTAGTTGAAGATGTGATCATGAGTGTCATCTCCTCATATTTGACCTATTCAAATTGCATATTTTAACAGATGGTTAGATAAGGGCCATGTCCTAGAAACATGGCTCGAATGCATACTTGAGGTCATCTTTAACTTCTCTTTTGGCATTGGTGCTTACAACACGCAATCTTCAATCACCGCAACATAATCCTAGTAATATCAGCACGAATTCTGTAAAGGGGAGTCATAACAACATGCACGAAATAATTACACTAAGTAAAATGCCTGGAACCATAAGGTTTCTATATGCCCTAACTGTTGATCTAAAGTCCGCTTTAAGACTGGTTCGCGTAATGCTGTACTCCGCTGTACTCCAGACGCTCGCCAATGCAGGTATGGGCTCTAAGACACTCACTCTATACGCCAGCAATCTTCAAGCAAACGCGACAACTCTTGACGACGCAAGCCCGTTATCCATACCACCCGTTATGCTCTTTGTTTTTTCTACCCTTTTCCGCCGCAACCTACGACACTACGCAATAAACGACGTCGTATGCCGTGCACTACATAGTGCACAGGTACCGGCCGTGAAAGAGCCACTAGGCCTTAGTGCCACGGTAAGACACTCACCCCTTGGGAAAGAGGTCGCCTACTTGTATGGGACGTTACTGTATCGTGTACATTAGCCAGGAGCTACGTTGCTCGAACAAGCCAGAGGGCTGGTGCATCTGCTTGTATTGCGGAGGACCGCAAGTTAGTGAAATGCAGAGAACTCAATCCGCAGTTTATGGTCCAGTCAATCGCCATGTAAACTTACGGACCCATGAGCGAAGAAACGTCAACATTTTTCAAAGAGCTTGGAAAAAGACTAAACGCAGTCACAAAGGATCCTCGTTCTGGAGAGTTCCTACTGCAGCGTGTATCGATTGAGCTTCAGCGAGGAAACGCGGCGTCAGTCGAAGGATCCCTTCCATCCGCCGAAGGGTTCCCTGAAATCCCGTAGGAATACTGATGTTCTTAATACTGTTTTGATTAAATAAAACTCACTTATACTCTAAAAAATGCAAAAGCCCAACAATACTCTCTGAGCACGTTTTAAAACCTGAGCGTTGCTTTGGTGGCAGCCTACGGCATCTAGGGCAGGTGGGAGCATTTCAGTACATCACAGATAAATAAACTAGATAAGATTAAGCCCGTGTTTTTCAAGCTAGACCTTGGGTTATCACGGAACACGCAAAACCGGCTAGTTAACCCCATAACGTCTGCTCAATCGCTTCTAGAAGACCTAGTCAGTAGATTCAGTCTCCCTAAAAACCTCAGCTGTTTTTGCGTTCAGGGGAAACTTATAAAGAAAGCAATTACTGGCGTTTTCTTCGAACCGTCAGCAATGGCAGAAACCACTGCAACCCAGACGACGCCCTGTGCCCTGCTATTTACTTTATGGATTCCACTATAAACTCTGTCATTAACTTCCACGATCCTTACGTCGGCTAGGTGCCGTTCATGCGACCAGCTGTGATCTCTATTCCATCTCAATGCCTGTCGATGAGCTATTTCTGCTACCCAGGTAGTTTGGTGGTGTTATAGACATGTGTTTCTTATTACCAAACATTTGGTGCAATAAATAAATTATGATAGACGTCCGATGATAGACACCGGGCTTTTTGTGTGTTAAGGCTTAGCAATTTGTTTGTGCTATTTATTGCTATTTTCCGTGTCACAGGCCTTAAGGCCCATTGCGAGCGTTGAAACATGTTTTGTACTGAATATATGTTGAATAAATGTGCGTTATATTAATTTAATTTTCTACGATACAATTTTCTACAACAAGTTAGGTATTGTTAATTTTATAAATTTGTATTCATTTTAATCTACTCGACATTCGAAATGTTTAGGACATTTGGCTAGATAAGGAATATTAAACAAGTATTGCCATTGTTGTGAGATATTTTCATATGTATGCTTACAATGTTATGTGTTATATTTAATATATGTATAAAAAAGTAGTTATCTGGAATACGTGTCCGCGATATCGATTGCCTAGCAAGTAACAATACATACAGATACATATGTCATAACGTTCTTGGAGAACAACTATATGGCATACGTCTTCAGAAAGAGCTTTTACTTCGTTTCATCTTATCGCTTTCATCCTGATAAATTGTGGTCTCTGAGCAGCCGAGGCTGCTTCACAATTAGTGGTGTGTTCGCGAGAAGGTATGTTAAACAATTCTCAGTAAAATTCTGTAAATCCAGACGCCGCTTAAGATATGTGGGCTTTACTTCTTCAGCTAAAGCTATGTCTATGTATGTATATTTGGCACTGGGAG
Organism: Dermanyssus gallinae; assembly: GCA_003439945.1. NCBI lineage: Eukaryota > Metazoa > Arthropoda > Arachnida > Mesostigmata > Dermanyssidae > Dermanyssus > Dermanyssus gallinae. The sequence goes on from QVRM01005167.1 coordinate 175,927, forward strand.
ACACAGGTTCGATTCCGGCCCAACACATGCCACGGAATTTTATGTTAAGGAGCTGGAACAAGGCCCAAACTGGCCCATTTGAGAGAGATGCGTCGGGATGCTCGCTTTAGGTGGCGCTTTTTCCACTTGAGCTTGCCCGGCATGTCTTCGTAACAATAGCGCTCTAGCATTAGCCTCACCTAGTACTACTGTCGGCTTGGCCTGCATCGACATAAACCTGCAAGTTATTTAGTCGATTTAAGTCGATTAGTAGAATGCAAACGTCCTTAATGATGCCCGTATTGAATTGACCAGCCGAAGATATAAGGTCGACACTCGCAGGCGAACCCTTATGAACGCGCAATGGCTTAGTGCTGTACTCTCGCAGCCGATCTCACTTGCTGCTGTCACTTACGACTTTGCAGTTCAATATATGTTGACCGGAATACGTTGGACATCTATGTAAATAAAACGATGCAATTGTGGCGTTGAGCACCACTGGTTGGAAGCGACTTACTCTACCTAGGGGTTCAAGAACTATCGAATCTCTTTTACACTTCCCTTACTTGCGACTCGTTTTCACAGCTTAAAGTGGTATCGTCCCCGTTATTTGTTTAGAATCTATAGAGAATTCTCTATTTACAAAAAACGATCGCTTTCAACAAACACACGTCTGAGTGGGAGAAAAAGACGGTAAATATTAGCCCGTTGTTCTGTGGAACCCAGGCAATGCTGCCTAGTTTGCGAAATTCCTGCTAATATGAAAATGGGCGTTTCGTCGCAGAACTGGCTGTCCACAGCTTTCTCTATGTAGATCTGCGACCGAGACAAGGTCCATTAGTCTTCTTTTCGGAGTGCTTGTGTGCACTATGTGGGCACTATGGTGTGTTTTACACCTTATTCAACAATGCGATTGAGCAGTCATAAGGATACCACACACAAAATGTAAACCAGCACTGGTGAGTAAAGCTAAGTGCTCTCGATTATATATATATATGTATATATATATATATATATATATATATATATATATATATATACGATCTTGTCAGACCACACGTAATTGGTCTAATGCCTTTCTTTAAATTCTTGGATAGTGTAAGGGTGGCTCCGACGAACTGCGAAGTCTGGGACACGCATGACCGCAAAAGTTAAGGGCACCACGGAAGTAGCTTAGTCTCAAGAAGTCCATGTTTCCCGATGTTGCTGGGGGACATTGTCGGTATGCGTCGCTTGTGTTTATTAGCAGCCACTCACAAATTTAGCTACCCTTAGCCAACGATAAAGCGTTGGTTAAAGGCGCTTTCTATGGCGAAAATTGGCACGACATTAGACGTTACACGATTTCAGGTTTACATTGGTTCTTTTTTGGACGAAATAAATTCCTGAAACGTGAACATTTTCTATGCGAGGCAAGAGCCTCATAAAAGAGGGTTGCATGGCCTGGATTTGAGTAACTTGGGCTTTGGAGTTTTAGAAAACGGCCTGATAGGTGACTTTTTTACCGTTTAGAGAAAAACGAAAACGTGCTATCTAGGATGCGACGATATCGTAGACGCTTTGTAGGTCCTAATTGTTGTTCACGTCACGCGAGTTAGGTTGTTCCGAAAGCAAGACAGAGGCAATCAAACAACACAAATTTTAACAAAAATGCATAAATCGACCCTGAGAAATGATTCTTAAGTGGTATCACTTTTTCATAGCGGAGTTATCGAGCCAGATCTCAAGAGAAAGCAGAGACTTTTGTAGTGGTGCCTACTTTCTACAACATTTTTCCTTTTTTATATTATTTATTTGTTTTATTAACACCCAAACTGGGTAAATGTGTTTATGTTACATCAAAATGTTTCGAGACGCCAACAATCTAGCGTTTTGCTAGTTCTGCTATAGACCTAACCGCCGGGCATACCGCGGCGTGGTATCGATCACATTTGCTCCAGCATTGTTTGCATTGACATTCATCCTGTGGTTCATGAAAACCCTCCACGTTGCACAGAACGTGATGAAATCCGTGAGCTGCAAAGGCCGTCGTTAGATGTCGATCTATTACACCGCTACCCCGCCATTCAGTGCTCGTCATTGCTGCTGTTCCATAAATACCTATGTCCACTTCCCTAATTTTAGTTTCCCAGTTTCGCATATAAACTTCAAAGGCGCACGTTTTCTTCAGATTAAATCGTTTTTGTAGTTCTTCCGTCAGTAGCGGGCCACCCTCTAAGACGTGAACAATTCTATTCCTGCAAGTATTCGAAAGCGCAAAAACCCTCTTTAAAAAGAAAAACCTCACCCCATCAATTAAACGCAATTCGCCTACTCCCAACTTATCCCATATTAGTGGAATGCCGTATGTGGCTATGGGTGATATCTGTATCCCGAAAAGAGCAATTGCTGCATGAACTGAAAGCATATGTGGCCATTTAATTGCCACAGCTGCGATGGTGGCCTTCCTGACCCTCTCCTGGATGTGTAATCGAAAACTGCTGCCGCTTGTTGACAAGGTTATGCCTAGGTATGTAAATTTGTTTACAAATTTAATTTCTGTTTCCCTGACTTGGATCACGTCACCCCTGGCCATACGGCCGCCCCTTCGGAATTTCATAGCTACTGTCTTTCCCCAGTTAACCTTCAAGCCCTTCTCATCCATGAATGTAACTAGTCGATTCATGGCTTGTTTCACCCTGAAAAGACTGCCACCAAAGATGACCACATCATCAGCGTACAATAAGATTCTGGCCCACTCTTGGGTCCAGCCCGCCCTTATCCACTCTGGTAGTCCACCCAAAAGTACGGAAAACAGCAATGGGCTCAGTCCATCGCCTTGTGCGACGCCTGTGGTTTGAGCCACTTCTCCCGCAATACCGACCCCGTTATCAATCTGCACCGTGTTCTGCTTTAACATATTAATAAGTAACCTCAGAACTGCTGCCGGCACTCCCGATTTTGCCAGCTCTTCAACTATTTTATCCCTTGGTGCTATGTCAAACGCTGCCTTTAAATCTACAAACACCGCATATATACAACTTCTTGGCCTAGACAGCGTTTCCCAGATTGCTCCTAGCAGCTCCCGAATTGCTGAGTAAGTTGATTTTCCCTTCCTAAATCCATGCTGCTCCTCCGGTATTACCCCCCGCTCCTCCAAGAATGACCCCAGTCTTCTAGCTATTATTCCCGAGAATATTTTATACGGACAGCTTTTTATTGATATTCCCCTCCAAGCTTCTGGTTCAGTTTCTACTCCCTTTCCTTTTGGAATGACTATTAAAGTCGCTTTCCTCCAGGCCTCTGGAATTTCCCCCTTGTTTAAACATTCATTGAATAAGGCTTGCCAGCAAGGTGCGAGAATTAGGGTATCTTTCATGTGTTCATTTCTTATCAAGTCTTTCCCGTGCGCTTTGCCCCGTGGTGCTCTGTCTATTGCTTCTATCACTTCCCTAATTGAGATTTCTCTCCCTATCCAAACCCTCGCTTCTTCCGTTGTCTGATCCCACGGGCCTTCGTATTCTAGCGGCGCTTTCGGAGTTGTGTCCGCCCCGGCCAATATTCGCCTAAAATGTTCGACTAACCTACCCGTCTCTACGGAACACTGTCTTCTCCCCTTTCGTTTCAGCCATGTATGTGGACGTTCGTCAGCCTCCCTTATTGCTACCCACTCTATTTTTTCCCAGTGCTTCTTCTTCTCCTCCTTATACGCTTTCTTAACCAGCCGTTTAACCAACGCTGCCAACGGCCTCATTAACGGAACGGTCTTTACATATTCTCGCGTCAGCTTACTAGCTTGCTTGGCTGCCCTGCATCTTTCATTAAACCAGGGTCTTCCGCTTCTCTCCTGTGGCGGCAGCATCGCAGACCTCAATAAGCCTACTAGACTGCGTTCATAGGAATCTACCTGGATTACCCCTGGCACCGGAAGTACCCCGCTAAGCCCTTGTAAAAGGACGTTGCCGCTAAGCTTTCTCCCTGATCCTTCCCTCTTCCCTCGTTCTTGAACACTGCTTTTAATTTTACCCGGATACCCATAGGTATATGTTTTCTGAGTCCCGCCCCTTCCTGTAAAGGATTGTCGTCCCCTGTAAATTGTATGTCCTTTCTGTCTATATCGGTTGCAAATATATCAATAACTGATGTCCCGGAGTGGCATTCATATGTGCACACATCTGCCCTGTTAACTACCCAACAGCCGGTCTCCTCCAGTACGTCTAGCAAAGCCACCGTTCGTTCCGAGTCAATCCTGTCTAATCTCGCGTTAAAATCCCCTCCTATGATCATCGGAGCCTTTCGCGGTAGCGCTTCTATCCCCAGCAAGAGGCGCTCGACCATCGTCTCTGTGGACTCCGTCCCCGTCGGTTGTACATAGGTAGCCACTAGTTCTAGTTTAGGTGACATGACTGCGATTAGATTTTCTGCTACTATCCCCACGCTCATTTCTCCTACCGTCGGTCTAACGAAAATCGATACCCCCCCGCTCGGCCTACCCGGACCCTTTTTACACGATGCCAGCGCATGGTATCCATAGAATCCCCGAATATCGAACTGCTCTCGTGCCCAGGTCTCCGTCAGAATTAGAACGTCTACCCCTTTGTACGCATCGTCCCCGAGCAAATCTAACACCCCCCTCCCCTCGCAATTCCACATCACTATCTGAATACCTGCATTCACTACGTCTCCGAACTTATTATTATCTTGCTGTATCTGCTGGTTCTCGCCCGCGTGCGGCCTGCTCACTGTTGTCTTCAGAAGTCAGGTCGGTTTGGGACGTGATGAAGATGACATTACATGATCCGCGCTTCTGTTCGCCCGTGTAGGTTGGGTGCTATCAGCGTTAATGGTCGTGGATTGTTGCAGCATAGGTGAGGGAGCTAACGGGGCGCCCATCAGTCCTCCCAGAATGCTCGGAATAGCTTCCTGAATGGCCCTTGCCACCGTCTGCACGATGATATCCGTTAACCTCGGCATAATCGTCGCAATCACCTGTTGCACTATATCCTCCACTCTTGGTAGCGGCACTTGCTGGTCACTCAGTTTATGTCCGGTCATTTTAAGTGGGGCACTTGTTGCTGCTGGGTCCCGTTCTGGTTCAAGTCGTTGAGGTTTGGGCGCTGCCTCGTTTATCTTGATTCCATTTCTTACTACGGAAGACCAAGTGCGCCTTGAGAAGTTGTCAGAGGCCTGTATGTGGCCCACAGGCGTGCAGAGTGGTACCAGCGGGGCATCTGAGCGCTTGATGATGCTGTTTTGGGACGATTTTTGTAACAGTTCCATACGCTTCAGCCTATGTGGACATGAGCCCCAAGTGGCTTCATGTTCACCAAAGCACAGACTGCATCGAGCCTTGGCCTTGCAATCCTTCCTCAGGTGCTCCGTAGAACCACACCTTCTGCATCTCGGTGTAGAGAGTTTGCAGTTTGCTGCAAAGTGATCCATGCTATAACACTTAAAGCATTGCATGGGCTCTCGATATAAGACAACGCCGTGCCGTTTCAACCCTAACCGAACCTCTGCTGGAAAATCTCCACCTGCGAAGGTCAGAATAACTTGCTCAGTGGTCGATACAATATTTGTCTTCGCGTCTTTAGTTTTCACCCTTATCGCTTCGGAAACCCCAAAAGGCTTCAGAGCAGCCGATATTGTAGCCTCCGATATTGATGGATGCACACCAGATATTTTTCCCTTTACTGTGGATCGCCCTCCACTGATTCTCGCCGACACCTTTATGTTGGCTAACTCCTGCAGCGACAGTAGCGTAGCTCTATCCTCTTCGGCCTCAACAACAATTAGAAGTTCCCCACTCCTTGTGAAACGGGGTTCTTCCATCTTTCCTTTGATGTGTTTAGCGATAAAGTCGCATACATCATTAAAATGGAGCTCCAGGGAATTGTCTTCCGACGAAAATATTACTGCTTCGTGCTTTGCCACGACAACTTTCGGCGCACGAGATCGCCTGGACCGGGTCACCGTTGTAAACCCCGCTTCGTCCGGTATCTCTTCACCGTCTTGGACGCCACCGGTTGTCTCGCTAGTGGTTTCAACAAAAGCCTGCGAAACGCGCATATCCTTGCTGCGGGAGTCTTCCACAGGACTCGAAGCCTTTTTTTATATGCCACAAGAGAGCGTCTCAGCTGCTCTGGCTTCATCTCATTAGAAAGCTTAAAATCACCAATTATATATGTAAACAAAAATTATGTCTTTCAATTTTTCATCTGGATAGACTGCTGTTGATCTGGCGTTCAGAGCGATTTGCTTTCGTGCTACTTTCGTTTGGCCTCAGTTGGTTCGCTTTCTCTTCTATTCTAACTATCTCTTTTTCTCTCTTATTGCTTCATTTACTTTCTCCGTCTCTGTCTGTCTCAGGGTTAGGACACGTTGCGTCCGTCCACCAGCTGGGTGGGGGGTGGGATCTTGATCGCGGAGCTCAACAACGAAGACGACGTCAATGACCACGACGGCGACGTCAGTGGAGAGCATACGGGGAAATACGTTAGAGAAGGCGACCAGGCGCTGAGCTGGTGCCGCTTGAGTAATAAGTAAGTACCTGCTTCATTTGCCCGCCTACCTGCCATGTGTGCCATGTCTTGTACCGTGTCTCGGTCTTGTCTGGTTCGAGCGACTGGTTCGAGTAATGACAAGCACGTCGAGAGCAGTGGCGACGGCGTTCACGCGAAACAACTACCCTACACGCTCTCCAAGTAGCCGTCACGCACGACGCACTGGCAGTTAGTTCTTCGATTGCAAACCACGACGACCAACCACGACGGAGGGGGAATGTGCAGTCCACGCGCGTCGAGAGTCGAATTGCCCGACGACGGAAAGACGCGACGCACAGCACGGCACAGCTGAGAGTGCGAAATGCATGCGCATAGAACTCAGAGTCAGACAACAGATATGCATATGATATGAGCACAAGCAGGCAGAGAGAGAGAGAGAGAGAGAGAGGGAAACAGGGAAAAGGGGGAAAAAGAAAAAGAGAAAACCACACGCAAAAGGCAAACGGAAGCGTAGGCATATATGCTAGGCGAGTAATGAGAAACGACGACGACAACGACAACGATAAGTAAACGCGACGAGGGAAAAAAGAGGGATCGAGACAGAAGGAGAAAGCTCTAACGGGTCGGTCCCACGGCATGGTGAATGGGCAGAGCACGTGCGGCTGACGGCCGTCTGCGGAAAGGTCCGCTGACCTTCTCCAGGTCTTCCCCCTCGCTGGTGGCGACGGTCTGCGGCCGCGATGGATGCACCCGGAGTGCCGTTGTTGTCGTTGTTGTTGCTTTGTTCGTTGGGGATGTCAATGTCTATGTTGTCGTTGTTGTAGTTGCTGTTGTTGTTGTTGTGTTCATTGTTGCTGTTGTGTTCGTTGGTTAGGTTATTGTTGTTGTTGATGTGTTCGTTGGTTAGGTTGTTGTTCTGTTTGTCCTTGCTGTCGTTGATGCTGTTGTTGCGTTGTTGTTTTTTGTTGCAGTGTAGCGTTGTGTTCGCTGGTGTTATTGTTGTTGTTGTTATTGCTACGGTTATTGTTGTCGTTGTTCTACCTGCTGTAATGTTTGTTGTTCCAGTTGCTGGTATTGTCTCGGTTGTCAATGTTGTCGTCGTTGTTACTGCTGTTGGTGTTGTTGTTGTTGTTGTTGTTGTTGTTGCTGTTGCTGCTGCTGTGATTGTTTGTGTTCGTGTCCGTGGCGTTAATTGGCGATGTAGGTAGGATTCGACGGTGGAGGCTGTGACGACCACCGACGAACGGGGTGTCGAGCGGTGCTGATTCCGGCAGCGGTACAGCTTGTGACTCTAGTGGTGGAGAAGGAGTCGCGACTGGAATAGCGCTGCTGGTGCTGGCGTCTGGCTACAGCCAGCCAGCCAGCTTGTGAATCCAGCGTGCTCGCTGCACTCACTGACTGTGGCGCCAACCCCTCCTCGCCTCCTCGACCCTTTCGGTCCACCAACCAGCCGAGCGTCGGGCCTCCCCGTTGCGAGGGCAGAGAGCAAGGCCATGGCCACAGCTGCTGTCACGCGCCAGACATGCGACTCGCCTACCGATAGCATGATATTCGCGCATCGGACGCGCATCGGCCATTTCAGTGACGGTAACTAAACTAACGTTATCTCTCCCCTCTCTCTCTCTCTTGGTATCTCTTCCCCTCTCTCTCCCTCGACCTCGCTCTCTCTCTCTTTATATATATATATATATATGTAGTTGCGTAATTTCGTATAACGAGTTCAGCGTTTAAACTAGCCGGTCGGTCGGCTAAGTAAATATATATATATATATATATATATATAAATAGATAAGTAGGCAGAAAGTTGACCGTCTGTTTGCGTTCGTCCATTACAGAGACACATGCGTGGACACGTGCGCATGGTCGGTCGCTTTAGACGGTCGCGTTCTTTTTCTCTTTTTTGGTTTTTTTGTTGTCTAACGCTAAACGAACAGCACCCGACTCTAAATTGCGCAATCTGACATATAAGCAAATGTTACCGCTCTTCTCTGGTTCTTCATATTTCTCTCATTTTATAAATAAATATACGAGTGTAAAAAGACGCTCAGCCATTTTTATCGCTCTTCTCTTTCCCCCTCTCTCTCTATATATATATATATATATATTATAGTGCACGCCAACACCCTGAGAATCTCGAAATAATTAGAACCTCTAGGTAGGTTTATCTATAGACCGACTACCTACAAGTAAACTGTTCAGCCAATGGCTGCCGGTAATATACAAGGTAACTCGCTTTCATCGGCTTTTAAACAAGAACGCAAATAAGTATCTTATTCGTATATATATATATATATATATATATATATATATATATATATATATATATATATATATATATATATATATGCAACTAGAACTTGGCACCAAGTTGACGCCACACAACGTGCTTCCAGGACAATGACAACATGTTTTACGAGATTTTTCGGGAATGCATGATACACATACTTCGCTGGCATTTATGAGCAACTGTAGTGTAGAGTATCGCCCACCCACAAAACCCATTTTCCATTCTGCACCCAGGATCGGAATTGCATGGCACTTCTTCGGCACTGTAACAACACGCTTCTGCTACGCGTTATTATGACAGTCCATCATCACTCTATCTCACCACTGTCGCCGATACTCACTAGCAGTAGAATGTAACTCAAGTGTTGCAGCCGCGGCGGCGTTGTTAATGCTGTCATAGTTGTTGTTGTTGTTGTTGTTGTTGTTGTTGTTGTTGTTGTTGTTGTTGTTGTTGTTGTTGTTGTTCTCGTTGTTGTGGTTCTCTTCTCGCTGTTGCCGTCATTGTTGCTAACGTTGTTGTTGTTGTTGCTATTGTTGTTGCTTTCGTAGTCGTCGTTATCACTGCCGGTTCCGCCCGCACCGAGTGCGACCTATACGACGGCAGCTGTGGAGCTGATGTTTTTCTAATTTCGCATCATGAGTCGACCCGACTGATTCGAGCGGTATTGAGTGGACGGACTATTTTCGCGCCGGCGGAAAGGCAGCGAAGGAGGACGGCTACAGGCCGCTCAGTTCGAGGCACACGAGAACGCGCCCGTCCAAGAATCTAGCACGCACAGAATCAGTTAGACGCCTACGACGTTAATACGACAGAGAGATCCATCGAGTCGTCCATCCATGCGAGTGAGCACCTAAGACGTCTGGTGCGAGGCTGTCTGCGAACTGTAACTGGAAGGCTCAGATTTTCCAGCAAAACAGCAGCAGCAGCAACAACAGCAACAATAGTAGTTGCAACAACAACAAATCAAAAATCAAAGAAACAGCTAAACATTCCTACGTAATGTGAGTGACGTCGCATAGACGTACCAGTGCAGCGCAGAGTACAGTGCAAGTGAGCAACAATTGTGACAAACATTGGATTTTTTTGGACTTGGGTTAACGGTGCCGACATTCTGCAGCCTGCCTCAAGTCACAACGAGAGGAACAACAATGCCGTCGCGTAAGCTTACCTCGTCCTTGCTAATCGTTTGTGGTTGTCCACAAGCAATTATAAGCACGTACATTATTAGTATTCGTATTCATAGATGCATGTTTATACATGTTTGTAAACATATATATATATATATATATATATATATATATATATATATATATATATATATATATATATACTTCTATTGTACTACTGTTATGTTATAGGTTATACCAATGATTATAAGCAGCAAAGGGAAAGCGATGCAAATAACCCTAAAAACGAAAATCATGAAACAACGCATGAAACACAAGGCATGAAACACAAGGACCAAATCATAAAGCGACAGAAACGTTCCTCTTGAACGAACTAATTGGCGCATGGTGCAGGCCACCACTCCCTTCGTTTAGCTAAGAAGTATTTAAAATTACTAGCCGTTGGAGTTAATCGAATGTTGGCCCATGTTTAGGATTAAGCATTGTTCCGCGACAAATATTTTCAGCTGTTATACTGCCATAAAGTGTGCATAAAAAGATTGACAAGTATATGCGAAAGACTAGATGCACATTACAACCATGTAGTCAGGCTTCAGTGAGATTGACCAAAGAGAATTACATTGTACTTAGTCAAATCATTTTGCTTTTGAAGCCATATATATATATATATATATATATATATATATATATATATATCTTTACATGATTTATTTTACCACATAAATTGGTAACATCACAATTCCGATGTTACATACTATACTTTCGATGACAAGGACTCTCCATCAATTTATAGTCACACAAGTATGTGATAACGCATGATGTAACATTTTCCCTAAAAACTATAGCCGCAGTCATATAAAAAAATCCCCTTTGAAAATGGAAAGGCGCTTATTTGGGATGCGACGACCACCGACACGCTCGCTCCCTCGAACCTGGAGGCAGGCGACAAGAGACAGCAAAAGGGGCTTTGACTTTCTACTTCAGCGACTATCTCTAGCGGTTTAGCGCGGCAATGCGGCAGCAATTATGGGCACAATGAGGGGCTGCCTCGAGGATAAGCTCGACTGATAGCACTCCTCATCAGCCCATGTGTAGTTAGTTATTCACATTTCCCTGTAACCATACAATTAAATAATAAACTAACGCAGTCACTAACGTTCGGGAGAAAAGAGATCTGACGAGTTCCTCAGACAGGGGTTATCGATAGACTATCAGCGTGGCAATGCTGCGGTATATATATATATATATATATATATATATACATACATATATTAGGTTAATCCGTAAGCCCGTTTGAAATTCTCACCCATTTTTGAAGACGCATGTCGTCAACGGAAGCATATATGAAATGTTTAAATTCCTATTTTGTTCAACCACCTAAGCCTAACCTTCAGGCAAGCTCATGATTCCATCCTTTCAGAAGGTGGTATCCTGGCTTTCGAAGTAGTGGTCTATATACGTTTTAACACCATCCAAACAATCGATTTTTGCCAGTCAATTGCCCACTTTAAATTGTTCAGTTGTTGACAGTTTGTATTAAAGTGACCGTTTGGTTGAAACAGCTCATAAAAGATCACCCCCTTCGAATCCCAACAAACGCTTAACAAAATGTTCCTTATATGGGGTCCGGGCTTGGCAGTTGCTTGGGGCTCGCTCCTTTTTTAAGCCACGCCCTTCTGCGCACAACGTTCTTATAGAGTATCAACTTCTTATCCCCTGTCACCATGGTGCGGAGAAAGGGGCTACCCTCGTTCTTTTTTAGGAGCTGATACCATGCACTTTTCCAGTTGGCGGTTGCTGAGCGTGTGCGGCACCCATACATCCAACTTGCTGACTAATCGCTGGACATGAAGATGCCTTTGAACGGATGTGTATGGTACGCTGAGAATGGCCACGATCTCGCGCAGCGTCAGGTGTGGGTTTCGTTCGACCACTGTTGTTAGTGCGGTCGTGTCCACTGTCAATATGCGTCCGGGCCGGTCTCGGTCGTGTCAAAGTCAAAGTCATCGTTCCTAAATCGGACAAACCACTTTTGAGCTCTGATACTTAACAAAATTGGACAACGGACCCCAATCAAGTCGTGTTCTACATATGGCAAAACAGTGACCGAAACGTAGAAAATTATGCAAAGAGCGTATGAAAGTAAGTGTCCTAATAGACGTAAATGGTTCGAATATTTGTCGCGTTTTCGAAATTGTCGTAAGTCTTTAGAAGACGGTCCTCGTGGCAGGAAACCAGTGAAAATTTAAAACCTTGAAAATGTTCATTGGTGTCCTCTTAACGACAATGCCACCAATACAAGCTTCAAACTTACCTGTGAGCTCAAATTTATCCTTAATGGATTTTGTTTTGACGACGCGGCATCGATTCAAGCAAATGAGATACCAGCTTTTAACAGCATCGAATTTTCTGAAACGTGCCTTAGCCTCCACGACCTTCCTGAAAGGGTGCGACGAGAGAAGTTATGCATGCTGGCAACCAACCCTAATACAATGTGTTATAAATCCTTAAGTATTTTATTTTGAAGTCGTACCGGCACCTAATACTGGTAAAACCGTATTCTTGATTTACATACACTTTGGGGGGTCTAAATGATAATTTAGGCCATACAAAATTACCCGCGACACTGTGGGTACAGTTGATGAATTAATTTAAAAGCACTCACCAGAGGCCGGAGCATAACTATCCCACTCTTATTTGAGCCGAAACGAGGTTTTCACAAATTGTCGTATCTTTTTATTTAACTTCTCTTGTAAATGCAAAGTTTTTAAATTAGGCTGAAACCTCTCAGCGCGAGCCCCCTGTATGCGACTTTCATCGGTACGGCTGTATATGTCTGTCAGGGTGAGGACGTGACCGAAGCCCATTTTTCGGAGTATTGGCTGGTGGACAACTATTATATGTCATCATGTAAAGCAAAACCAAAGAAAAGAGGCGCGGGTCTTTCCGGGTCCAAAAATTAAAAACAAATCGGCATGGGCTGAAAGGCGGATTTTCTTGTGCTCGAAACTCGCTGCAGGTGATGATATTTGGATACATTTTAACGACCACTGGCAAGGCTCCAAAGCCTTTCTTATGTGACGGTTTCTCCGTTACGTAAACGCGCCACGGGGCTTTATGCGTCACATCTGGAGTCACGCTGGTAGAACACCCAGCGCGTACGTGACTTTGCACCGTGCGATGTATTCCTTTCTCTGAAAATAAAAAAAATAGGAGGAAGACAGTTCGATTCACGCGTATGTTCGGTGTTTGAAATCATCGAGTCTAAGCTCGAAAACATCAAAAACGTACGTTGGAGGTGTGCTTCGATGAGTGGATCCAACGCAATAGATGTCTTTGGTAGAATAGGTGAACTTTACGTTAAATCTAAATAATACATCTGTCTTATCATGGACATTTAAGAAACCTTGTCAGGTTTCTGTGCTGGTCTTTGTCTCGGCTCGAAGCTGACTGATTTTATGACAAGTGCCACTGCAGCGCATAGGTCGACAATTGAGAAAGAAGATACCTGGTCTAACCGGGCATGTTGGAGATGCTTGAAAAATCGTGGCGGCTAACCGTTACCGTCCTAGCTTTGCGGCGGAGCCAAAGCACAGGCGGCCGTTGGCCGAATGAGTTTCTTTTACACAGCGCCTGTCAGTTGACGTTTAAACAGGAAACGCAGCGGTTGCTACGGAGACTATGAGAAGGTGGGCTTGAGTCCTCTGCTAAGACTGACGCTTGAGGGCCAGGGCCTTTAAACCCTCACGGCATAAATCTATTCTTTAAAATTCATATTTAAAATAACTGTGTTACATAAGAAACGACGCCTCTGTATTTATCCATGATGCGCCGTGTCGGAATCAAGCCCACGGCTTATGACACTAGTCACGGTTCATCCTTCACCGCGCCGTGTTGCCGATCTGTTATGCTTATTTAATAAATGCGCAAAGCGCGGTTTATTTGAAGAAATACGCCGCACGGGACGGCAACAAAAGCCATAATCAACTAGATAATCTGGTACGGCATATATAATTAAAGGCCTGTAAGCGATTCGATTTGCCTGTTTGCAGTGAGGTAGATTATTCAAAATTACTACATTTTATGTTATCTGGTAAGGATGAGTTGGATATTAACCTATAATGCCACAAAGCTGTAATTTGTCACATTGATAAGGCATCGCAATAAAGGTCCCTCAATTGACCCTCCTGCTTGTGATGAGCGTGTATCACATTGTCTCGTAAAAGAGCCAATTCAGTTCAGCATCTTGCTTTAGGCAGGGAATTTCTAGAAAGAAGGAAGTTATGGCTCATTCAATGCAATGCGGCCGGTCGTCCCTTTCAAATGTTGCACAGGACGAAGCCAGTTCGACGGACAGAAGCAGCACGCAAGAAGACCGAACGGCGTAACGGCTTCAGCTGACGGTGGCGCGAGTCTGATTTACTGAGTTGATGCCCGCAGAAAAGAATGGGACCTACAGACCACAGAGACCGAATAAGGACAAAAAGGATATAGGAGGTCTTCAGTAAGAGTTTATTCTCTTTGCGCATAAACGGACAGCTACCCGCCGTCTCCGGGACGGATGTGCAGCAGAAGGTACTGGTGAGCTGAAAGTATGCAACGTACTTGCAAACATCAACAAACCGATTATCAAAGCTCGTCGAGTCGACTTTCAGTTGATATCGAGAGTGTCGACTCTTTTAGTCGATATAGAGAGAGTGTCGACTCTTTCAGTCCATATCAAGAGTGTCGGCTCTTTCAGTCCGTGTCGAGGCTATGTTGGTCGGAAGTAGTGCAAACGTCAACTCTCAAAAGACTGGTGCAGACCGCATTTAAATAAAGAAGATTCAGGCCGCGGAGATCCTGGCCGTGGCTCGAAGAGCCCTGTTACCCCTAACACAGAAGAACGCTCGGCTTGCTGCGTTTAATAAAGGACAGAGCAGACCCACAATTCCAAGCAAGCCGAAGGGAGGACGATGCTTTTTTGGTAGGAGGTTCCACATAAGGCTTTGCCGTGTCCGATCTCGTAGGAATGGGAAGCATCACTCACTCCGACGTAGCATCACCTGACAAACCTTCTGGTCAACGAACCTGACGTATGGAACTTAGCTCCATAGATTGAGTTGTTCTATTCCTTCATAGGTGGAAAAATGGTGGACCAGGCCAGATTTACTACAAGCATGCAATCCGAGCCACTTTTAATGAAGATAATAATCGATGAAATTATGAAGGAAGGGCGGATGCTCACTGTTGGGCATATTGCCAGGTAGTCTCTGTTATTTAAGGGCAAACACGGCGATAAACTGACGCACATCTCACTCCAAGGTTGGCGCCAGAGCAAACATGAGTTAACGGAGAAGGTTGGGATTTTTCAGGGGACCCCTTGAGGTGCATCTCGTTAACGCTGTTTTGTGCTAATTTTGTTTGCTATGTGCGTCAAGAGTCTTCAGGTACCGTGGTGATAATATACGCCGATGATTTCGTCATTGCTTGCCGTGACATCGGTGCTATCTCATGCATTACTGCTATGGTAGAGACATGTCTCATGGAAAAGGGCTGGAAATAGATTTACGAAAACCCAAAGCGATTAAGTTTTGCCGCGGAGTGGCGACAGGGGATGGCCTGGGTGACCTGTGATAACCGGCACATCGATACCAGGCACATCTTACACGAGTCCATTATTTCGTGTGCTGCTGTAGGGAATTTTACGAGGGCTATAGTATTCAGTGTATTTGTCGGTCCTGCTCTCGGCAATGCGCTCAGTACCACTCGTTCGGTAGTTCTGCACTGCAACGATGATATCTGCACTTCCTCTCTCAGTGAAACGGTAAGAAGGCCAACATATATTAATGTAAACCACCTTGGGTATACTCTGTTTGAGTAAAATAAATATGATTGAAAGGTTGAACAGAGTAATTCATGAGCGCCTCTATTTATTTCAAGCTGCGCTTTCATATCAGTCTGGCAATAAAGTCTGTACGCTAGAATTAATAACCAAGAGGGCCTTAGCCAAAAATGTCTACTAGAGATGCGAAATATATACATTTATATACGGAGTCTCCCCTGTAATACTGCATTAAATATAAAATGTGTCTCACCTACATTTTCATAGTAATAGACGAGCGTATTTGAATTGTCGCTATTTTATATTTTCATTGCCCGTAGCCTGATCTTTTTAAGTAAGTGTGTGACCGTACATATATTCTGTATATAATCTTATTTAAATTGTTTGCCTTCCATACGCATTATGTTTGTTATATATATATAAATATATATATATATATATATATATATATATATATATATATATTATATAACGCAATACCTTATGTATATACCATGTTTAAGAGATAACTTACGTAAGTATATATTATATATATATATATATATATATATATAATATAGCACACGGTAAATAGATCTGAATATATATATATATATATACAGGTAGTTCAATAAGTTCTTAGAATGAACTTTTTAGAATTCGAATTTTGGCGCGCTTCCACCGCTATTAGGAAGTGCAACTTTTCGACTGCTAGCACTCAAAATATAATGGTGATTGGCCGTTGCGATTTCGTTTGATAGCTTTTCCCGTGCAACGTATCGGCGTGATTTTTAAAAATGAAGAAAAAAGAGTTTCGAGTGGTTATCAAGCATTTTTATTTCAAAGGTTGGAATGCGACCCAAGTAAAAATTGGGTTGGACGAGACGTACGGTGACTCTGCGCCATGTTTTGCCACTGTTTCCAACTGGATTAATGTGTTAAAAAGAGGTCGCAGGAGCACCGAGAATGAACTACGTCCAGGAGGCCAAAAAACGGCAACTGATGAGGAAAACATAGAGAAAGTGCGAAACATCGTTGGCACAGATAAGCGAATGAACATTAAGGAGATAGCGGAGGCATTAGGAATTAGTTTAGGTAGTGTGCATTTTATCCTATACGAAAACTTAAAGATGAAAGAGCTCAGAGAAAAATGGCTGCCGCATTTGCTCAACCAAGGCCAAAAAAGGCGCCTGTTTTCGTTTCACAGCGAAATTTAGCCAAGATGTCGAACAATCCGTCGGATTTTTGGCGCAGATTCATGACCGTTGATGAAAGCTGGGTTCATCGCTACACTCCCGAGACCCAAGAAGCATCTTGCCAATGGTGTGCACTTGATGAAGGACCTCCGAAGAGGGTGCGGACAACGGCATTGACCGGAAAGGTGATGGCTACAGTTTTTTAAGACCAACGTAGAATAATGCTGGTCGACTACCTTGAGAGCGGTAAGACGATCACAGGAGAATATTATGCAAGACTGTTGGACTGCCTTTAGCAAGAACTCATCGTGAAACGGCCCGCTTTGCAGAAGAAGGTTGTCCTGTTTCACCAGGACAATGCTCCTGCACACAAGTCCCGGCAAGCATCGGCAAAGCTGGCCCAACTGAGGTTCGAACTTATTGAACAACCTTCCTATTCTCCAGACCTGGCCCCCTCTGATTATTTCCTCTTCGAACATTTGACACTCGGTGGAAAGCGTTTTTCCAGCAATGAAGAGGTTAAGGCTGCTGTCAATGCCTATTTGCAGTCTAAAGACGCGGAATTCTACTTAAGAGGTATAAAAGCTCTGAAATCTTGGTGGGAAAAGTGTATAGAGCATCTCGGGGAGTATATCGAATCAGATAAATTTAAAAACATGATTTGGAAAATTCTTGGTTTTCATTCTAAGAACTTATTGAACTACCTGTATATATATATATATATATATATATATATATATAATAAAACGAATTGCAAAGTAGCAACTCCAAATGTCGATGCAACGAATGAGCCTTTGCTCAATTCGTCGTCGTCATCATCGAACAGAGTTCAGAGGTGCATTCTGTTCTGTGCAGACGCTCGTCGACCTCGCCACACGTATACTACTATAGAAAGACGAACCGAACCGACGACGACGATAACCAAACGGCGTAACCATTTTTCAACGCAACAGCTCTGCGCATGCATGAAAACGGTGCTCTGGGGGTTGTGGCGGAGTCGGCAATGATCGGCATCGTACCGAGTCTTGAAGGTAGCAAGCTTGCATCGTTGTTGTGCAGTCAAGAGTACGTTCCGTCGTGACACTGGCGTCATCATCGTAGTCGTCGTCACCCATAACTAGACATCCTGGCGGTCGTCCACAGTTGAATGCAGAGCGGGGGAGTGAGAACAGAAGCCAGCATTCGTGCAGCCCGACGCCGTATCTGAGGATGACAATCATGAGGACAACGTCAACGACAACGACGACGACGACAACATCAATGAGTACAACAACAACAACAATATCAACGATGAATGAACAACAACAACAACAACAACAACGACAACAACACCAACAACAACAGCGTCAACAACAACAACGACAATAACAACAGCGACAACGACAACAACAGCGACAACGACAACAACAGCAACAACAGCAGTGAGAAAGCCGACGCGCGCGTCAGAGGAAATGTGTTCGTCAGGCGTCCGCCCGTTTGCCCGTTGCCAGCCCCAAGCCTGCTTGCAAAGGAGTCGTCTGATGCCGAGTCGACCTGCTGACTCAGTTCTCAACGGCGCGGAGCTTCCGCCGCTGATTTGCGCCAATGTTGCCAATGCTGCAGGTGTACTTCTTCTCTCGGAGCAGGCAGGCAGGCAGCTGTACTTCTAGGTTCAGGATCGGGGGCGGCTGTCGAAGACGACTGACGCGGCTACGACTGCGGTTGCGGGCGGCCCCAGTGGCAGCGGAGGCGGAGGCGGCAGCGGTGGCGGCAACGGAAGATTCAGGATGAGGACAGCAGGAAGGCCTCCCTCCCTCGAGTCGCCTCGAGTCCTTCTGACGGAAAGTCTGCTCCGACGGGCGGCGCTGAGTTTGGTCATCGTCGGTTTCCATCGTCCTCCGGCAACAGGAGAATTACTTGCCGAGCTCATCAGATGGCCGTGGCTGCAGCGGGAGTGCTGGCATCGGCGTCGACTGCGGTATTGGTTTTAGCTCATAGCAGCAACAGCAGCAGCAGTAAACCCGGTACACTCGCTCTGGTGGCCTTGCCCTCCACCCTCCCCCTCTGCACTACTCCCCCTGCTCTGCTTCAACGAGACCTTGTCCAACCAGTGCGCAGGTTGAACTCCATTTTGGTGCCAGCAGTCATCTATATATAATGCGTGATCTTCTACTAGCTAGTTAACTACTTCAGGTGCCTCTAAACTACCACGCTGAACGAGCAGAAATAGGACGCATAATATATGTGCGTAGTCCAGTGCGTAGTAATACTCGCTGCAAAATTGCTCTGAACTAATTAAGCAACAAAAAAGAAACTATAGTATTTGCGGTCGCAGCACTTATATATATATATATATATATATATATACACCGTGTTATCTATCGTGTTAGTAATATGAATGTTTAGATGCAAGCGTCGACTTCTTGATTTGTTTTCCCAATATGACAGCTATATATATATATATATATCGACGGGACGGTGCACTAGAGATATGCGACTTTTTCTTATGTTGTCGGAATTTGACCTTGATGGGGCGTATAATGGGCAAACGACGACATCCTGCAATCACCGGATGACAGGCTTAGCAAAGTGCCGATTTCGCGGATCAGCTGCCTGGTCCGTACGCCAGGAACATTCAAGGTTTCAAACCAGCGTCAGAGCGTCGTCCTGCGCTGATAATAAAGTATCATAATACAGCACTCATCATATATATATATATATATATACATATATATGTATGAGGAGTGTTTAAAGGAAAATATACGAAACGACTATGTGGCTATAACTAAAGTCTTTATTTAAGAACAATCACCAGAGGCACAACTTCCCAATGTTTTACAAGCCGAAGGATTTTCTGTTCTCAAAACTCTTGCGACTATGACAAGAGCCGGTTTTTCACAGTGTCCTTTAGTTCGTCGTCTAAAAGAAAGCTCCTCTTCATTTTGAAATCTTTTTTAGTGAATCAAACTGATTGAAGCTGCTCCTACTTGAGCTTGGCCAGTATACTACTTTATGTGACCCGTGTGAAACGTGTGTGGACGCGTGAGCAGCCCAGATCGTTTGATCTTGATGGAGTTACGTATGCTATACTGTGTCTCACAGTACTCGTCAATCTTTATGATTTTTCCGTGCTTGAAAAATTCGACGAGTATTGCACCATAACTGTAAGCTTCGCCTTGCCTGTCTTGTCTCCGGTTACGATTTGCTTCAAAAAGGTGTTTTCAGGCTACCGCGCACTGATAGCGCCAAACGCAGTTAGTTCCCTTTGCGGTTTGCTTAGCTTCCTGCGAACTCACTGCACGCACACCGTCCGATATAAGTTAACCTGACCTGGTCTCGAATCATCATTCAAACAATCTCGGCCTTCACAAAAACGGGCACTCCACTGACTTACTAACTTATTGGACACACAGTCTCCCCCTCATACGGTCACCATTAGGCGATGAATGTCGGTCGGTTGAACACGCCTCATAGTTAGAATCTGATGCCACTTTCCTGCTCGTGAATCATCGAATATTGCAATGGGCACGCCGCGATGTCCTTATATGCACTGCCTCATTAACTAGACAGGACCTACATTGCCTGCTTCTCTTCTCCGTCATAGGCGTCACAACGGCAGACTTTCCATTTGCAGCGTCTTTGTTAGACGTCTCACTACGTTGTCCCAAATCGGCATATTGAAGTTCCAACCCGCTTGGCTGTTAGCGTATTGTTCCTTTTCATGTGAACACCGCTTGTATATATATATGCGGATAAATAGCCAAGACAGACGTTACTATAATTACCATTGCCAGTTAGCATACTTTACTTTTTAATTCAACAGCGCATATCGTACGTAGACAGACGCATGAATTTACGAACAAAACATAAAACACTTTTTCTGGCGCTTTTTTAATTCTAGACTATCGTCCGTCTCTTACTGGCTCGGAATCACGTGCAAAAGATACAGCAGATTACATAACTGTCGCGGAACAATTTTCTTTCAACAACGATATTAGCTTTTTCTTTTTTTATAGGACATTTCGGGCATTAAACTCAAACGCATTAAATCCGTATTCTCCCCCCCGCAGGCTTGGAATTACATGACATTTGTAATTAATTTGTAGCCTTAACTCCTATTGTCAGCACTGCCAATTGCTACTCAGTGAGTTGTGTTGCTCAGTAGCCGAGGTGATCGTGTCGAGGACCATCAATACGCGCTAGCAAGTGCCTCGGGGGTGATTTGGGTTTTCCATTATTCGTCAACAACCAAAAGCGAGTAAATAGATTGATTTCAAAATGTCGACAGAGTGTATACCACGACGCCTCTCTCTCTGCGACTTACAGCATATTCTGGCAAAATGTGCTGTTCGTCTGTCCTCCGCTCTGGCGCTATCAACGTTTCGTAGACATTGTCGCTATGGCAAAAACACGGTCGGTCGCAACGAAGAAGGAAGTGCGCGAAATAATTGTAAACACGACAGCGAGAGGAGAGAGAAACACAGTGACGCAGAGGGCGAGCGAAAAGGAGAGACACATGTAAACGGGAGAAGAACGTCAACATTTAAGCAACGAGGCAAAGTTGGGCCAACACGCACAGCCACACAACCGAAGCAAGTGGAAGCGGTTGTGTTTAAGCGAACCATAGATGACAAGCTTTTGGAGATAACGTAAAGTCCGGATTGGCCATATAAATATATTTATATATACATATATAGAACATATTGTAATGATTTATTAATAATTTACAATACGTTTGCACACTCGGCAGTGCTCGCCATTATGTATGTATATATATATATATATATATATATATAAGGAAAAAAAGAGAAGACAAGCGTTTATGAAGGCGAGGCGCATATTAAGACTGCGCGATGTGTCGGCATCGACGGATTGACTTGAAGAGCATCCCCTAAAACACCAACAGCCGCCGCAAAGTGATGTCGACTGAATGATGAAGGCCATGTTTTCCTCGGCTTGTTGTCGGTGGCCGCGGCCATCCGCACCGTTTTCCGCCGTTACCATGATTCTCGTTGCCACTGTCGTGGTGATCGTTTGCTGTCACCCTCACCTCCGAAGTCGATGCCTGCGCTGCTTTCTGCTTGAAATTGTCCCCCACCTCCTTCCCGCACACATTTGTACCTACCTTCACTTCCTCTCTCTAGCTGACAATGTGTGTGTGTGCATGTGTAGCGACGGCGGCAGCAGCAGCGGCGCTGTGTCTTCGCTGTGTGACGGTGAGGTTTCTCCCTGATCCGGTACGCTATACCAGTGTGAACCAGAGCAACAAACAACGACCGATTGGATAGAACAACAATCGACAGAAACTAGCGACAGCAAACAACAATAGCAATCGAGCGGCAGCAACAACAACAACAACAACAACAACAACGACAACAACAACAACCTAAACGTAACAACAACAACAACCTAAACGTAACAACAACAACATCCTATAAGCAAGAACAACAATAACCTAACGGCGGGAACAACAGCAGCCTAACCGTAAGAACAACAACAACCGAACGGCGGGAACAGCAACAACAGCAACAACTACAACAACAACTGCGCTACGGCGGCTACAGCGGGTGACGGATGACTGGATTGTTTTGTCTCCATTTTGTCTCGTCGGTCTGGTTCTGATTGAAGGCGACCCGTTGACAACTCGACAGCGCGACCACAGCGACGACGACGACGACAACAACGCTCACTCGTGGAAAAGAAATTGTTGTCGTGTGTCGTTTGTATCCGTGTTCTCGCTGGAGCACCGCGAATAGAGACGAATTGTGGTTGTCGTCGGTTGTAGTGAACAATCATCACAGCACTCGGTGAATAATCATAATCACAGCAAGCGGTGAATAAAAATAGTTCGTGCTTTGTAGAACTTCCTAGAGCGCTCTACTACTGCGTTTAGTTACGAACGCGCTCTACATACGCCTCCCGCTGGCTTGGTAGTTGGTAGTCCGTTCGCTCCGTGTTTGCTGGATTTGTGAGTGTCTGCGCACCCTCGACCACCGACCGACTCATCATCGAGGTGACGCCATGTCGTCGTCCTGGTGGAGTAGAAGTGATGCTGTCACGTCAAAGCGAACTTCGGTAGCGGCGGGCGCCACGGCTCAAAAACGTACGTACAACTAACTCATCGACAATCTACTATCGCCTACCTGTTGTTTACATACCAACCTGTCACTATCAGCTGGTAATAGTCACGGATGCAGTTGCAGCAGCAGCAGCAGCGGCAGCAACAACAACAACAACAACCACAACAGATCTAGCAGAAGCAGTAGTTTCTAATTGAATGAAACGGTGTAACATTGCGTAACATCTGTGTCGTCTGCTTCGGCCAATCGAGAGACGGCAGACACCGATATTTAGATAGATCGACCCATCACCGACAGACCGGGCGAAGCAGCAGACTCGTCTAGATCGGCGCCGTCAGAACACCGCCAGCCAGCCAGGCTACATGACAACATTAGCGACAATAACAACAATATACTCTAGCTTTATTATGACCCATGATTGTTGGTTTACAATATTGCGTGTGTATACAGAGCAAACAAACACACCACACTCACATGTGCGTATATTCATCGCGGTTGGTTCCAAAAGTCGAATCAACAGAACTGCATGCTATCATGCATTGTTGGAGGTGATATAAATCGCACTGTCGCCCGCAGCAGGGTTTGCGCAAGCATCACGAGGAACTTTTTCATTACGAGGAACTTCTCTCGAATGCAGATCTTCATGTGGAAGCCATGTACAGCAAACCAGCACTGCGATTAGGTGTACTACTCTCATAATTGCTGCGCTTCCAACAACAACATCAATAACAGTAACAAGAACAACAGTAATACAAACAGAAGTAAGAGCATAACAGTAAAAAATGACGACCACGACAGCACCGAAAAACATCGACGAAACTCGATCTCGGCAGTTGCAGCGCACGCTGTGAACGTCGTCGCTTTTGTAAGCGGTATTGTCCCTGTTGTTGTTGTTCTTAATTTTATTGTTATGGCTGCTGCTACTGTGATTGCCTCTAATGATGTTATTGTTTTGTAGTTTGTTTATTGTGACGGCAATACAATTATGAACGTTCAGTACGTCTTAGATAATTCGAACTGAACAACGTAGCCCTAATAACAAAAAGCTGGTAATGGTGCTGATGACAGAACTATATTAATTAACATTCATCGTGTGAACGGTGGCTATTTGCTCTTCTTATTTGCTACCTATTATCTCCTTATTTGTTTCTAATGAGCTTTATTTTAGCCTAATTATTTTTGGAGAGATAAGACTGAAAACCGTAATGAAATATAAAATTAAAGAAATTATAACTGAACAGAACAGAACGTCAACATGAACTGAACAAAACGTCAACATGAACTGAACAGAATGTCAAGATGACAGAGTGTAGGAGAAAGGCCGACGATCCCATTAAGAGTCGTCGGTTTGGTCCCGATACAACACTTACCCTTTCGGGCCTTTCTTGTTAAGATTTACAGATTTACAATAAGTTTATATATATATATATATATATATATATATACCACTCCTTGGTCTTAGGAGTCAAGGTGTGAAAGCGCAGCTTACTGTAGCGCTTCCAATAGTAACAACAGCTGTACAACAGTATGACGAGTCGAACACACGGATGGAATTCTTACCACGCTACCGTGCACGCTACCAGAAAATGGCCAAGGAACATGTTGTTGCCCTGTTGGCGGTCCGAAATAGACGCTTCTTCTTCGTATGCTGCTTTGGAACTGTGAAGGGCTGAAAGACGCTCTAGACAACTTCCCATTCAACACGTTTAAGTCGGCACTTCCGTTCAACATGTCTAAGACGGCAATTCCCGTCCAGCATGTTTAAGTCGGCACTTTCCGTTCAGCATGTTTAAGTCGACAGAGCGATATCGGCCTCCTTACGGAGACCTCTCAGCTGGTCGAGTTTCATAGCGATCATATCCGAGATTAACCAGCTGGCGATCATGAACTGATGAGGAAGAAAAAAGACGCCTATGGGTGGATTTTCGGTCTACCTACGGAAAGTGTTGTCACGTATGCCTATGCGTGTGCGGCAGGATGAATACAGTGCAATGCTTCCGTCAGAGAATGAACTGTATTCCCTACATTTGTATTCTACCTTTCTTTGTCTGTATTCTAGCTCCCTTCATCTGTCTTCTTCCACTTCAACCCTTAAATCTGCTAAAGTAACTGACACATCGACATCCGGTAATTTGGTGTCAAGTCTGACAATGCCATCTGTCACTGAAGGTGACTTAACCGCAGAGCTGCTGGTTGTGTCGCTGACACCTTCCTTTGCACGAAAAAATCAGCTTCGCTAATTTATGACGAGGTGAATAGCACTGTCCCACCATGGCGGCAAATCGACAGAATAATGACTCGTCTAAAGTTTGATGTAAATCGTATGACTCAATAGCGTGGTGTTAGTAATAAGCGTGATACCATGTAAATAACAATGCTTAAAGCGTAATTAGGTGAAAGTGGTGTATGCACCTGAGATCAGGTCTGTGGTTTACCACATGTTGTTGTCTTGCCTACCATGGCAAAGGTAACGGTAGAGCAGTTCCACAACTGCACGCTATTGAAAAAGTGAGTACTTCATAGGCTCTGCTGCGACCTCAAACGGGACTGTGCAAGTAGTGGGGAGCTTCGGTTGCTTGCCACGAGCCCAACAGGAACCATCTGCCTTTATTGCTCGTTCTCGTAGGAAAGGAACTCACCCCTTTGACGATGATTAGATAAAGCGCGACATGAAAAATCTTCAGTTTGACTCTGATGCGATGAGCCCAATGCCGCTCGCGGACTTTCTGTTCACAGCGGAACAGTACGACATTAACTGCCTCTTCCGTGTTGAGGTGATCTTCCAGGTTACACGCGTACTTCCTAAGAGAAAAGCGCCGGACCTCGTCAGGTCTATTACAAGTTCTGGTGCCAATGGAAGGTGACGTTGGGATGTCAATTCAGTAATATATTTAATCAGGCCCTAAGTAGCGGAGCCTGGCATATCGTCAGACTCTTCCATTAAGTCAAGGGCGGGCTTGGTGACAACAGGGACAACCCTATTATCTATAGGGGAATTGCGTCTAGGCCGATGAAGACTTTCTGTAGGCTTGGTCGTGTAGCTCACGTGGTAAACCTAACGCTGCTACTGGAGCAGTTTGGATTCAGGGGAACCCGCGACGCAATTCATGCACTCCAGTCAGAGGTTGAACCGGCTGTGGCAGAACGTGGAGGACATTTGTATGCACAGTCTCTATCGACCACCTGTGAAAGCCTTCGATAAGGCCCCTCGCCACGTACTGGTGAAATTATTTTAACACACATGCGCGTCATAGCACCCATGTTGCACACCGTTACATGAGTGCTATCAGGCGCATAACATTAACGTTAGAGGAATACGATCAAAGGGACTTACGATAAATGTCAACAAAACCAAGTCCACGTAGTTTATACTTAAAGAACGTTTGATTCCTGCTGATGCCTTGCTTGGCCAACTATTGGAGTAATAAGCTGTTTCCTGTGCCTTGGGCTACGAGTTCATAGGAGGTCATCGTCTTCACCGCAAAAGTCGATTAACCGATCCCGTCAACCTTGTTGGCGTATGGCCTTAAGAGAGTGCGTAATTGTGTGACTCTAGAGAATACAAGTTTGCTAGAGCAGTATTTTGTGATCTTTATGGAGCGGCGTTTCAGTTCAATTTGGGCATAAAAGCGTTACATATACTCCCTGTGCGAGCGTTTATACTGAAGATGCTGCGTCCGACCGAGCCAACCAGACAATTAATTTCACCAGACCTTTGGGATTGGGTCGCTTGCGATAGTCTCGCCACTCGTGCACAAGGTACACCATACGTATATGGTTACGAGCATTTCGTGTGCACGAGCACTGAATCTCACGAGGACTATCGTGCGTGCATTTACTAGTATTTAAATCATGCGCAACCATGCAGCTTATTGTGCGGTGGTTACAAAGCGATCACGCCATTAGCTTTTTCCCGCTAGACCGGTAAACAACGCGGTGCAGAAAACCGACATTGTTTACCTGTATATACTCAGTTGACTGAAATACAATATAATGATGATGATGATTGTAAATGTCTGAGCAAGATAACAATGAAGGTATGACGACCTATGCACATTCTCTAAATTTGTATGAGTATATGTATACAAACCGACCTCTCTCTCTATCTTCTGCACCTACCGAATGTCATGCATTTTAGTAATAGTCGTAT
The DNA here is from genome assembly GCA_003439945.1 of Dermanyssus gallinae. NCBI lineage: Eukaryota > Metazoa > Arthropoda > Arachnida > Mesostigmata > Dermanyssidae > Dermanyssus > Dermanyssus gallinae. The sequence continues at coordinate 203,010 of QVRM01005167.1, forward strand.
ATGTGCGGATATGTATATTATCCACTAGCCTTTCAGGAGACTATACCTTTACTTGGGTTATATATATAGTATACCAGCTACTGTATATATATATATATATATATATATATATATATATATAGTGCTCGTTGACCTGGAGCCGCATAGAAAAACGAATCAAGGAAACGCACAATTTTCCGCGATATACCGTCACGCAGAGCCCGCGTTTCGTTGCATTGGTATTTTTCCACTTGCTTACATGAATATATATATATATATATATATATACATATATATTAATGTAAGCAAGTGAAAATAGCAATACATATATATATATATATATATATATATATATAGATTGCTCTTTTTCCACTTGCTTACATTAATATATATATATATATATATATATATATATATATTTATATATATACATATATATTAATGTAAGCAAGTGGAAAAAGAGCAATATATATAAATATATATATATATATATATATATATATATATATACATATATGTGCGTGATCTCAGCATCAAAGGAATATGAACAATTATTTAATTTTGGACGCACACATGTACTGCGGCGCCACAGCAAAGACAGAAGAGCTTTGGCGGCGAGCTTTTAGCGTGCGTTCCCGGCCATTGTCATCCACCTTTTTCTTATTTTTTGTTTTTGCATTCATTCCATTCCAACCTGAAGCGTCATTCGCTAATTGCGCTTTGAGGAGCCCTAGCTGGCTGGCCAACGGCGGCCATTGGGCATGGGGCCTTGGCTTGCATTTTAAAAGGCATAAGGGGCTTGCAGACTCCAGTTAGACCTATGAGACCTATTTGACTCCGCAAGCATAATCGCAAAAACCTTCACGCACGGAACATTCTATCAGGTGCTGTCGAATGATGTGAACATGGATGGACATTTAACAACAGTTGCACATTTGTACTTATGGGGCCCGTCTTACGAAGTAACGTGAAAGCTATTGTCCGTGGACGTTAAATGTTGGCTAAGAGTCAGCCCCAAGGGAGCTGTACTTCTTGTATTACCGCACTAAAACAGCAATGCTTACCGCGTCTGGTCAACACTTCTGAATTCATAAGATTTTTTTTACTGGGGGATTAACATTAAGGCTAGTAGGTAATATAGATAGATATGTATGTGTAACTTTTAGAGACATTTGGTTAGAGTCGACCCTGTAATAGAATGCTTAAGGTAGTGAGCGTATATGCATTCATTTCTGTCTTGCTGCATGGACATGGCTGACCATTCATATATTTATATGCATTTTCTTATTTAGTACTTTTTGTTCTGGGAGGTTTCGGGAATGCATGATGCACATGCGCTACTAGCAGCCTGCATGACTAGTGTGAGACTCGCAAACCCACTAAACCCGGAAGCCGTGGGAGAGGCGTCTCTGCCGTTCTCCTTCAATCAGCTCTATCCCTGACTATCATCCCGCATGTCTACCTGCGATCGGATAGGGGATGTTATTTTGTAGTCCATCCTGTGAGGGTACGTCGAAACCATGAGGGCCCGGCTGCTCCCTACCCCCTCCCCCCTCCCTCGGCTCCTCGTCTCGACCACTCTCCCGAGAGACCCGCTCAAACCTCTTCCGCCTGGCCGTTCCTTGGCTGTGTTGAGTGTCAAACGGCGTCGAACAAGTTCGTCGCCTCCCTCCATGCCTCCGCCAAAGTCATCATATGGGCGACCACCTCCTTGATGGGTCGACCTCACACAGCGGTTGGTGCTGCGTCTCGTGTTTTAGTACTTAACTTGCCTGATTGAGCTATGCTATATAATGCTTCAGTTGCCGCGACTATTATATTTAATATTACTTAGATTGTAGGCATATGAGTGAGTTTACTATTTGTGTTCTCTTGCTTCTACAAAAAATCGATTTCTCTCTCTCAGCGCCACAGGAATCTTTACAGCCAGTTGAAATGTGGTTTGACATTCTAAAACATTGTAGATAGATTTTACCACATTCTGGATCGTTAGTCTAGCTAGTCATGTCGGCTATCTTACGTTGGCTGTGTTGCTATCATTGTTGTTGTTTTTATTGTTGCTCTTATTGCTGTTGTTAAGATTATCGTTATATTAAAATATATACAATATGATACATTTACGTTCCACGAAAAGTAAAAGCACCACATACGTTCTCTGCAGATGATCGTTGATCGTTCTCGCAAAATCCCGAAACCACTTACAGGTATATCTTTGTGAGTCGGCAAAGTGGTGCGACGAGAATCGGCAGAGAATAAATATGAACAAGACTAAGGTTTTACGCTTTAGTCGTGGAGGGGCATATATCACCGCAGATCGCCGTATAAAGATAAACGGCACCCTTGTAGAGCTAGTAAGACATTTTTTCTCATATTTGGAAGTGACTCTAACTCCAAGACTCTCGTTTGGCAGGCACATAGAAGAAAAACGGGTAAAAGCAACGGCAGTTATAGTGCCTCTTGGAGAACCTCGTGACACCGGCCTAAAGATTGCCGTCAATCTTTTTAAGATAAAGTTGCACCAATCGTCGGATATAGCTTCCAAGTGATTGCGCTTCACTTTAAGCTGACAGACCTCAAGAACATTGGTCGAGGTAATAATTAGTTTATACAGCGTGTGTTTGGACTACCTAGGAACGCATCGGCGACACTAGGTTGGCTCTATGTCGAGAGAGAACCTTTACGAAAGACCCCATATCAGACAGAGTACCATTTAGTGCAGATGTGCTGGATCGATAGCTAAATATTAGCTTTTTGCTGCGAAATGCATATAAAAAAAATACCAACTTTGTAACAAAGAACCAGAATCGAGGGACCAGCGTACTCCACAGATAAGTGGAAAAGGGTTCTACAAACAAATCGGACTGTCGGGTAACCTGGCATGGTTATCACCATTATGTATGTCTGAAAGGGGCGTGTTATGAAACTGACGAATGTGTGTGCAGAATTTGTGGAGAATGTAGCATCAACCGCTAGCACTTGCCACGATGCGCGTCAGTCGACACACATTCGTTGCAGGAGCATATGAATTACCTGCTTAGTTTTCGGGAACTGAATTAACTGTCAATGATATGGCGAATAAACTGAATGGCTAACATAATGTCAGGTCGGAATCGGCATACATTTTGCTCCCAGCGGTAAATTTCCAGCCGGTTAGTGGAGATGCTGGCACTGGGACATGCATGTACATATATATGTTTGTTTATATGTAAATCCTCACTTTTTTTTTCGGGACGACGAGCTTTTGCACACTTTGTTACTCAAAGTGAGTTTGCCTAACCTTACGTCGTAGCCACTTGCGACGCAGGCCGCCCCACGTGTTGAATATCAGAGTAAGTCACAGTTATCACTAGTGAACGACAATGTGTCTGTCGTTCTGTTTGACCGTACCGGAATCAATCGAGAATACGGAAGGGCTCTGTGAAGGTAGTCTGTTGTTAGACGGCGCTAGACCATAGGCCGTTGGTGTGGTCTGGCAGATCTAGTGTCTTTGACGGCAGCCTTGTTCTTGACACCTAGCGCAGACGAACACAGTCAAATTCAGTTGCCGGCAGCAAAATCTCTCTCTCTCGACGTACCCCCACTGGCCGTTCATCGATTATAACGGTTGGAGAAGCAGATTTTACCGAGTACGGTGACAACTACGCCAACTCGGACTTCATATAGAACAAAAAAACGTGCAACAACACCAAGACATTAAGAAGAAGAAGAAGGTCTGCTTTTGAACGATTGATCTAACTACAAAGGGCCAGGCCGTTCGACGACTAGACAAATGCTCGCGGGCACGCTGCTCTATGGCTTGCTCTTAATCTACTCCGTAAGAGGGACAGAAACACTTTGAGGTGACGGACTACTGTAACGTATGTTCTTGAGAAAAAACCTGCAAACTCACGTATAGGCCAAAAATTATCTAGCGGTTCGGATAACAACTATATATATATATATATATATATATAGTTTAGTTTTATTATCCAAGGATTGGTTTACACATATACATCATAACCATCACATTTCCAGAGTTTAGACAACGGAATTGCTTTTTCGGAACGCTGAAGGTGATGCAGATCACACGGACGGCCACAAAGTTTACATATGCACTCCGGCAAGATCTCATGAAACTTCTCGCGCACACAGATCTTCAGGTGGAAACCGTGGATGGCAAATCTTGTGACTAGATGACGGTTTCCATAACTGCAGGCTCTTCACAAATCTGAATATATATATATATATCCCTCTGCAAAAACTAATCACGCGTACTCGGTCTATATGATATGTATATCATAAACGCTTGGTAGGGCTTTTGTTTTCGGCGCGGCAAGTTTTCAAATGTTAAACAGCACGGTGTGGCCTGTCTCGTAACCTAGGCGTGATTCAATAAACTCCTCTTATCTAAACTTTATTGAATGAATCAAACCTTGTTGGAACATGCACATGCGACTATTAATCAGGAAAAGGTATATTTTGCTCTTTGCGATGACGTTGTCAAGTGACGACATAGGCTGTTACATCCCAAGTGGCAAGTTACCGGTGACGCATGTTTCTGACTGCAAACAGCCATATTCTGTCTCTCAACGGTCTTAGACGGACAGTCTGATCGGTTGGTCGCCTTTGGAAGACCGTGCATCATGTCATGGAATTGTTTACCATCGTGGTCACGTCACGAAATTCAGCAAATTGCTCGGGACACAAATCAACATCATACGGACGCAGCATTGTGTACCCCAAGCAAACTGCAAGCAAAGACGAGTACGTCACAGTGCATAACTTCTTGTGAGTCATTGCCGTGGCTTCAGAGCAATATGGAGAGGCTTGTGCGCGCGTCAATATCAAACCCGTGACCCGCGACCAGATTATCGATGATTCCTATGACAAAAAATTCGGGTTTCCTCATTTCGAAGAATGTCTCCAAATTTATGTTTGCTGCTTCTGGTGAAGTGAATTTTCCTTGTGGATAGTTCTGCAAGCATCTGAATACATGTTGGTCTGACGATGCAATGTTCGCCGGTGAGTACGGCGGACGCGTCGCGTTGTGTTGTTGGAAAAAAACGCCTTTTCTATTGACGAGACTGTGTCTCCTCCTTTGAAGGCCTGCAAAAAGTTGGTCGAACTGACCACAGTAGATAACCGTGTCTATTGTTTGGCCACTAGGTGAAAACTCGTGGTAAACAACGCCATGCCTATTCCACAAAACTCAGAGCAAAATTTTGTGCGAATGGGTTAGTATATTTGGCGTTTAATGGAGGAGGGGGGGACTGGCCTGGGCCGTAGAATCTAGTAGAACCATGTTTCACATTATCGTATGGAAGTCATTTTTCGTCTTACACTATTCGCTCCAAGAACGGACACTCGTTACGTCTGGCAAGCTAAGAAGAGCTTTTTGCCATGCGCTCGATGTACCCATTAATTCACCTTGAGAGGAAATCCATGGGCGCAAAGGCGAGTGACGACGGTTGTGTGAGATACTTTGAAGTTCACGGCTAATTTAAGTGTAATCACTCGGGGATTTTGTTCCTGCAGTTTCGCTCAAGCTGTCTTCCTATAGGATAATAGGCCTTTAAATGGGGCTTCATCCACGAAGCTTAAGAGGCCGGGGTGGGACTTGGCAAACTAAGTGTACCACAAAGCCTTTGAAATGTTACCTTTGCCCCATACAAAACCGCCGCCCGTAACAGGATTTTTTTCTTGGTCTCTTACGACAGAGTTCATACCGCAAAAACAACGAACGAGATCATTTTACAAATATCTCGAAGTTTCTACAGTCGTTTGAGGTCACACCTGTTTTGTACGCCAGGTTGTAAACAAGTTTGAGGACACATCTGTTTTGTAAATATAGCATATTTTCAGAGACGTGGCGGGCGTTAAAATATACGTCTAAATATTGTAGCTACTTTCTGACCCAACGAGTGTATATATATATATATATATATATATTATAACGTATATGACAGCACCTTTTGCTACTGCACATGCAACTTCTGGTAGGTCTAGCTGTCGAGTTTCCCAAAATCAGTTGCAAATACATTATAGGCAAATTATGCTTAAGGTATGATTTCTCAGGAATCGAGATGAGCAGGCCATGAGTAGCCCTTCTAAAAATATCTATATCTCCCCTATGAGCTCCGCTGGTGTGTGTGTGTGTGTAAATATAACTTACACTACGAGCATTTTAGAGGTGTACTGCTAGTGCTCATTAATATAGATTCATATATAGGTATCCGTAGGCGGTCACGTGGATTATCCACACGAGAATGCGTCTTGCACACTCTGAAAGCTTTCGTGTTGTTCTTTTTTACTTATTTGCGCCCATCCTTTGCTGATGATCCGCCCTTATTTATGGCACGTCTGTTGCTTCTACATCCGTTGTTTAAACAGCTTCTTTCGCTAGTCTACGTTTACTAAGCTGCCAGTGTTGCTGCTGCTGCTGTTCCGGTCTTTGCTGTTACCATGGCATTGCGCATTTATAATATGTGTCTCGTTGTCTCTCGCCTGGAGTATGCATTCATGGTTCTGGCGCGATGTGGTTGACGACTGCTCAGGTTTTTTAGAGAGAAAAAATTTAATTTTTTGTGCGTTTCAGCGGGATCCATGGGGAATAAGGTGTCACCCCGACTGGAGCATGTACCCTTACCCGCCGTCGAGGATAGCTACGAACTCCGCAGCCAAGACGGCAAGCGAACGATTTGGTGCAAACAGTGGAAACCCAATAACATCGAAAAGGCCAGGTTAGCTATATATATATTCGTGTTTAATGTTAAATCAAATGCCATTTGGTGGGGCGCTGTATATATATATATATATATATATATATATGAGGCAAGCACTACCGAGTGTGCAAACGTATTGTAAACGATTAATAAATTATCACAAAATTTTATATATATATATATATATATATATATATATATTATAGCAAGGTTAACTCTGCAATATAATTGTATAATTATATCCCGGTCAACGTAGTTATGCAGCATATACATATCGGTCATACTGCTAGTGTGTCTGCAGAGTTCTCCCTTTATTGGTCACATGTTCACGAGTTACCCAAGTAATGTCGTGTTATTGCATTCGGTGCGGTACGTCCAGCAGTTAAGAGGATACATTATGATGTGGCAGTAATACTTGTCAAGGGGAGATCTCTGGTACGAGGTACTGTTGCGTCTGTTATCACGCGTCTCGCTGCTGTATGAGAGCTGCGCTGTGTTTCCTCTTTTAGTAGTCTATAGTTGACATAGTCAGACAGGATTTGTGCGGCAAAAGTTACAAAACCAAACCACCAGATATATCCGTATGTAGAACTTGTGTTTTGCGTCAATCTTCAGAATGTATTACAAATTAGGTTCATTGTTTGTTATATATATATATATATATACATGCCGAAGATTCGAATATTTATCTTCTATTTATTTTAAAATTAGTAGTAAGTACACCTTTTTGTAGCGAAGTCCTATTGTTTTGGCTTCATCAGCAAATCATAAGAAATATTGAATTCAAAATGGGCTCGTTTAATTTAATCATTATATATAAATGTTCTATTAATATTGAACTGTCGCTGTCATCAAAGGTTTGCCAAGGGCTAAACTCTCGCGACCGTTGCGAGATTTTACAGAGACAATGAGAAACACATGCACGCGCTTTATATCTACACTGGCCCATTACTACCTGCACATCGTATGTTGATTCAAAATGGGTTAGGTGTTGTAAACGCTGTACCCCTTGAACGTACGGAGGGGAGGGGGCTTAGTCACACATGGCCTTAGCTCGGAGGCCAACCATCATTAAAACGAGTCCTCGAATCGCAGCGGCGTTTCCACACTGGGCGTCAAGAACTAAACGCTGCCGGAACATTGATACCGAACGCTTGTCGCCGGAGGGTGCAAGGTTGAGGAGATACCCAAATGTATCAATTAGGGTGTGTGTTTCTGGCACCGAGGAACGCCGAATGTTTCAAAAGCAAATTGATGCAACTGGCTTGGCTCGGCAATTAGTGGTCGACTTGCTTGACTTGCAAATTTCAGCATAGCTGGCCGCATAGCCTGCCTTCGACCTGTATTCACCGATCATTGAGACCATTCAACCGTCATACGCAGTCGCAAACTTTATCTCATAGTGTCCGGATTTATCTTTCTTCCACTTTTTTCCTTTTCTCATTATCAGATTTGCTTATTGAGCAGTCTCGGTCGATGCTACCTATCCTCTACGTATTTTGCACGTGCTTCTTCTTTCATCGATAACGGTTCTCGAGGTACTTCGCACCGTTGCAATTGTAAAGCGATGCTATAGTTCTATCGTTTGCCCCTACGCTTACTTTCGTGCATATGCATTAATTTCTCCAACGACATTATATTGTTCTCAGAGAAAGTAACTATACTATCGTTCGAGATTTAGCTTTACGTTGTTCTTTACCTTCGTGATGATTTCTAGTAAAGTTTCGGATCCGATATAATTATCAGGTTGTCGGCAAATAGCCGTCTTGCTCTTAGCGAGCAAAGTAGCTCGCTAAGTTTTTTTTAATGATTTTTGATTTAGACAAATGCGGTGAAGTGAAATGTAATCGGCCAGAATCGGACAAAAAACAGAGAACACAGTCGTCTTTTGTATGTTTCAATCAGAGCCAACTGTCGACCCCCTATTATTATTATTACATTGCAGAATATGAAATTAGCAGCAGTAATTGCACCTCAAATAGTCTAGTATATCCGAGTTTATTATTATTGAGATTTTCTTTTTTAACAAGATTCTAGTACTCGGCATTGTATATCTAATGCAAAATAAACAGTTGCACCTTCAGTTTACTTATGCATTAGGCAAACTAGATGGATGCCATTCGGCATACCTGTCGTAGGCAATCCGTCGTTTTCATTTTTTCTCAGACGTTTGGCTACCTTGTTCGACAACTAGTGTGTTTCCACTTTATTGGGTAGTTATATGGATCAGGCTGATTGAAGTCGGGCCAAACTGTGGTAGCTCATAATATCGCGAAATAGCTTATTTTTCTACTCTGCTATATGCGTCTGGTGACATATCTCAAGTCTTTTCGGGAGACGCGTGCTATCTTAACTGTATGTTTAAGCATAGACATGTTATCTTAACCGTGCCTAGACAAATCTAAACCCATGTTGCTAAATCTAAAAATGTTGCTCTTTTTCATATACACATACGCATTCAGCCCCCATCGCGTTAGATATATGTTTTGTTAGATTTGTTTGTTAGCAATGTTGTGCAGACATAGTAATAGATTGTTAAGTATTCATGCACTTGCAGTTACTTGTTCAAATCTCTAACAGTCGTCACAAATCCTTTAGAACCTCGTGTGTGTTGTTTAGCATTCAACTCAGCTTTTATCCAACCGCGTTGAGATCTATGCTCAAAGCGGTTGGATGAATCTAGACTTTCCAGACATCTTCCCCTTGATGTCATCGTTTTGACGCTTCGTCTCCATCTCCGACTTCGATGTCGCTTTCAGGGGCGCACCGGCGATTTGCCACAGCTTTTCCTTTATGATTGTGTCAGTCCTACATGTTTGCACTTTTTTCTAGTATTTAACGCATGTTTCCTGGAGTGCTTTCTCATTCTGTTTCCTGGCATATCCCGACACAGAAAAGCTCTTTCCGTGTCGGATCTGACCCGTGTAGCAGCCGTTTTTCTTATCACAGACTTATTTTCTCCGTTTTCGATCTGGACCTGTCTGCTGGCTGTCACGCCAGGCATTGGTCCTATATCGAAATCCTCCTTAAAGGCAGCGGAGAATATGGTTTCGCGCTTGTTGGCAAACCTGAAGTGAAAATGGGACGAGATGGAATTGCTAATAACTCTTATGCGTCGGCTACTAGAAACAACGGACAACCAGTTCAGTTATTTGGCAAACGGGCAGTTTGCTAACGAGTGAGTTTAACCATTTGTTGCTGTGAGTTTAACCTTGTTCACATTAGAGTGTCTCATGAGACAACTAACATGTTGGACGCGCGCGTCACCAGGCTTCCAGTTCAAAGCTCTAGCTACTACAAGGCAAATCAAGTTGCTCTCAAAAACGCTTACGCCATGTCTCTAAATAAGCGGCTACTTCATTTGAACACCGTAGACACTGTCGTAGTCTTGCGTATCTGTGTTTCCATATGCGACCGCAGGAGAGTAAGCCAAACGAAATTATGCTGGAGATCGTCGTTTGCCGACTGATAGGCTTGAAAGCGACGCGCCGTGGGAACTGCTGGGTAGAGAAATCTTAGAATATATATATATATATATTTATATATATATATATAAATATATATATATATATATATATATATATATATATATATGATACAAAATTATTGTTTGCATTACAAGCTAATCTTTAATTTGCGGACAAGCATTGCGGTTGCATTTTTGGCTCAGTCTTTAAGGTGATTTTAGAATGTTGAATATTTATGTGTTGCGACACCACTGCCGCAATTTGCAATCTGTGTAATTACTGTAGCATTCACAACGTCTGCGCGAGTTGTTTGTTCAAAATGACGACTGATGAAAAGGAACAACAACTTTCCACAGTAAACTGAAGCAATTTATGTCTGCCGTATATGTTTTATGCCACTCGAACTCGTACGTGAACAAGTCGATTCATACCAATGTACCGCCTCCGGCGCTCTCGGTTCAGTTCAATTTCGGCTCGTTTCGGTGTCAATGTGTCTTCGTTTTCACATCTTTCCTCTTCTTCATCTTCTTCTTTCTGTTTTTCTTCTGCTGCTCCAGTTACAACTACTCGACCTGGCTTCTTTTTGTCATTTTGCCTCGTTTCTCTTTCGAATTGAGCTAAGATAGCGCGTATCCGGTTCCGCCCCGCCGTCGCCGCCGCCGCTGCTTTGAGGTTAATGCTGGTGTATTCGCGTGTCCTAGACCTGTTGTACCGTTATTATGCTGCAGTTGGCCGACAGCTCGCAGGCCGTCGATCAGCTGCGGTTGCGCCTACTAACAACATCTGTGCGTGCGTGCGTGCGGCCTTGACGTGCCGTCGAAGCTCACTCCAACAACTGGCCGCTTCTGGCCAAGCAGACGCATTCCTATATCGGGATATCGGGGCGCGATTCAAGCGTCACATACATACATGCGTCCTTTGGTCGGCGCACGCGGCGACGCAGGCCACAGCGAGACAATGCCAGGAGACAACGGGCAACGATCTGTCGGCCGTACACGTAATGGGGGGGGGGGGGGGAAGGGGCATTGTGCAGTGGCTGGGAATTTCAGCAATTTTCGAGTCAGGCAATTGGGTTGTTCCCGACCGACCAACCAACCGACCGACAGCCGACGCGCGTTCCATTCACCTGCATGCCCGTCTAGCTGCTCGAGCCGTCGATAAGCTGCGCCTCTCAAAACGTCGTCTCTCCTACACATATATATATATATATATATATACATATATGTATATATATATATATACATATATGTGTATATATATATATATATATCTCGTATTTACCTGCCAGCGGGGTCATCGGCAGCAGCAGAAGCTGTTGCAGCAACAGCAGCGCCATATAGAGACCAATATGAAGAGGTCGATCTCGTCGTCACCGTTGTCACCGCTGTTTTTGTGGTCGTTGGTGTTGTTGTTGTTGTCTTTGTTGTTGTCGTTGTTGTTGTTGTTGCTGCTGTTGTTGTTGTTGTTGTTGTTGTTGTTGTTATTGTCGTCGGTCGTTACCGCCCTAACAGAAGATTGTTCCAATCCAACACCGCCGTCCTCTCCTGCCCTTCGTTTCGGCCAGCCTCACCGGCTGGGCCGTTAGACTACTGATTAACTCTGCTCTGCGTTCCGTTCGCTCGCTCGCTGTCGCCTCGACGGCATGTCCGTACACACGTGCTTGTTTTTACCTTTCCTCGCTGGTTCGTTGTTGCCCTCTTCCTATCTGTATGTGTCGGTGTGCTTGTCCGTCGTCCGTTCCTTCGTCGGTTGGCTCTCTTCTCACGTTCGACGCGTGACAACAGCTTCCAACAGCAACGACAACAACAACAGCAGCAGCAACAACAACAACAGCTTCAGCAGCAGCAACAACAGCTTCAGCAGCAGCAACAACAACAGCTTCAGCAGCAGCAACAACAACAGCTTCAGCAGCAGCAACAACAACAGCTTCAGCAGCAACAACAACAGCAGCGACACTGGCGACCGCCCACGCCACGGACAGTGGTGGCGCGAGATGGGCGCAAATCGAATGCCTTAGGGCGCTTCGCAAGTCTCACCGGCTGTGCAGGAACGGTGGCGGTAGCGATGGCCGAGGCTGGTTGACCGAACCGGCCAGCGGTTCCGCGGACCGGACGACCCAAAGACGTGAACGAAACCGCCACCCGGGCAGAACGTGCCAGGGTACCCCCCCCCCCCCCCCCCCGCACAGGAACTCGGTCGTAGCAGTAGCAGCAACATTGAAGGCCCTGACTCGATTAGGTGTAGGGGGGAAGATGCAAACAACGGTGACGAGAGCAACAGCGACGAAGAGAACGAGAGCCCGCGTGTCGTGAACAACGACAACGACATCGATAACCCACCCATCGGTCCAGAGTCTTCTAAGGCAAGCAGAATTCCCTAAAGGAAGAAGAGTCCTTATTGACGGGAACGGTGCAGCGGGAAACAGAAAAAGTCAGCAGAGGCGACGACGACGACGGCGGCGGCAGCAGCAGCAGCAGCAGAAGCCCGAACGATTCGAGGGGGACTTTGGGATCTCCTAATTTAGCAGCAGCAGCCAAAGAAACGGCACCTGGCAGACAGTCGGCGGACAGCGGGACAGTCAGAGAGCCACACCGCGCTATGCAGAACGACGTCTGAGGAAGAGATGTGTCCTGTGCTGATGAATTCTTCTGCTTCGTCTTCTTGTTACCTCCCAGCTTACTGGAAGGGTCGGTGTCGCTGTGACGAAGCGACCTGCAAGCTGCTGGAAAAGCTAGCTCTTCCTCGACACGGCCACGTGCTCTTTGGCGACGCAACTCCTTCGTCTTTTTCTTCTTCTTCCACCTTTTCCTCCTCCCCCTCCTTCCCCTCCTCCTCCTTTCAATCTTCCTCCTTCTGTTCCTCCTCGTCTTGATCCTTCTGCTCTTTCTCGTCTTTCTCCTTCTATTTCTCGTCTTCCTTCTTCTGCACCTCCTCCTCTTCCTCCTTCTGCTTGTCTTCATCTTCCTCCTTCTGCTCTTTCTCGTCTTCCTCCTTTTGCTCTTTCTCGTCCTCCTCCTTCTGCTCTTTCTCGTCTTCCTCCTTCTGCTCTTTCTCGTTCTCCTCCCTCTGCTCTTTATTGTCTTCCTCCTCTGCTCCTTCTTCTCGTCTTCTTACTTCTGTTTGTTCTCATCTTCCTCCTTCCGCTCCTTTTTGTCTTCCTCCTGCTGCTCCTCCTCGTCTTCATCCTTCTGCCCCTCCTCGTCTTTCTCCTTCTGCCCCTCCTCGTCTTCATCCTTCTACCCCTTCTCGTATTCTTCCTTCTGCTTGTCTTCATCTTCCTCCTTCTGCTGCTTTTCGTCTGCTTTCTGCAGCTCCTTCTCGCCTTCCTCCTGCTGCTTCTCCTCACCTTCTTTATTCAGCCCCATTTCGTTTTCCTCCTGCTGCTCCTTCTTGTTTTTTTTCCGTCGGCTCTTTTCGTCTTCCTTCTTCTACTCCTTCTCGTCCTCCTTCTTCTGCCCCTTCACGTCTTTCTCTTCTGCCTTTCTCGTCTTTCTCCTTTTGCTCCTCCTGGTACTCCTTGGTGGTGCTGATCCGCCGCTATTCGTCCTCCAATACCCCCCTTCCAAGGGCTCCCAATCCCCCTTCCTGTCTCTCTCTTTCGCTGCGCTGCCGCTCTACGAACAGCGGATTATCCCTAGAACAAAGAGGGAAAGGGCTTAATTGAATAATAGTGAACCGAGTTGTACCTGTCGATCTGTCGCCCTCATGCCACATCGCTGAAAGCGACAGGATGCCAAAGGCTCTAGAGCGGCGCGTCGCCGCCACCGCCGCTGCGACCTCCCCCCTGGCGGCTCCCCAGGCCGGCGATAATTGCCGGGGGTGTGAGAAGGTTGAAGGAGGGGGAGGAGGTGCTCTGATACTGCGCTAACGACGCAGCCAAAAAAGACAGCGGCGGGCGGCAGAGTCTTAGACTTGAAGGAAGAGGACACCGAAGTGACACAGGTGCAACCTTGCCCTTAATTCGTTGTGGCTACCGGCGGCAGAATCAACGTTTTTCTTCTCTTCAATTTGAACTCGTTCCGATGCTAAACGACGCTAGTTTCAACAGCGTCGACTAGCTCGTAGCACGCCAAGCGTGACAGCATACACAAATACTGCGCTGTCGGAAAGCATCATGCACTAAGCCAGGCGCTCTGAGAAAAACGCCAAACGCGCCGTTTTTTTCACTTGCGCCTGCAACAGAAGCAACTGTGAGACAGTTGCCCGTAAGCGTATGAAACACAACACAACGTTGCCGCCGCGGGCGGGTGTGCGAACAGGCATGCTGGATGGACTGGTTACTATGGTAGTCGTTCATCAACTGCATGCGTCACTTCCTCAGAGACCAAAACAACAATCTTGTCTGTGTCTAAAATCGGCACAAAAGGCGAATGCGCCAGTTGTGCTTAGTGTATTACGTTGTATTTGACCATAACAAACAACCGGAATGAAATTATACACCTCTAGGAACCTGTTGGCTACCTCGCCGGCATGAGAGATTGCCACTTTTCCGACCCATTTTAGCTAAATGGTTTTATATATATATATATATATATATATATATACGGGGCAAACTAAAAACCATTTATTCATAGTTATAAAAAATAAAGATTTCTTTTATCTTCCAATGTGTTTCGGTTGTCTTCGGTTATCGCTCGCTGCAAGGTACTAGTGGCACCATCTTTTTCACTCTTTGAAAGCATTTTAAACGGGTTTTGTTTCGTAATCGATTTGAGTCAGTTCTGCGATTTTGTTTTATTAAATACATCTATTGCCTCGAAACGTAGTACCGTCAAAATGTGCTTACCCACCAGAACAGGAGGAGTCACTCCAGGTCCGGCGAATAGGGAGGTTGCGGAACAATAAAAATCCATTTTTTTATCAAGTATTCCAAAATCAGTGTCGATGTGTGCGCCGGCGCAATGTCGTGATGGAGAATCGAAGAGTTGTTTGCCCAGACTTCAGGCCCCACACGTCGGACGTTCTTGCGCAATTTTATCTCATATAATTCGCGGTAATTTTCCTTGTTGACCGTAAAACCAGGAGGCATAAATTAGTAGAATATGGCATCACATTTATTTCACTCATATTGAGAACGTACATAACAATGACACCTATACCGTTGTCAGCAGTTCTCGGCATGTTATTCGCAAGAGGCACTGCATGACGCTGCATGACGCTTTGCATACGCCTAAGACAACCGACAACCGCACTCCTTGTGCAAGTTCGTATTGGAACAAACCAAGTAATTATAGCCATGAACTACGTATCTGGTATAGACCTGGCGATTGTCACATGCAAGTCTTGGCCTGAGGCAAAAGGCACTAAAGATATCTAGGTCTCCAACCTCTCGTCGGACTTGTTCAACTTTATTTTCCCATTTCGAAATGAAGCTTTCGAATAGTACTGTACGCAGCGTCTTCAACTTCATTCAAATTCAATTATCTTGACAACCGGTGCACAGCCTGACCGTTACAGGTACACAAACGATTATTTTACGTCCGTCGCAAAATCGACGGGTACCACGTATACACGGAGTTTTGGGACGATGCTTTTTCACTACTTTAGAACATCTGATTTGGTTTTTAACACAGAAATTAATGTAGATTCGTCTGGTGAATAAAAAATAATTGGCGTTTGTTTGTTCGTTTGTATTGAAATGTACACTGATATAAGCTCACCCAAGCTTAACGTATATATATATATATATATATATATATGTGCCCCCAGGCTTCATGTATATATATATATATATATATATATATTTATAATAGCTATGCGTGTCGGCGTATTCATACTGCTCTGTCTTTGATAATCGTGGTAGATTACTAGCGGAGAGGGACAGCAGCGACGTGAAGTAACACTATGCAGCATCACTCATGCTAGATCGATCGACGTCTCTGACACCCTTAATAGGTCTAAGCGTAGTTCGATATGAACCCCCGGACAAGCTGGCAACGTTAGACGCTGCTTGCCCCGGGTTGGAAGCCGCCGCCAGGATTCCCGCTGATGGCTTCCGCCTTACGAATCGTTCGCCGCGTTCGCCATCAATTTGAACGATGGCGGAACTCTGAGGCACCGCCGAGTATACTATCAGTTGACTGTACATGTACATACAGCACACACAGGCACACATACTTAAGATGCCCATACTTACAGATGGACGCATAAATCGACAGACACACAATCCGCAATCCGTGCGCCCGAAAATCCTTCCCGCGTTCAGTGCGGTGGAGGGCAATGCTAGGCATCTCATGCTCACTCGACGCCGTTGCGGCAAGGTATAGGCTATTTACAACCAACGCTGGCTGCTGGTGGTGTACGGGAAGGAAACGGAAATGCTCCACAATGCGCTTGCAATGGAGTTCGGTTTTGATCTTTTATGTATGTAGAAGACAAGGGTGAACGCCTTGACCTTGGGCGACCTAGCAAGGTCGGCCTGTGTTTGCCCTGCTGCTCTGTTCTCTTCAACTCTCCCGGCAACTATATATCTTCATCTTCTACGCTTATTGCTTCGTTCCCCTTTGTCGAGTTTGCCCAGTCTCCCCCTCTTTCTTTTTCATTCTCTTTTTCCTTCTTCAGCACCCCATTTTTCTCAATTTTTTCACTCTGTCCACTCAGTCGTACAGACAGCTAGCAGATAGTTCGTAGTAGTTTTGCTTCGTTGCGTTTTTGAATTGCCGACGTTTTTTGCTCTAAATATAAAGTGTTTCTCTTCTTGTTGTGTTTAAGGCGCTCTACTAAGTGTCGTCACGTTCGTCCTCAAATTAAGGTTTATCGCTTGAGCCATTCTGTATCTCCATGTATCGCTGTCTCAAAAACCCTTGCTTTAATCAGAGGTCTGCTACGAACTGTATCCGAAATATCAATTGGGTCTCCCTCTTAACAAAGACAGTATATATATATATATATATATATATATATTGGCTTGCTAGCTGGCTAGGAGGCGGACCGGTTGTAAGCTTTTCGAAACAAACAGCTTCTTCTAGCAAGAGGAGACTGGAGAAGAGACGATATTGTAGAGGCGTCGACAGGTGGTATCCTCCTCTGTCTCCTCTTGCTAGCAGCCGCGATTGACCGATCAAACGTCGCCTGGCGTGCGTCGGTTTCAACCGTAGCCGTGGAAGGGATTCAAGGGACAGTCTGCAAAGGCTGCAAGACAGACGAGAGAGAGAGAGAGAGAGGAGAAAGCGAGCGGTGGTTGGTCTAAGTAAAGTAATGTTAGGCCATTCCCGGGACCTCGGGACCCCCTCTTCCGCCATCGGCCAGCCCCATCTCGTTTTCTTCAGACACACACACACACACCTAAGTACGTAGGACGAGGAGAAGAAGGAGAAGGGGGAGGAGGAGAAGGAGGATGAGGCGCCCAGTAGGGACGCCGCCACTGTCGCCTTGACGCGCTCTCGACTGCCCGTGGCTCCGGGTCGTTGTCGTCCTCGCATACTGGGACGACGCACGGCCCTGACCGTGGCCCTGAGGGCCCAAACAGGGAGCCCCTTCCCGCAATTTTTCTCCCGCTCCCATTCCCTGTCCGCCTGATCTGTCTTTCTGTTTGTCCGCCCGGTTTGTCCGCCTGTCCCGGTAGCGGGAGCGAACCAGTGATGATAGAAGGGAAGAAGGAAGCAGAAGCAGCAGCAGCTGTAGTAGTAGTAGTAGATATATAGTCGCACTAGCTGCATCAGTAGCAGTAGCAATAATACGCAGGGGGTGATTACGGCGCCAGCTGATCTGTTCTCCGCTGCCGCTTGCCATATCGATGGCCGACTGACAGCTTTGAGCTGGAGAACGACGGGGGACCAGGGGAATACCGCGAGGAAGAAAAGAAAAAAAAACCCACAGAGGAAAACCGCCGTTTCAACATGCGCACACTCACATCTACGCAGACACAGACAGCTCTACGCATCGATGTACACCTACAAACCATACGGACGGCCCACACGTTGTAAGCGATCTGAGACGAAGCAGAATGGACAGCTGGAGGACACCGCTCGAGTGCAGCAGTAGCAGAAAGAGAAGGGCCTTTTGAGGTCCAGGTGGGACGACGGGACGACGCACATAGGCGAGCTGTGCTGCTCGGAGGGAAGCAGGCAGGCAAGCAATCAAGATATGTAAAAGGAGAAGCCAACGGGGAAAACGCCTAAAGAGCAGCAGCAGGGGCAATGTCCGATCGTTGGGGGAAGAGAGAAAAGTATATATATATATGTGTGGGGAGAAAAAGAGAAAGATGGAAGCAGTTATGAGAAACGATGCTGCGTCCGCCAACGACGACGAAACGCAAAGAGTGGAGAGACTGAGAATGAATAATGGGGGGAAAAATACAGCTAGGCAGCTATCTTGCTAGGCTAGCGCGCTCGCTTGCTCGCGGTAGACTACTTGTCCTCCTCCGCTCAAAGGTGTCCGGAAAGTGGTGCGTTTAGAGCGCGGATGCAGTGCGCTTTTTGTGTACGCGAACTTATATAGACGTGCTGCGCGCAGGCCAACGGTGGTAGCGCGTCACACTGAGACGAATGATTCTGCTGCATGGCTGCCTTGCGGCTGCCTTGTAGAGCATAAAAACCTTAATGACGAAGGCTAGAAGGCGACCCAGTGTCATGTGGGTCGTGTTGGGTAGGTTCGGTGAAAGCCGGTAGGCTTGGGTAAATATGCAAGATCTTTTTCTCTTCTTCTCTTTCTCCCTCCGGCTGTCTTTTTTTGCCGGCTACTATCTCTTCGGGGTGTTTTCGGCCTATGATGGGTGTGCATACTCCTGCTGTGTGCATGCATGTTGTATTGGCGCAACTTTGCCTTATAGGGCTGTGTGAAGGTGTGCGGGGGGGGGGGGCTTCCAATGATGGTGGGCCATCCATGGGCGACTTCTTGTTCGGCGGCCTGCGACTTGTGAGCCCTTATGAGTAAGTGACCTTGGCTGGCTATGGCCTTGAGCCGATGAGGTTTTTATATCATGCCCCGTATTCTGATGCCCTTGAAAGGAGCGTTTCTCTATACGTATTGCTCCCCGCATCAATACGAGAGAATACGCGGTGTGAAAACGCATAAGTGGTAAAGGCGCTGGCACAGCCCTTTATCATCAGCATGGCACTGGGTGTCAACCAAGCCACGGTTAAACCGCAATCATATATATATATATATATATATATATATACATATAGTCGCCGTCCTGATTATCTAATAAGACACATGTTGTTGAAATGCACTTACTTTTTGTTTTTATACATAGTTTTAATATACAAAGTTCAACAACTTCTACTAATCTGTTGTTCTACAACTGTTTTAATAAGCAAAAATTGTGCCATCATAAACTTAGACGCGACAAGAAAATCGCACGCCCTAAGGCCCTAAGCACGGATGCAGCGATATAGGATGTGCGCGATCAGTAATATTACCTGCCTGCGACTTATTGGCTCGATTATTCACCTCATTAGATTGAATGCCGTCATGTCAAAGCGATGGGAATTATCGGGAGCGTGGAGATCAGGAAAGACTTATACGAAGCCACTTACTATCTCTCCGGTCTCTTAAAATGTCCCGTGTATATCTTGCTAATGTTTTTAGACATTGCTAATAGATCCAGTAGTTTCGCTTCCGCGGGGTGGTTTGGCTCTAAGATATTCTCCTATTTTTGATTGATTCCGTTGGGTTTGTCTCGTAAACATTGCCGTGCTGCTACATTTCTCTGCGAGAAAAAGCTCATGCAAGTCCAGTGCGCGATAACCCGGATATGGCCAAATATAGATATAAAATTATAGACGCAAATACCCCTACCGGGGCCCTATTTTTTCAATGTATTTATATTATTGGTTTTATTCTAATTTTGAGTTTTATATATAGGTCTTTAATTGCAGCTACCTCACATTGACAAGCGCTGAGAACTAGTTGTGCACCTCCATCAAAGTGCAGAACTGACGTTATACTGGCCGCAAAAATACCAGCCTGTCCTACAAGCGTGGTACCACTAGAGAACCAGAACTTAATAAATTCTTTGTTATTAGCTTTTTCTATAAACATTTTGGATGTACCAAAGTATTACTATTAATAGTATTACATTTAATATATAAGCCTTCCCGAAAAAAAATTTGGTTGTTTTAAATAGTTCTTAGAGATAAATATATTTGAGGGACTGTGTAGTTTGTATACGATTAAATCCCATCTATAGAGATACACACAATATTGTGCACAATAGTTTTGTTACAAAACTGAAATTAATGATTACAAAATGGATGAACTTTATAATACCACACAAGTTTCTCGGGAACAAATATGTACTCAATGCCTATGTAATAATGCACTGGCGTCCGAAGTATGCCATACGCGCTCTCATGACTGTTTGGTCAGCACAATTCTACTGAACAAGCACATCCCTAAGCGAGACCAATAGACCGCAAACTTTCACGCACAGCTGCGAAAAGATTGCGTCGATACCACACGACCGATAAGTGGCGACGTGGTCTAGGACACTAGTGCGCTAGTCATGGTTGTCATCTACCGGGGTGTCGCTGGTTTGATCCCTGTTGTTGATCGAATTTTCCTTGAGCGACGCTCTTTGAGAATAGATGATAAACTATGTCGCTGAGAGTCAGCGGCCGTGCTGCCACAAGGGCTGTTGGGAAAACCCTAGATACCTTAACATGTACGGCCCTCGGTGCATTGAAGATATACCTCAGGTTAAATTCAAAGCTCTTAGGGGACGGACGATAGTCTAGATGCGTAGATAAATGTGTGTTTAATTATAGACCACACGTCAGTGGCACCGTCTAATGACGCCGCAGAGCCATTTTCAATGTCGAATCGATAAATCAGGTGACATCGAGGGGTCGATCCAGGCACCACAGCCTAGTGGGCAAATTCCTCGTTCAGATTTTCAATGCTGTGGCTTTCTTTTTTTTCGTCTAATCAAAAGACCCTACGACTTCGTCTGCGTAGACGCAGTCGTAGACCCAGTCGGCTTGTAACTGACAAGCTCAATTCATGTCATTTTTCAGATGCACTGTCTATATCTGCCATGGCCTTGGAGAGCATGTCATGGTTTACGACTCGCTAGCGAAGATGCTCGCTCAAAAATATGACGCTCTCGTATTCGGCAACGACCACGGTAAATCGAACATCTATATATATATATATATATATATATATATATAAATATATACATATATACTATTTTGTGTGTGTATGCCATCGTTTTATATTACGTTACGTGTACACGTATACTTGATACCTACTCTCCGCCGTTATTCTGCAGTGGGACATGGCCGGAGTTCGGGCGAGCCCCGAGCCTACGTTGAGTCGCTTGATATCCTCGAGGCGGATATGGCCATGCACATCAGTGATGTCTACAAGAAGCTTGCGACAGATCAGATGAGGCTTCCATTGTTTGTCTTTGGCCATTCAATGGGCGGGGCCGTCTCGTTGCTGTATGCAATTCGGCGTCAAGCTCAACGGCCCTTCCCAGGAGGACTTCGTGGAGGACTGATGCTCATGGGACCTGCCATTAACCTCAGGTGGGTAAAACAAACGTTTCTCTGATATATGTAAGTATATATACGTTGCTAAACCTTTCATCGGGCAATAGCACCTCATCGTCTACCTTTAAACAATGTTTAGAATCTTGACGTACAATAGGGAAACGCCGCCTCCGTTTGGGGCACACTACCCAAGTGGTCTTGGCCTGGCCTAAACGAAAAGGATAGTTCCCATACTCGCACGCTATATATATATATATATATATATATATATATATATATATATATATAGCGCTCTTAGTTTGTTGACTACAATCTTATGATCGATCGGTTGTGCAATATCAATTAGCGTGTGTACAGTCATGTAACTGGTGATGTGTCTGGCTAGAATCCTCGCAAGTAACAACAGTGCAAGCGACTAAGCAATGCGACGTGGGCGTCAGGTAATTATCGACGCGTTTTGGGGGCCGCTTCGTATGTCTCAAGATCACAATACTTCGCTTCGAAGAAAGCAGAGATTTTGGCGTCGTTATACGATATGCCGCTCGGAGATCAGGTTAAACGGCTTCGCTCAAAAAATAAGGCCAGTTATTTTATAAAGATTGGCAAGATGCCATTAGGTGTGCGGCTGCATTTGGGCTTAACGTAGCAATTGCGAGTAAATGTCACACTTGTTGAACTTGATCGATGACACGTGGAGGACTATCGAATTATGCACAGACGTAGTCGGTAGTGCGATGGTAACTGAAGCAGGGTTGAATAGAGATGGCAAATGCGATTCAAGAAACGTATTCTTATCGACATTGTTCAGTGCAGAGCGCGAGTCTATCTACTTTCAGGGGCTCCATTGCTCGTGATCCGTATGTATCGGAACGTAATAGACCTTTGCCCTTATCTGCATTGATTTGAGCCGGTATTTCTCCTCTTTCACCCGGGCTCCTACTCACCATGCCATACTATATATTATTTACTACAAAGTACTAGATATCGTCAAGGCAAACACTTATGAATGCAGTAGCTTGGCTTGCCGAGCCTAAAGTTAATTTTGGTTTCGACTGCTTTTGCTAAGGGTGTGTACTTCTCGGTGTGGGATTGGTAGGGCTTTTCCGAGCTCGTTGGCGACTGACCTTGTTACCGGACATCTGTCTTCATGCTTACATTTGCCCAAACATGCATATCTTGCCACTCTACCAAGTGCAGTGCAGTTTTTTCGTTTTGTTTTTGGAGAAACCCTAGATAAGTTCAGTATGAGTGTACTACATGACTTTGCTAAGCAGGCCGAGACGAAGCGACGGCATATACATCATATAACACTGAAAAAAAAAAAGTGGGTTCGATCAACGCCTTTCCGCCGCCAACGACTAAACCATGACTATAAATGGCCTCTTTGGCCTCCGCGCCGAAAAGAGTCATGCAAGGCAGACGCCGATAAATTCCAGCAGAGTGTAAAACTATTTATGTGTACGGAGCCGGGGTCATCGTTCATATGTTTTCATTCATTTACTTTTGCTCACCCACAGTAAGAAGGTTTACGTTGACTGCCTTGTTGTGGTTTGGTTCGTTCGAGTGAAAAGTGGACTTTACGCGGACGCATTTGAGCGAGCAAGCGCACGTCAGGGCATCCAGTACCTGCTGGCCGGCGCTTATTTACATAGAAATTGGCCGTCCTTTTTCCTTATTGCAATGGTGCAAAACTTTGAACGTGTCTCGTTTGTGCACAGCCACATGGCGGTCCGATTCGGTTTGGTCTGCAGCAGCAGGTCAGCTTCAATAGGCAATCCTCCACCGTCACATAGACGTGCAGGACGAGGGAGATGTTAGCTGTATAAAAACGCTTAACGCTAAAAAAAACGCCTAGCTATTGTGTTTGTGTAGAATACGGACATAACTGCAATTCGGCTGCTGTTGAGCTGTACTCGTTAGCGTGTTGTTTACGAGGCATCAACGTTGAAATCGAAGAAAGAGAACTAGGGATAAGTTTTTTTTTAACTTGGAGGAGGACCGAACCGGGATTTACGCCTTTTCACCAATTCGAACGTGCATGCTTAGGATCAAGCCCAAACTCAGACGTCTATTTGCGGACAAGACAACACTCCGCATCGTGTCAGGTCTAGAATTAAAAGCATTTTAAGGAGGTTGTTTTTAATTCTAGACTATCCTCCGTCCCCTACGGGCTTGGAACTTAACCTGAGGTATATCTTCAATATCGTGTCAGGTCTGCGTTTGGAAAAATCTGTATGCCTTGCACATAATTGTGCTGGATGTGACACACCGGCTTGTGTGTCAACGAGGCGAGCATGCTCTTGCTTGTAGGAGGTACATTCGGCTTTAGGCGACTTAATACGCCTGGCGATGCAGTTAGCCGACATTCGTGCAGTAAAAAAGTCGGTTGGGCTGTCAGCAAAGAGCCACTTGCTGCGACCAGATGGCCTGTCTCCAGTTACATGGAGTGAATGCCGCTGTCTCGTATACGACGCCACGGCGTCTTTTACGTTGGCCGGATCATACCGGCCGTTACAACCAGCCGGGAGGTCGGAGCAGCCGTTCGCCTTGCAGAAGGCAGCAAGCTGGCTAAATGTTGTGAGCTGGAGTAAAATTTCATCGTTCAACCGAACGCCCTCGAAACATTGAGCCCAATGTGAAAAAGCATACGGAGTTCCTCGGCCGAGCTAGCAATCAAAGTTGGTGTCAACCAGTGTTGTGAGGACATGGCAGTTTCTGCTACAAAAGATGTAGGTTAAAATTCAATGCGAAAACTGCGTCGATCGTTGGTTTATTGCCTATGGGCAAGGGAGTCGTCTTTCTGTCGTAGCCGAGTAGAATCAGCCCTGGAAATTCATGTGTAAGTGATTGACGAAGATAAAGTAACAGGTGTTTATACATACAGGCATACTTTTTTTTTAAATAATACTATGATAAAGCGTTACGTGACAAAGCATTAACACAACCCATTAACACTGCATGTTTAGTAATTTACGATGTGCGCTTTAGTAAGTACGTCGGGGTGACCATCTGTTCCTGAAGTCTCACACTACCCGGTTAGCAATGGGCACCGGAGTTCTTCTTCCCCTAATAAAAAATTGACTCGACGCCTGTAGTCAAGGAATACATAACGCATAAGTACACATAAATAAAGATTAGGAAAACACAGTTTCTGTCAAAGCCCCACAGAAATCGTATTACTTGATAGTAGATTTTAACAGAGGACAAGACAAGAAAACACCAAATCGTCTTGCCTTAAACGTAATGTATGCAGCTGCCTTGGCCATGTGGAAGAAAATGTATTGTTTAATGTTTTGATATTTGCAACTTCTTTTAAGTGTGCATCAACTCGGTTCCAAGTTGCACTGTCACGGAGTGCAAACACATGTTTAATCGACTTGATTTTTTTTATTTCAAAAACCACAAAATTATTTTATCCTTATATGCTATACATTCTCAGCAAATTGTAGTCTATAAAAACGTCTAATCGTTTTACAATACAACACAAATTTAATGTGATACAAATTGACATGAATGAATTTTCAACGTTTGTAAGGTGCTGACTAAGATTTCAGTTAGGCCTCAACTTCCACACGCATATCTTTATAAGAGCGCTATTAGGAGAATGCGTAGCATTGGAACTGTTTATAAAGACAGCGTCACATTTATGCATTAAAGAAGGTATGCCAATTTTGGCGCACCACGCAGAAATATTCTTAATTAAGTCTTGTAAAGTAAAATTATAATGCATATCAATGGATGCTTATATTCGTAAATCATCTACAACTTCGTGTTTTACGCGCCTTGCTTATAGAATTTGTCCAAAACAAAGATTCTGGACATTGTTTTCAGATTTAAACTTAAGGAGTGTACTAGAAAAACCCTAGACCATGATTACAAGCTACTATTGGAATTGTTCACTTTTACTTGAGGTAAATGATATACAGACATATATCGTTTACCATAAGTAAAAGTGCGACTGGCGCTTATTACTAGGCAAACTGTATACTGGTGCATTTAGAGAAGGTAATTTGTTGAGCGCTGAGATGCGTCAGTGAGACAGCTGTTAAAATTGTCCCGTGCATAACTTTGTGGACTTCAAAGCAAAATGTAAAAAAAAACCTGTCCCTCTAAAGAACTTCCCTAAGAAGCAGTTTCGCCGGGGTCATGCACACACTAGAGGGAGTTTAACCGTGGTGGGCTTGAAAGGTTATCGAAATTGCTGTGCTAGTCGCTAACGATGTGTTGCATGCGATGTCTGCTTTGCGTGCCTTTGGTTTCGATAGTCAGATATCGCTGATGATTCAGGCAAAGCAATACCTCACCCGCTTCATTAAGCCAATCGTACCCAGCTGGCTGCCGGTCACGAATCTGCCGTACGAAGACTGCGTGACCGAACCGAGTGTCGCCGAGTCCTTTAACAAAGACCCCCTAAGGTTTCACGGCTGGATCCGCATGGGAACGGCAACCGCATTACTCAAAGCTATCGACGTAAGTGATGGTCGTTGATTGTTGTTGTTGTTGCTGTTCCTGTTGTTGTTACTATTGTTATTGTTGTTATTATTGTTGTTATTATTGTTGTTATTATTATTGTTGTTATTATTATTGTTGTTATTATTGTTGTTATTATTGTTGTTATTATTGTTGTTATTATTGTCGTTATTATTGTTGTTAATATTGTTGTTGTTGTTGTTATTGTCGTTGTTGTTGTGTTTATGTGACGAGTACTCTCTTTCTATTCTCTCTCTGAGATAAATCTGGTATACGAGTATTTTCAGACGTGCTAGACAGCGTCAAACCCAAAAGACTTTCAAAAGCCCTTGATTCCGTTTAAGTTGCATTCTCTTTTACCATTCGGGTCAATGTTGCATATTGTACTGTTTGTCGGGATAACCCTCATCATGGGAGCATTATGAGGCGGTGTCAACAATTGTGGCCGAGTTTGAAGTTGAATTCGCTCAGTGCCTTTGTGGGTGCGGCGGCGGAGGAGCCGTAACCTTGCTCGACGCGGCAAGACTCAGACAATTCTCAGAGTTATTATTATTTCCGGCGCCAAGAAGTGCCGACGGCTATGGAGCTGCGAAGGATTTCCTCCGGCAAATGTAAAAACATACATCCGGAAAATGGAGCGTGTGGAACTTAGTGAACATTTTGCTGCATCATGCCCGACCTGACGGTGACAGAGGGTTCAGGAACCAGGCCGTCCAGAAGTCCGGGAAAAATTATTCTGTTGATGGCGTTCAATGGTGCTGGGCACATTCGAAATGACCCAACCATCGGGAGGCTATAAGCAGCGCCATATGACATTATTTTCATTTATTAACTCATACTCTATATAAAGCCTGAATATGTATGCAGTTCAAATTCAAACAGATGCTTAAGCTTATTTAGCCATCAAAAGAAGATGACAACGGCTCTAACCTTGCAATCACGGTGTGTCGCTAATGTGTGTCAGTTAACTGGTGCATTTTTATGCAGCCGGATTTTAAGCAGGATAAACTGGGTTATGCGGAGATGAATTGGTCGGACTGCGACAGCAAATTCTCGGTTAACCTTTGCTGCTCCCAGCCCAAAATTTTTAAAGGGACGGAACGGTGTCACGCGCGGTAGGCGCAAAACACTGCTAAAACAATTGAACGGGCCAGCCTAAGCGAGCACAAGTGTCATTGGTGCACAGCCACCTATCGCACTCAAAGGTTAGCACAGATTCACACCGGAGGAGTCCATCGTAAGAGGACTGAAAATGCGCAGTTGGGCGTGGACTTGAGCTTAGATCACTACTCTTTTGCTAGGTTGGAACTTCTAGTTGAACATTTTTGCCCATAGCTGTCGAACGTGCAAGTCGGTGCCAGAACAGAGTAGAGTGGAGGCTCCTTTATTTACGGATATAAAGGGTGAGAAAAAATTGGTCGCTGGAGGGACCTGCGCAGTTGTTCTTTTGTACATATCTTTGGTTACGCCCCGAACTCACAACGCATCTAGGCACATAAATTACTATACCCTTACAGACAAAAAAAAACTAAGGCTCTGGGGAAAAAACTTTGCCTATTATTTTACATGCACCTGCATATGAATAAAAACTAGGACTCTGAAAGGGAAAAAAGTCTGCCTATACACATTTTTCTCAGACGCAAGGTGCAAACGAGGGTAGACCAAACCGTAACCTCCGCAGAGGTATGCAGAATCAATACGCGATTGGAAAAGAGACCAGAAGCAGAACGGAACGCGCTATTTGGGGGATGGCTAATCGCGTTGCAAAGATGACCGATTTATACACACAAGCCTATTGTTGTGGAACGTGTCGATTATTGATGCTTGCTACCTCGTACTTTTTTTCCAAAAGCAAGAAGGTATGCTCCATACGCAAAAAAATGCTCCAGTGCTGGACTTCAAAAGTACCTGTTTACCTTAATCAACGCAGCCTTCTACTTTTTTTATTGGACCGACTACACTTGTGATACGGCAAGTTTATTTCAAAACCAACGGGAATGTTTTGCACTTTACTTCATAGTTTTTGTGTTAGTCAGCAACCCCACTCTCTACCTCTGTACTCTTGTAATCAAGGTCTACTTTCTTCTGCATAATCTTCTCTATCATCAGCGGGTGTGAGTAACGTCGTCTACCTCGCCCGTCTCGCATGTCGCACATCTTGGGTCCTGCACGATCTTGATTTTATAGAGGTACCATTAGAAGCAACCATGACCCGTTAAGACTTGGGTCAGGTAATAGGTTGCCCTAAAGATTTTAAGACTTGGGTTAGGTAATAGGTTGTCTTGTGTTAAACCATACGGTCAAGTCCGGGATGAGGTGCCTGGTCCACGCTCCCGAAGCGTTAGCTGGCAAGCTGCTCCACTCCTGCTGCCATTTCCGGAGTGTTTTTTGGCGGCCTTCTTGCCCTCCTCGGGTGGGATTTTCTTTCCTTCGACGTCTCTCGTCTATTAGCTTTGGCCAGGGTACAAGGGCCAGCCAGGGCTATAGCGTTCATGGTTTTCGACCGTCCTGTATGCTCTCGCAACTCGTATCGCCATCTTTCTCTGTACTCTCAATACTTTGACTCTATTGCTTGTCTTTTCCATCGCGAGAGGTCCCCAGACTGGCGTGGCGCAAAGGACTAAGGACTCTGCCACTGTGGCGAAAAGCCGTCGCTTGCCTTCAGACGCACCTTTGGCTCTCGGGAGAATTTTAGCTAGGTTGTTTACAATTATAGCTGCCTTCGCCGTCACCTTCTCAATGTGAATGTTTCCCGAGAGGGCACGATCGAGTGTAACCCCCAGCTACTTTGTTGTCTTGTTGACCGCGATATCCGCCCCTTTTAAAGACAAGTTCGGCCTAGTGTGGGCTTTATTTCCCACTAGCATTACCTCGCCTCGTTTTTTTCCGGTGCTAACTCTATACTGTGCTCTTGCATCCACCTTTCGAGCTAGTTCAGCGCTTGTTGGGCCTTCCAGTCCAGGAGACACGGGTCCCGAGCTGTGACCATAATGGCTATATCGTCGGCATATGCGATCGTCTGTACTACCTCCAGCACCCCGTTGTATGCCATGTTACAAAGAAGGGGGACCAGAATTGACCCCTAGGGAACACCAGCGGACTGGGCCTCCTGTAGAACCCTTTTGACCGCCATTTCTGTGGATCTCCCTTCACGAAAGCGAACTGTGAATCTGCCAAAGTCCCCTTATCCTCAAGCTCCGCTGCCAACCTCGTGTTAACCATTATCTCGAAAGCCTTGCTTATTGTGTCCACGAGACCTATTGGTCGGTATCCTCCTGGGTCTTGGGAGGCTTTCCTGGTTTTCTGATGAGGGCTAAGATGGCTTTCTTCCACTCAGTCGGAAACTGTCCCTCGGTCCGGATCTTGTCTGCCATGTCTCCGCTTTCTCCTGCAGAAGAATTCTAATTGCTCTTGCAGGGATTCCGTCTGGCCCGGGCGCTTTTCAGTTCGGACGGCGCTCGATCACCCCTTTAATTTGCCAGGGTGAGGTTGGGGGGGGGGCGGTTCCCACCGTGCGGAAGGGTTCGGCATGAGTCAGGAAAAGCCTCCTGGCCACGTTCGTCCCCGTACTTGAACCCTATGTACGCATGGTCACTTTGAGTATCATCATCGAGAACTCTCCAGTTTTGAAGCTTTTTCACCGTGAGCTCGGTCCCGAGGGTGAGGTCTTTAAAGAAGGCCTGGACTCCTCGGACGAGTGTTGGTCCCATCGTTGTAGAGGACCATGCTATATTCTGATAGCCGCTCCAACATAACTCTCCCTCTTGAGTTTGTCTCTCTGCTGCCCCACTCTTGTGCCGCCGCGATGAAGTCCTCTCCCACCAAGATCTATTTGCTTCCTTTTCTGTCTATCTTCACCTTTAAGCTGTCCAAGAATCCCGTAAAAGCTTGCCTGTCTAAGTTCGGGGATATATAGCTGCTAAAAGCTACGGGCCTCTCTTCGAGTTCAATCCAGACCCATCTCTCTCCTGATCTTTCTGCCTTTAGGGAAAGTCCTGGCCTAACCCTGAGAGCAGTATCTCTTTTTTTGTCGATAAAACGGTCACTCCCTCTTCTATGGGTAAGTCATTATTTATTAGGCTCGGATGTTCGCTTTTTCTCGCTTATTTGTCACCTCGAGTATCTCGTGAGCCCTCCACGATGGCGCCACGTTGATTTGTATAACCTTGGTTGCCTTTTGGGTCTTTAATGGGGGGTGATCGTCTGCTCTCTTGAGGGTGCGATCGGAGCTTTTGGCTTCCCCTTCTGGTTCGGCTTCGCCTGCGTCCGTAACTTCTTGACTCCTTTCCTGAACGCCGGGCATGCCATCGAGTTTGCTGAGTGCCCTTTTTTGGCATGCTTAGCAATGCCTCTCGTTCTCTGTGCAGTCTTTCTCTATGTGCCCGGCTTTACCACACTTGTGACAAATCATTTCTTTAACTTTGGGATTCTTACAGTCTGCTGCTCTATGTCAGATTTTCTGAAAGTTAAAGCAGCAAGGAAGGTCAAGTCATTCGGATTCTCTGCATTGTATTAAGCCTACCTTCAACCTTCTCTTGTAAGCGAGTTCCATCTCATCCTTCCTGTTTAGGTAGATGCCGGTGTATCTACTATATTTACCTTTTCCTCGTTCTTCGGCCGTGATCGAATCGCAGGCCCAGCGTGTCTTTCACCGCCTTCCAAACCTTCTCAGCGGTCGCGACTTCGTCGAGGTCCTTAACTATTAGCTTCATACTTCGTGTCTTTAGCTGTACTTCCAGGCTCGTCTTTTCTTTTACACTTGCTAGGAATGTCGGCATGCCTCTGTGTTTTCTTTCGTTTTAATTTTGAGACTTCCATTTTCTCATTCGTAGATTTGCTCTATTTTAACTCCCGAGCTCTCCGGGTTGATTGTTTCTCTGAGCTCTTTGGGGGTCTCGGCGTCGGATCTTCCTGACGTTTTGCCACTACCCCTGTGCTCATTCCAGCCGTCATTTTCTCCTGTTCCTTGCGTTTTGCTTTATTCATCTGCCCTAGCTTGGCTCGCACGAAGATATCTAACTGAATTCAGTGTTCTAGTATCAGGGAACTGTGCCGCAAGCCTCTCCATCAGTGCCATATCTTTTTGGCAGCCTTCCCTCACCAATATCGCTCTAACGTCCTTGCTGACGATGATACTTTCGGTGACCTTATGGCTTCTAGAGTATGCCTGCTGGGTCCACTTCTCCCGGACCAACTTCGCGTTCTCATTCGTCATCAGTGCCGCGCTCACTCGTTTTAATGCTGTTAGCGATTCTTTTCTCTTCGAGCTCTACTGGGTCACTAGTTTGTGTGCCCGCTTCGTTGCTTTTCACTTTTGCTCACTTCTCACATGTGGACGCGTATGCTTTTCCTATCGCCTGCAGCTTCTCCAGCGTGTTTAAAATTGTTGCGATTCCGTCCTTGATCTCTGCCTTGGTGTTGGTAGTCATAAGGGTTTTCAGACCTAATGCCAGCTTACGTATCTTTTCAAAAGTCCTCTATTGGACTATTGGCTCGTTTGATTCTTCCTCGTCTTCATATATCGCTACTTTCATGCTGCAGTTTGCTGCTTATTTAAACGCGGCCTTCTACCGACGGAAGTAAATTAATTTGCTTGGGCGCTTTACGTTTGGTGAGGTGGAGGTTTTTCCCACCCCGTGCAATGTGCCATCAGGATGAGGTAGCAGTGGCATGCAGTTGCTCCGCCTACGTCCTAAATACGTCAAACAGACGAAGTCTGACAGTCCCGTTTTCTGGACGGCGATACACTGCTCGGCATAGCCATTGATTAAGAGTTCGGATAATAGGGCTTGCCGGCCTCGAATCAAGCATACTCGATCTCCATATTGACGAAAAAAGTTAGGCAAAAGTTATTAGCTTACTCGTGAGGGCAGGCGGGTGGGTAGGTGAAATTGGCCTGTCTAGCATCAACACACATAGGTGATCGCAAACCGTAAATGCTACTACCAACATGGCCTACCAGCTTAAAGCTGTTTGAATGTGGGATGAAAGCTAGCTGCTCCGGCATCCGGAATATGAGCAGGTTAAGCGAGATATTACACATAAACGACATCGCTGCGCATTCATTGTGCATAATCACGTCAATACGAACGTGGATTTGGCATTATCAGACGGCTGCAGGAACGAGGCGTCTCATAGTTGAAGATGGAACTGACCAAAACGCTTTACGACGTCACAGCAGGGCTACGATCAACATCATACGTGCGTCAAAGGATGGCACTTTTGAGGTGCAAGGAAGAAATGCTGTGTTAATGCTGATAATCGCCGAAAGATTTTCTCATGTACGGAACAATTGCAGTGAGATAAATACTTGACAAATAATAATAATAATAATAATAATAATAATAATAATAATAACCTGGCTTAAACGTTCATACCTCATAGTTGTAAACCCTGAACATAATAACTTATAATAATGGTGATAATAATTATGAATAATGAAATGGGCTTTAGCATTGCGCCTATAAACAAAATATCTTTAATCTAATACTCTTCCAACAAATCATCTTCATATTTTGCGTGCGTGTGTCGTTGGGTGACGTTCGATGGACGTACGCATGAACGCGGCTATCTGCAGGAGATCCAAGCGGGCGTGGCAACGTTCGAAACTCCGTTATTTATTGCGCACGGTAGTGCCGACAAGCTATGCTGCGCGAAGGCCGCGCGTCGCTTCACCGAACAGGCACCAGCCAAAGTGAAAACCTGTAAGGTAAGAACGCTCACGTCGCTAGTGTTCGCCATAGGTCGCCTCACGATATACCAACCTTCCGAAAAATAACAAGCCATCAACTGCAAAACGATTCTCGTCAAACCTACGACGAATCTTCGTCAAGCAGCCAGTAGGAAATATGAGCAGCGGAAGTATTGGCAGCTTTTTCGTCCTGAGGCGTCCTGCTATCGCTGCGGTTATTGCGAGATTGCCATTTTATTACTGCAGCTTGTTCTATCATCAATCTGCTGCTATTACAATGATTTGTATTTACGCCAGGTTATTACAAATCGAGCATTAGCCGCGCAAGCCAACACTGCTACACATCTAGTCATGAATGTCTCTCTCTCTCTCTCTATATATATATATATATATATATATACTGTACGCGCAATATTGTAAATCAAGCATCGGTTAATAAAGCTATCTTATATATATATATATATATATATATATATATTATATATACATATACTATAACATATCTTAGTGGTAATTTGTGATGTGTGGAAAAGAGCCCTAGGCTCAGTCGCAGACGTTGCGATTATGTGAAAGCATATCATAATTAGAATATGTTGTTGATATGCTACTCAACATGAGTGAATAAATATTATGAATATCATAAGCAGAATAGACGCCATTGCACCTTAGTGCATTCGGCAGAACTTCATTTGCCCAACAAACGCTCTCTCTCTCTCCCTCCGCCCCCCTCTCTCTCCCCCCATCTCTCTGATTGTGGCCACTGTGTATTGTGTCTTAAATGGCGTTTGTGGATGTGCGTTACAGATCTACGAGAACGGGGCCCATTGCCTTCTGCACGAGTTTCAGAGCGGGATCCGAGATCGTCTGCTGGCCGATCTCTGCCAGTGGATGGACGCAAGACTGAAGGACCTCGAAACCTGCATATCGAGCCGCCAGTAGAGATCATAATGGACGCAATACAGCAGGGCCTCTTTCGGTCGTATCGCATGAATCAATCAAGAGTAGAGCATTTCGGAGATGGATGGAGGTGGCCATCGATGCCGACATGCGAGAATCGCGATCGCAATGTTTTAGTTCTATGAAAGCGTTTCGAGAGAGATAGTTCGTAGACAACATCGTCAGTTTGCATCAGACACACGCACGCAGCCACACCTCACAGACCAACATAAACACGCTTTGACGTCTTTTTTTTGGTACCCTTCCTTTGATTCTGCACCCATTAGGGTCTGGAAACCCATCAGGGCTCCCAGCGCCGGGATCCTGAGTCCTGAATTAGCCGCCGACGCGTCATCGTCAGCTTGGCCTAGCTCAGCAACTAGCACTGGCCAGTGGCCTGAAACATGGGTATATCCTTTCAACGCAGGCTCGCTCTTTGGGTGCACCTATAATACGCCTAATCGTTTTTTCAACCAGCGTTTTGCGTTTTTGCTGTTTGCCAGCACTAAGACTACGCATTCCTAGCCGTTATGTCGCTGTAATAGATCAACGAATAATAATAATAGATGGCGCAGAGAGACTGTAGAGCAGTAAAGACCCGTAGCACAATGTTGTATGACAGGTACGTAGGTTTAGCTTTTTTAACGCTAGCTTTGCGACTCGAGCTATAGACGCGTTCAACGGCACCGTCCGACAATCACCGTCAATAACATGAGTTGCTTACAGCTGGGTGATCATATAGACGATGGTAAGACCCCCTCTCGCATGAGTACTCGTATAGACATGGCTCTCTGGTGTTCCCTGATTTTGCTGCAGCGCCAACTTTTAATAATGCCCATGCTGGGCAGGGTCGACATTTAGACAAATATAGACCGCATTTAGCTCTCACGTTTGCACTGTGTAACGTCACCTTCCCTGCGCGTTAAAGCTGACAAAGGTCCATATATATATATATATATATATATAACAGCAAATCTTTTTGTGGAGGCACAAGTTGCGGACATTCAGCTTGCTTTCACAAGCTGCCCCACATAGTCAGTCGGCTTCAAGCATTTTCGTGTCTGCCAGACGGGTTAACAAATAGTAGTTGTCTCACACGCTCGCAGACAAAGTGACTACACGTATCTCATAATAATACTGGAGAGTGGTTTATGCAAAATAATGGCCACTGAAAAGTGTGTCTATTTAGAGTAGAGCTCATACATACATGAGACAGTTAGCTATGACTACAATTTGATGGAAGTATGTCGCTTGTTATGAGTAAAATGATGTCTTTAGTCTCATCCTATACGATGCTATATCGAGGGAAAGAACTAAATAAAGGATGGGGTATCTAGATCTAGCGCAAGAGATAGCTCAAGACGTAGTTGAAAGACGAGTAGACCAGTATCGACGCTCGATGGAGACAAAGGGCTACAGAAAGCAATACTTCCCGCAATACTTAGGTCGGTGTTCTTTGTTCGAAGATGTGCTGCATACATCACACTATACTGTATAGATACATAAAGAGATAGATTGCACATGTATATATATATATATATATATATATATCACACGAATAACGGCGTATGTCCTCCAGCACCACTGATTACAACACACCTTAGATTCACTAAAAGAGTGAATAAAATCATGCTATACCACCACAAACACCCACAACGACAGACGCGGTGTGCAGTTGTAGCAGGATAATGGGGGGGCAGGGCAGTAAGTTTGATTGTGCCCTGCACCCGTACACGTTGTTACAAAGCTGTCTTGAGAGCATTTCGCCGGCCTAATAACGGTCAATGACGGCCATTCATTGTCGGCGTCGTCATAACTGCTCTAATAGAATTCTCTAACCCTACCCAATCTTCTTTCCGAGGGGGGGGGCGGTGGCTCGGATGAACAAAATGGCTACTCATCGATTATGCAGCTTCAGTAGTAGTAGTAGTAAGTCGTAGTACAACGTCTTCTACAACAACAGATATACATCGTGGATGAAACACTGAAGTGACTGACATACGTGTGATTGTTGCAGTGAGTTCACCGACAATAATGAACGTCAATGATGAGCACGATACGTACATCTACAATTGTCTACACTTGTCTGCCTCGTCGTACCTACTTCCCCCCCATCTTCCTCTCTAACACACTTTTTCTCACTCTACCTCTTCCTAGCCAGAGGCTATTCACAATTCATTCCCGCCAGGACGCCCACAATTTCACAAGGACAGGACAGGCATACACATGCACACACAAATACACACACACAGACAAAGACAGACGGTCACGGAAATGCTGCTAGAGTCATCCTTATTCATTGGTTAGTGATCACGAACATGAGACGTGACTGAGTCGTCAACATTCGCACATTCGCGTAGAAGTCGACTTTGCTTTTACTGCAGCGAAATGCGAGTGTTGCTTTTGCTACTACAGCTACGATATACAAACAGATAGACTACGAGAAAACTAAAATGAAGCGGAAGACTACTACAGCTCGCCGACTAGATCCCCTCTAGATGAGTAGAGGGAGTCGAGAAAAAGAAGGGAAACGGGAACAGACGACGGGAGAAAAAGCGAAATCCAAGTACTCTGATAACAACGTATAACAACGCACTATAATGATGATTATTATTCATATTATTATTGTTGCTGTTGTTGTCAATCTTGCTTGACGTCGTATATATAGAGAGTAGCACATAGTGTCGTGTTGGTACCACTGGCCTGGTTGACGGCAATGATTTTTTGACGACGACCGTGTGATCACGGCACATCACAGTTATTCACGTACGCCATGGACGTGGGGGAGCACAGCCGGTAGAAACATCCACGTGCACAAACCCATATATATATATATATATATATATTGAATGAGCTTTTATAATAAACATACAATTGATAGTGTTCAAGACAAGTTGATTTGTAATACGATGCACTGTGTTTATTGTTTCCGTGGCTTACTGATTTATTGTCGTCTGCAGACTTTGCTCCCTATTTGTGTGCGCTGTTTTATATAGGTTGCGACGATATAGGTGTGTGGCATTAATGGAACATTGGTACAATTCAAGATGTCCTATCATGATGTGTCATAGACGACAGTGAAAGAACACAAGCTCCCGTCGTTTTCTATGGTCGAACAAAATTAGAAAATATGACTAACGTCTTATTTTAAACCTTGACGGAACCGTTGTACCTCCCGAAGTGTAAATTTATTAGTGTTTTTCTACTAGCATTAAGTCTAACTGGCGTATCTCGTTTTAGAAGAAATCCCGCTAAACAGGTGGCACGTGCTTCAAACAGGATGTATGTTTTTAAGCGTTCTCTTGTCTTGCTCGTATACATAAGTACGTATGTATGCCAGCTACCTACTTTAGCCATATATATATATATATATATATATATATATATATATACTATATTTATATATATATATTATATTCCCATATTCAATATTTTAGTTAACTCATAACGGGATGTTTGTAAACAATTCTCCTACAATGAACGTGACGACAAACTACATCAGGTCTAGGTCGTGGTGTTGACTACCTGAACAAGGTGCCAAACACCGCCGTGGCGTTACCACGTTGTATCTCCAATAACAGTATTTTCCGGAAAAATTCACCAGCGCGTAGGTCCCCCGTGGGCAATCTGAGACACTTGCATACCTTAGTAATGCAAACCTTAGTAATATTTCGGGTCCCCTAAGGTCTCAAAGGCAAAAGGTCGAAAATCCATAGTCTCCGAATGATACCTACTTCCGACACTTATTTATTTCCGCCTGCGAAACAGCATAACTAACCTGGGTAGCGCCGTGACTGACCATTGAAGGTGCTAAAGAGTTAGTCACGGTAGTCTCCCAGTGTCTTCCCACCCTCAAAGGCTGTTAGGCCCAATACCTCAAAATCATCTACGATCCTACATCCTAGCAGCGTTCGTTAAGCAGCGCGGGCATATACAGCGTCGGTTGGCGGCAATGCCAAAGCAAACTAAATGCATGGCGCCAAATAAAGGATGCCGCCATCCCAGTAGCAAAGACGCGGGAAGTTACTAAATGCGCGGGCAAATCTGTGATATAAAAGCAGGCATGCGAATAAATGAGGCAGTAGTCGTTGGTGCGAGCCACGCAGAGGACGTGTGTTGTTTAAGCGAGAGAATGTCGAACTCGTAACGATCGCCGGCCAACCATGGGGGTGGTGGACACTACAACTGGGTAGATGCCAGGTGCGCGGATGGAAAAGCTACGAGTACGGGGCAGTGGAGAGGTGTGCCACGAAGGCCAGGGTGGATTGCAGGACGACACGAGTTGGTGTACGAGGGCCAGCGGTCCTAGGCTGGCGGCAGGGCAAGAACATGAAGCTGGAGTATGCCAGGCATGCGGATGGACAAGTCGCGAATACGGGGTCCAAATGTGCCTGGTGAAACGAGTAAAATACCGAACGTGTGGTCATTTCGGCCGGAAGTGGAGGAGCAGCAAAACGAACCCCACCGTTGCATGTTTGTATTTATGGGGGTCCGTCTGTGATGCAATGCGAAAAACAGTTCCATGGACGTTAAATATTGGCTTAGAGTCAGCCCTGAACATTTTCTGGCGGCTTATGAGGGCAAAATTGGATGGAGTCCCCGGCGAGGAAACACCGAACGAAACAATGAGGACGAGCGGGCGCGAGTGGACGAAAAACAGGACAAGCACGAGTACGCAAGGTGCACCAGTGAACAACACGAAGACCACCGCGCGCCGTATGAAGGACGTCCACGGCGGATGAGACGCGCAGCGAGCCGGCTACGGGAGTTCGTAAGTGAAGACGGGACTAAATTCAGAACAAGCCTGTGAAGGGGTGTGGTGGACACTACAATCTTGCCCTTCACAGAAGAGCCCGTTCCACTTATTCTGGCAGATACTTAAACACCCGCTAGCTCTTGCAATGACAGCAAGGTGCCCCTATCCTCTTTGACATCAACAACAATGAGAAGCACTCCAAATTTTTGTAAAGCGGGGTTCCTCAGTTTTTCCCTTGTTATGACCCACAATATAGTCACAGACCTTGTGGAAATTATTTTATAGCTCTTCGCCGCTGTCAGAAAATATCATTGCCTCTTGCATAGTCACAATCACCTTCGGCGTCTGCGATCTTCTTTGGCGGTGCACTGTAATAGATCCTGTATCACCAAGCTGTACCGCCTCCTCATCACATTGTACTTCTTTTTCTGCTTCGTTCTGTACGTCTGCGCTTGATCCGGGGGAATTCTCATGCAATACACAGCAATCTTTTACTTGCACGTCCTCGGTGGGATTCGATGTAGTGCGCTTTTCTCGCGCTACAAACGCGAGTTGCACGACCGTCTGTCTCCATATGCCCAACGATGCATTCATTTGGCCGGCGATCTATTGACATTGATGCCGGCAAATCCGGCGTTTCACTATCATAGCGTATACGCGGTGGAGTGCGTTTCATCGGCATTTTGCAATCGTCAATAAAAGTATGGGATTTAAACTCGTTTCGTCAACTGCGTAGTTAGCGGCGCTGCCAC
Source organism: Dermanyssus gallinae (assembly GCA_003439945.1). Taxonomy (NCBI): domain Eukaryota; kingdom Metazoa; phylum Arthropoda; class Arachnida; order Mesostigmata; family Dermanyssidae; genus Dermanyssus; species Dermanyssus gallinae. The sequence continues at coordinate 242,200 of QVRM01005167.1, forward strand.
CTAGACTGCGACAGCTTAGCACCTGGGAACGATCTCTTATTAACTAACCCCTTTACGTGAAGGTACGTATATAAACAGCTGACGCTGGCGGTGACGTTGTCAGTTCGAGCGCCACGATGAGATAAATCGGAGCCTGACAGCTCGAAGAGGTCACTGAGGCATCTCTGAGCATATATCCTGCTCCAATCAACACTTAACCACGCACGATCTCACTAATGCAACAGTCTCCGATAAAGTCATACGCAAACCGCGGAATAAATGCATTTTTTGCAGGACAATTAATTAATTAACACAGCCGCACGATTGAAATCTCACGGACAACAATATACATATATGTGAATGTGCGTTTTCTCTGTACGCGCAATATTGTAAACCAACTATCGGCTATTAAAGCTAAATATATTTGTAATTCTGCGAGATTCGGTCGAATCTCTTCCGGAAACAATTACCCCTATACGCCATGCTTGTGGATTTGAAATCTGTCTCTTAACACCGCCTCGCGGAAACAGGATTTACAGAAGTTGGCGTACTTTGGAGTTCTGCTCAAATTTCTTCGGCTAGCTGTTTCAGCCTTTTAGGACAGGACATCGTTATCAACGTCATGTTGATATATCAATCAAGTGTATCAATGTCATTAATGTTCAAAACGCATTCTGGGAGCCCATGTAACAAGCTCTAACCGGCTTGTGTATGTGACAGCTGGAAAAACTCTCATTACAAAGACGTTGCAGCGAAAATACAATCTGCGTAGCATCAAGGCGTTTAAGCAGCACATTCAGAATTGAGACAAAAATATACGAGGTAGATCTAGTCTACTTTATGGCGCCAGCCCTCACCTTAAACACCTCTTACTCTGTGACTCGCTGTGGATGGGCTTCACTATGAAATTTGTGCACAACCTGACTAACCAACCAAACATAGTTTGCCAAGTTACGTAGTGGAGGTTTTGACCTGAACGTTAAACAAAGTCTGGTCAACTTTTTTTGCTAGAAACTCACTTTTTGAGCTTAAAGTTACAACCGGAAGATACAAAGAATTCAAGGGTTACCACTTGCGGAACTTACGAAAGAAGTTTAAGTTTACTCAGCAACCATTGATAGGACACAAAAAACTTGAAATAACCTATAAGCGCGTTCCTCACAAACGTACTAACGCCAACAGATTGGAGCGCATGGGCATCTGCAATTATCTTCCCAAGCACAACAACCAAGTTTTCATTCTGGAATTGTTTTGTAATCTGCGACAAAAATTGGTTATTTACGAAAGTGTGCTGCCAATAACTCAGAGTTCAAGAAAAAATACCCAAACGCGTTCATAACTCGTAAACAGGAATGGAGTTATCTTTTACCAAGACAACGCGCGACCTCATGTGAGTAACACCAGCCTTAAAAAAATATACGATCTAGGCTGGGAATACATTGAGCACCCACATTCTCTCTAGACGGTGCACCTTCAGGCTATTTTCAAACTCTATTGTGTTGACTGGGTAAAAAATTCACGTCGTTCGAGGAGGTTCAAAAAAGGTACAATAATTTTTCATGTTCAGAAGTCATAGGGAGGTATCAAGCAAAGCTCCGTTGATAACCGTCCTTTTATTTTTTGTAGGGTTTCGAGTCCAGTGCGCATACATTTTATTGAGGCGGCAATGTGCAAGAGCTAAAGAACATCGTTACTGACATATAGTTTACAACGTGGCGCCCAAGACAACGGCCCGGGGTACCCGCGGATATCTTGTACAATTCTCTCGAACAACGCGTTTGCCGGTTTGACAGGTAAAAAGCAAAATTAAATGCAGATACTGGTCGCCGGTTTGACAGGTAAAAAGCAAAATTAATTGCAGATACTGGTCGCCGGTAAAGGCGCCATTAATCGCTTTCCACGAAACCAAATTAAGGACGTCGTTTGCATCCAACAACGCTTTCAGGCAGTAGGCTTGTGTAAGTTCTCCTCCCCTTCTGTTTTCCTGATGCATTAGTGTGTGGGTGGAAGGGAAGCATCCATCCGCCTAAGCTAGTTACGAGATAATAGCTATGCGATTCCATTCCGCTAGAATTGAGGAGCAGTTGGCCAATCTTGTAGCCAGGGCGTTGCGCTCCTAGCATGTTTATACGTGAGCTGTGGGCATAAAGGCAGACAGCAGTCTCGAATGAATGCTATTGGTATTCATATATTAATATACGTGTTTGAGTACATTTTTTAAAGTATTGTAAGCACGAATACTGTGTCAGTGTGTATAGACTAGATTTTATAGCGGTGGCGTGGTCTAGGGGACTCGTGCACTAGTAGTCATGGTTGTCATTTACCGGGGTGTCGCTGGTTCGATCCCCGTTGTCGATCGAATTTTCTTTGAGTGATGCTTAATGAAAATAAATAATAAATTATACAGCTGAGAGTCAGCGACCATGCTGCCACAAAGACTGCTGGGCAATCTTTGGGATATTTCAATATGTCCGGTGCATTGAAGATATGCCCTACGGTGACTCCAAGCCCATAGGAAACGAGGGATAGTCGATAGAATTAAAAACATCTTTGTTGAAAATGTTATAATTCTAGAGAAGACTGTATAGAGTAGTTATTTATCTGAAGCATCTTTCATACTGAAGAGCTCGGAATTTGACAAACCATAATTATTTTTTGAACATTCATATTTTATTTATCCATCAGCACTGTTTCTCTTAAGGTACTAAGTATGCCACGACTTCACATATATAAGCACATAGGCACAACATTATTGCATATTTGAGTTGTGGGTCAGCAACACTGTCTCCCCCAATGTCCAAGGCATGTCAGGACTTTACATATATATGTACATAGATTATCAATATATATATATATATACTGATGTAGCCCGATTCGCTGGCTATCTCCTCCACTGCGCCCAGTCAATGATATAGAATTGTATGAAGTGGATACATACATTTATATATAAGAGATCACTCCATAGAGTATTCGTTAGTGTAAGTCAGACCCAGCACGTGTTGTGCAACCCTGTTGTTGAAGGGGCGCGCTTATAGTATACAGTGTGCGTTGGTTGTCTTCTTGTTCGGGTTGATGGGGGCATCTTCATATAGGCAAGTTCGTTTTCTGTCGAGCTAAAAAAAAATAAAAACACGCAACAGGGCCAGAGAAATCTCTCACTTCTGCTCGTCTGCTGGGACGCTGTTATGAAAACCAACTTATGGCTAGTTGAAGTAAATGCACATGCACGTCGTCACAGTACACGAGCACACATAAATACAGCCATGCGTTTATGCATGCAAACAGATAAATAAGTAAACAAATAAATAAGTAAATAAATAAATAAATGGAAGAGTTTCACAAGTATACGCCAACAATTTTTCGGTTGGTCTCGTGTGGAGTCGTGTCGGGTGAATGTTGAGGTGAGCGCGAGTTGTCAAGGCGCACAGGAACTCCGGTTTCGTTCTTGAGGTTGTCGGTGCCACTGAGATCAAAGATCCTGCCCAACGCCGACTGCGACAGCCGCCGCAATGGCTGCTCGACGAACAGGTAGAACAGTATCGAACACACGATCAGGTGAACCGTATTTACGAGGAACAGGTTTAGCTGTGGGAAACACACAACACACTAAGTTTAAGTATGTATATATAATGGTCTGATCATTTTGCAAGTGGCATTTGGCAACAGATATACGCATGTAGTACCATCGACTGAGAAATGTTTACTACGCTATAATATTCAAATTTGCCTATGACGACCTTTTAATGAATCTTGGTACTCTCTCTCTCTCTCTGCGTGCTGAGGTTTGCCGCACACGTGTGGAAAAAACAAAACGTGTCCAGTGGTGAAAGGGGTGAATTTTTAAATTGGTACTAATTTAAAGTTGTTAACAACAGAAATTGGTATTGAGTTAAAATTCGTGTAGTAGGAGTGAAGGAAACGACGAATATACGAAGAATGATAAAGCGTCATGGCTCACAATTGTCGAGTGACTGCCGTAGACCCGTTCGCGAATCGTCCATTGCTGGTGATAGATGACCGCCGGACTCAGCAGGAACGCGCTGAAGCTGAGTCGCGACAGTGGCCGAAACGCCCGCCAACTCAGCAGGCGATCCATGAAGCCGCCCGAAACACAGCTCAGCACGAGCCAGAGCAGCCCTAGAGACCAGAGCGTACGGTGGCCGGCGGCGTAGAGAAACTTCACCAGATCAGTTGACTGCGCATCCAACTGGCGATTCCATAGCCACGGCAGAAACAGTGAGAACGCCATCAGCACCAGCGAAAGCGGCCACATGATCAGCCGCGTCACCTGTGTGTTGATAAATGTTTATAAGAATTTATTGATTATCTACCATATATATATATATATATATATATATATATATATATATATATATATATATATAATGGGTTAAATAAATCAAAGATAGTACACCAACTGTCACTGTTTATTTATCAAACCAATTAGGTATTCTCAAATACGGCGCATACATATAAGTTGGTGGCATTCTAGGTTGGCATGCCTACGAAACCACGTTTACTGTGTCTCTCCGACATGACTCCGCGACAACAGTAAACTAATCTAGTAGTTCCTTTCATCGACCCACAGCAGTGAAACACGGGGCATTTCAGTGGTGCATCAAGCACGTGGCTTGGCAGTACTGACGGGCGCAGCTATTGATTGGCATTCTGACATATCCCTGGGTAATAGCCATGCACTGCGTTTTATATCTGATATGCGAGCACACGCGTCTTCGCTCGTGAAGCATGTGTTTCCAGCAAGGCGATAGCCGATAGATTGCAGGTGTCCTGCAAAATTCAACGGGAACCTTTTCGGTTGGTACCGAAACGGTCTAGAGGCCAGGGGTTGCGCGAATGTGGGCTGGCCGACGAGCCAGATCCTCTGTGAAAGCTTAAATGCCATCAAAGTCAACCAATTAAAAGCGGCGAACAAGAGCAAACGGTTTTTGGGACGTAGTTTGGACCCTTCTGCGTTGCCTCAGTGTGATTAGTTGTTTGGTGGCGCGGTCTCGCGTGGAGAAAGCGCGCTAGTCATAGTGGGATTACCTACCGGGATGTTGTTAGTTCAATCATGCCTGTTGTTGATATATATATATATATATATATATATAAATATATATATATATATATATATATATTAATGAATGAATAAAACACATAGCTTTATTCATGAGTACTTGCAAATACACTCCAAAGTATACAGCCTCTGTATTGCGAAGGTTGCCTATGGGCTTGAACGAAGGTCTTGAATTATATATATAATCACAATAGGGAGACGGTCAGGATAATAATACCAATACATTACTTACGAGTCGAAACCGCAGAAACGGGTTGGTGACGATCAGATAGCCAGCACAGATACCGATAGCAAACGGTGCAGCGTGTGTGTGGGGCTTCATGAAGATGTCACCCATCATGAGCGACACGACTCGCTGGTCCTCGAGCGGCAGGATCGTTGCCGGATAGTTGGCCAGCACCGTGTGCGCACCCACCAGGCACGAAGTCGCCACGGCGACGGCAAACGCTACCAGGGCGCCCATCGCGGGCTTTCTGCCAGTGCAACACGAAGACAGACACACACGAAGAAAGCGAAACCACACACAGACCTCATCGTGAACTCGTACCACAAAAAAAAAACGTCGCTCTCACAAAACCTCAAACACGCTTGAGGTGGCGGCAAAGTTCCGCCCACTTGTCAACTTGCCGCCGTCGACTTTGTGTAGACGATCAACTTCTATCATCAGTTCTAAGTTTGTGACTATATATATATATATATATATATATTTACTAGCCGTATTCGTCGTACTAGTTATATTTGGTTTAGATAGTATAGAGTTATTATATCTTTGATTGGTTATGTATTGTATATGATAAGGTTACAAATTGCCTAAAATGCTTACCCTCACAAAAACCCTATCTACCCTCAACAACGACTTTCAGCCATTTTGCCTTCACAATGTCACACATGTCTACTACTGCGCCAACCAGCCCAGAATGTGTCCGTGTGCGAACTCAGAATGTGGTCTGCCTCTCTCAAAAAGAGACTACTCAAAGATGATTTTCTCCCTCTAGGAAATGACAACCCCGTCTGACTGAGTGAATGAGGGACGCGTGAGAAGTGCGTCTCATCACTTCGATAATGACGGTGTGAGTGTGTGCCAATCACATACTTGATGAGAAGGATGACCAGAACGAGTTGTGCCAGGTGCAGCTGCCAATCGGCGCTGAGAAACCACAGATTCGGCGTACACTGCGCGCGCGTCGAGCGGTATCGAGAGCGGTGACCATGTAAACACACATTGAGAGACACATTCACATGTGCAAGCACACACACAATACGCGTTAGACGCAGCTTAAGTTGTCTGTTAGCCTGTTCATTGCAGCAAGGGCCTATTCGAGCTTCAAATTACCGATTTTGACATCACCCTGAACCAGGGCTCCCCATCTGCTTTGGGCCCGCTCTCTTAGCTCCTCGTTAACCAGACTTTGCCTGACCAAATCTACCTCGTTGAGACTATATATATATATATATATATATATATATATATATATACATATATATATATATATATATATATATATATATATATATATATATATATATATATATATATACATATATATATATATACATATATATATATATATATATATATATATATATATATATATATATATATATACATGTCGTTGTTACATATAACCAAACTGCCGCAGATTACTTGATTGCCGGCAGTATAGCAATTACATCGAACAAGCTTCTCGACAAAGACGACATCGACACGCGTCGTAAGCCTCATGACGCTCGGCTCTCACAGATATGAAATGATGGGAGTTGTGATTTTGCGTGACAAAGTCTCACGGAAAAATCGGCTGTTGTATTGCGGGAATAGCTTGGGTTCTGTAGAAGTCGAGCACCTGAAGTTTTCTATCTCTGAAGTTTTCCGATCTCAATTTAGCAGGTTACTTTTGTAAGCGTTTGTTCCCCATGGACTACAGCGTCTCTTCACAGCCTCATTCTATAGCATATGCTTAAAGATACACATGTCTATACGAGCGTGCAAGCGTGACAAAACATGACGATGGCATTTATCATATTTTTATACATGCTTTTGTATGGCAGCATCGTTTATGCTGCCTGTCTGCCTCTATCCTTCTATTGTAATTTGGGTTCATTTCAACTGGCTTGAAATTTATTACAATATGCGTGCAATTATTACAATATGTGTGTGTCGTCAGAGGCACGTCAAGTCGGAGCATCGCCGGGCGCTGTGCGACCGACGCGTCAGCCAAACAAGTTTGTCCCTGTACAATTAAAGCGCGTTTTTACTGCTACCTCACACAGAGCCGAGGTATTGAGGAAAGTGATCAGCCGCTAGCTACAACATCACAGTTGCGCCAAAATCGGATTACTCTGGCCGTTCTAGAAAGCGAAATCATTATTCGATTCCAGGATTTACTATATCGTGCTGCATCGGTGACAAATCACCGATAGTGCCTGCGGTTTTAAACTTTATCTGTGCAAGTCAAGCAACGCCATCCTTATATGATGTTTGTATGTATACATGTTGTTTGGCTAATTCTGCTATATATATTTATTTATTTATTTATATAGGCTCGTAAAAAAGCACGGTCGGAAGTCATATTAAAACAAAATACAGGTTAATAACAAACATTATATATAAATATTCAAATATATATAATGTTACATTTCAGCATAAATTGTTAGTAATGATTGGATTTATTGTTGCCAGATTGGCGAGAACACAAGAGGAGGAATTTCCCATTGAAGTGAGAACGACGGATCAAAAACACCACCAGCAGCATTAGCAGCAGCAGCAGCAGCAGCCGCTGAACAGGAAGAAGCGTATGGCAGACATCTTCTCTGTTGGGACGTTCCGAATGTTTCTGGAGGAAGTGCTCATAACGATAAGCTGGCGTATCGTGCGCGGCTTCACGACGCGCGAGGTGGGTTAACGGCGTCCCACCGTTCCCCCCGGGGCGTGAAGGCACCACGAGAGGGCCTCGTGAGGTCTGTTTCGTTTTTCTCGTTGCACCGCAGGGCGAAAACTCAGCCGCCAGGAGCAACAGCAACAGCAGCAGCAATAGTCGCCGCAGCAGCAATAGCGGCATGACAGAGACGCCGGTAATCAGAGAAGTAGCCAGCGCGGACAGAACACACGTAATGACGACGACAACGAATGAGCATGATGACCACCACGCGGTGGCCGCCCATGAAGGCAACAGGCAGACTGATCACTCTGCCAGAGACGTATCATCGTATACGACGTAGGCGAGTTGAGAGAAAGATAGGCAAACATAGAACTCTGTTTCACAGTAGATCAGACAGAGTTCGCTGGGTGATTTGTGGTTGGTACAACGTGCGCAGAAGTGGGACGGTAGAGATATAAACAGTGGGATAGGATGAGGAAGAGACAAACAAAATCACAAACAAAAAATACGAACGCGAGAGAGAAAGGCAGCGGACGAGCGAGCGAGATCGAGCGGCAAAAGCAACGGCTTATGCGCACAACACTTGAAACACAAAAGAAACCGAAGCCGTGGACGACAATCAAAACCATGAGAGGCCGGTCTGTGAAGAAAGGGTCCCCGTGCCCGCTCCCTCAAGGTGTGACGCACATAGGGGGTCACAAATCAACCGGTTGGCACAATTTGCAACGGGAGAAAGGGCGCTCAAATATGCTCAAGGATTACTGAAGATGGCACAGATCTACTCGTCGTTCGGCAGCGACCGTCCCGAAGTAGAATTATCTAGTAGGTGGGCAGCCTTTGATAGACGCCGGCCACGTGTTGTACCAAACACAAAGCCCGGTTGAATGGCCGATGCTCCTCCAGACGGTGGCAATGTTTGGACTAGACAGCCTGGCAGATAGACACATGTCAAACAAGGTCAGGCGCCTGTCCTTTGAAAACTTCTACATAAACGAACTAGCCTAGTCACGGGTGAAACGTTGTGAAACTCGTAAAGTGGGAACATCTCATTACACTTTATACATCAAATTTGTCAGAGAAGAGACATTGTTCTCATGTTGGACGTGTGAAGAATAAAAGCAGTCATTAACAAAACCTGACACTGATCTCTCAGTTGTAAAGGATTGACCTTGATTGACCGTAACGCATGTTTAGTAGATAATACGCGTGTTTAGTAGATAATACGCGTGTTTAGTAGATAATACGCGTGTTTAGTGGATAATACGCGTGTTTAGTAGATAATACGCGTGTTTAGTAGATAATACGCGTGTTTAGTAGATAATACGCGTGTTTAGTAGATAATACGCCCTGGGGCTGAGTGGTCTTCGGCAGCAAACGGTTCCCTATTATTGTACTCTGAGAGCAGCGATATTTTTCCGAATGGACTGAGCGACATTCGTCAAACACCCCGATAGTCGCATTGCTTTCCTCTGTCTGCGGAAGTCGGACCGGTTCTTCTCAAGGCCAATTCGTTTCCCTAACCTCGCACTCTGGAACAGCTATTCTGGTATTGCTCAGCTACTTTAAGGGGTTCCTCGCTCCATCACTGGTGCGCTCGCCTCATTTTAATATGAGGTGTATATATTTTTACAGAAAGTAGGTATGCTGTCGATGTGAGTCTCTCGAACGCATCATTTTAGTATAATTTTTAATTAAAATTCTTTACAATAACAAGATAAATATCAATTCTAAGCTTTACCATCAATGACTTCGAGGTCCACATACGTGCCAGTAAGTGGCTATGGGAGTGCAATCCAAATATCTATTACTGTTGTGCTAAAGATGTTCTCTCAACTTCAAAAGTTCGTGCGCTCCTAGACTCCTATTTTGATCCATACAGCCTGACTGCTATATACAAGCACGGGGTATGATTTTTGCCCAAATGCTTCTTCTATAAAATCAGTTTTCCGTGAATTTAAAAAGTGATCTGTTTGAAGGGCGTATAGCCAGGGAGCACAAACGAGCAACCTATTTAATTGCTGAACGCAGGTTTTCATGGGAGCCCATGCTACACACTATAAATGTAGTAGAGGCGGACACGTGATAGTCACAATACATACCCGCTAGGCACACTGGCTTAGCTAATTTCTTGTAATATGTGTCCCACAAACATAATGTAATATACGAAAAATAAATATATATATCATTAAATGTAGTGTGTTCTAGCTCAATGGATATGTGCATACACCTCAGTTACTGATAATAAAGATATCCTTATATATGTTCATATTAGCATCCAGAGAAAGTGATAACGAGCGCATATTCTATAGCAGTAGCAGAAGGCTCGAACGGAGAATCTAAGCAGCATAATGATGATGATAATGATGATGATAGCAGTGTTTAAAATTAGCCTAACATGTTCATACAGCTGCACGCTAAAACAAGTAACCAAGCCGCAAGGTTGCTTTGCTGTTGACGACAATATACGTTAGTTCTAGCTGCCAATGGCTCCAGCCAAGAGGAGCCCACGGCAGCTGGAGGGAGCAACCGCAGTACTGTATCTCTCTCTCGGCCTAGCCGCAATCAGAAAGCTCTGTTCTGCTTTCCTACCATTGTGTTGGCCGGTACAAAGTTGTTGACCGAGAACAGAATGGGTAGCCAGTTCGTGTGACAGTTGACCGTTGCGTTGAGGACATTCTCGCGCCACACCGGGCCGGAGCCAGCCAGCGGTAGCACCGAGAAAATGCCGACACTGAAGAGCGCGCATGATGTTAGCCTGTAGACACGAAACAGAGATCAACACAATAACTCTTAGCATACCTGGTTCGTTCGTTCATTGTTTCGGAGTCTCTTTTTTTTTTAAGATTTTCCGGAAGGCTATTACCCGTGTACGGTTTTTTTATGTCATAGCTAATTTTAGTCCACTCCGGCATTTACCTTGTCTAAATTGGAAACCATGCAAACCAGATTAAGAGTGGCCGGTCTGGGTCTCGAACCCAGTCCTCCCGAATGCAAGGCAAAGGCTTTGCCACTAAGCCATCTTGCTCGGTCGATCTCGTGTCTGATTCAATCGTCTCTAGACTAGCTCAAAAGCAATCGATACAAACCGCGATCTGTTTTCTACAAGTTATGAATTATCTTTACGATAGACTCACACTCGGCACACACACACGCGGCTGCGAGCGTGTCGATTTATGCAGCCGCCGTGGACAGCAATTTCAGCCCCAGGTTCCAACCGCAAAACGATGGTAATACGCGCAATGGGCGCAATACAGTAAGGCGCTCCCTTCGGAGATTCATTAGAAATAGACCTGATGCCTAGCTTGAAACTTGCCTGACGTTCGTTTTAGATTTGTTTTGTTCATACTTCGATACTAACCGGAAATATCTGTGCAGATACGAGCCAATGATGACCTTGTATCGGATGACCTTGTCCGAAGAGCTTGCCGTTATTCGATAGCTCATGAGCAGTCCGCTGCAAAGTGAATTTAGCCTTGTCACTCAGAGCGTCGATTTAAGATGAAAAGCATCCTTCAAAGATATATGATACATATTTTGGAGATTGGATTTGACACAAAAAAATTATATATATATATATATATATGAAAAATCGCCCATCCTTGCCAAATCACTTGCAATTTATTTGTTTTTCAAATTGAGTTTAGCATTTTTGGTGTTATCTTTTTTACACATACGTTTAACCGTATACTTACTTTTCTCCTCATAACACTGACTTAGATACGAATGAAAACGTAACACGTGTATCCCATCTTTATTTAAAAAAAAACAGTGTAAAATGTCATTCTTGATAGTTTTCTTGCTTTCACCGGTTTATTACAGTCATAAGTGAACGCCGTTCGTAATGCTAGCCACCTGGAAACGGTGAGTTGGGCTAGCTTTTTCGTGGACTGTTCAACAAAATCCCACCCTTAAATTAAAGCTACTGATCCTCAATAAGCTGAGCCTATTGCCTGTCTACCCTGTTTTATTCCGAATACTTCACTGACGCAAAACATCTGCAGCATATCGCATCAAAATGACTGTACGTCACCTTCTCTGGGTTTCGAGTCTATTCAGTTCATTTCTAGTCTTAAGCCAAATACTAGCATCACACCAGAGAATATTGTTACCACTGCTGTCGGTCTTTAGGGAGATTTTGTAGTAATAATGTTACAGCCTTGTCACGCCTAGTCACAAGAAAGGCTTGGAATTAAAGCTAAAAACTACTGGCCCGTTGCAATGCTTTATACTGTTTTATACTGGCTTTATTAGTACACCGCTTGTCTTTTTTTTTTACATGGAAGGTTGCGGGAATGCATGACACAAATGCGCTGCCGGCAGCCAGCAGTGTCCGCCTCACAGACACATCAAATCCGGATTCCTTCCGACTCTATCAGGCACGGAACTGCTTATATAGTGCTTGACTGATCCGCCCGGCAAAGATTAACACTGCATTGGTCCAACGTACGCATGTTTTGTAGATTATCAACATTATCAACGACAGGGCCATGTTTATGAATACCAAAACAACGTTTCACTGCGTTTACTTCGACCAAACAAGCTCGTTCGACGGAATAACCTACCTCTGACTAAGCTCCCACACCTAATACATGAGGCATTCTTGAACGAATGTCACTTTTTCTAAATAAGGGTTGGCTATGAACTTAGTCAGCCATATCCTGTTTTATCCGGGGTGTCTCAAGACGGATGCAAATCTTTCCTCCTGTATACTATTTTTGTATTGGCCACAAACAGGTGCCTGTCCAAGAACGTTAAATTGTTGAATATGTGTTAAAACATTATTCGTTTGTTTACTTGACTGATGAGTCGTCCACAAATCGTAATGAATTGTCGCCCACATAAACAGACGCGAAGGGCGCTTACCTTATAAAAAAGAAATTTTCCACTGCCATGAAGCCGTTAGCGATAAGCTGAAACGGCAGCGAACGCGTCGCTTCAATGAGAAACGCCAAGTTACCTGCAAATCAAAACAAAATAAGTTGGCATCAATGAACCACTGATTTCTCTCTGCAAAACCAATTTTCTTGGTTGCATCTTGTTCATAATACCAGGTAGTCAGCCACACTTCTTATATGTGATCCATTACACGCACTTAGTACGCAGCCTCTATCTAGGCCTAACAGATTCATACACGGGTTCCTGCGCAAAAGCTTGGACATGCGACGAGATCGTATGACTATCATCCAAGCTTGATCATGATTGACTCTTTTTCTATGAACACGAGGTTGCCAAAACAAACCACCATCAGCAGCTGTTCTCGTCAGATGAACTCCTCGGACTCCCTACCTCAACATGCGTATACGCTGGCAAACAATTTTAAACAATTGTTTATTTCTTTCAGGGAAATATATATATATATATATATATATATATATATTATGCACAGAATACATACATGCTTAAACTTTTTTTACTCTTTTTCTATAGTACGTCAAATTGTTACTTAAATTTAAGATTTTGCTCCATCTCGATGGTTTCAAGCACTGATTCGCGTAAAAAGGGTCGGCTCAATTTTTTTGGCAGGAGAAGAAATTGCACGGCGCTAAGTCAAATGACAAAGCTTGGTGCCTCAGCAGTGTGACTCAGATACGGCGAGAATATGGCGCGTTATCGTGGAGGAAAAACCATCATGCAGTTAACGATTGCTCATCACTTTACCAGCTTCTTCTACGTCGACAATCGCCGCAGTTTCATTCCTGGAGAAAAAAATGGCAACCATCACCTCTTTTGCTAGCCCTTGACCGTTGCCGCTTCACTTTTGTGGGTAGAGGCGCTTAACCGCCTGACCACTGCCAGCTCTGGGACTTGAGTAGAGGATCATTAAAATTACCCAAGCCTCATCGCCTGCGATATGCGAGAGAGAGTTTCGAGCACAAAGAAGTCCGCTTCTCGTTAAATTTTATCAGAAGTTCTCCAGCCAGAAAGGTCTAGCTTATTTATTATTGATTGACCTTTGTTGACTCTCAGATAACATTTGACTGCACACCACGAAGTTGCTTTTTGGAAACATTGACAACTAAGTTTGAAGTCAAGGAGATACTATACGATTTTATATAGGACATCCTAAGCTATAACCATGTCATAGGGAGAAACAGTGAGCATTGTGTCCAGGAAACTGTTAAGCAGAATATGATTTCACTCCTACTTCTGCTATATGTTGCAGAACTAGCTAAAGTAATCTTCGAGGTAAATATTGCCTTCTTCCTCCTACATGCCTTCTACGCAGACGACTTAGTAATTCTAGGTAAGCTCGCCTGCAGTTATATCTAAACAAAACTTCAACGTGATGCCCAGAAAATCAGTCAATTAATAATGATACTGTTGTCAGCTGCTCTTGGCATGTCATTCGAGAGAGGCAGTGTAGCGATCTCATCGTAAGGGAAAGGCAGACAGACGCATGATAAGAAGTAAGAAAGTACCCGCGCCATGTACATTGCGAAACACGCTTTAAGCAAACCAATCGTGCCCGAGTTAGATATCCGCATACTCTGCCGATAGCATACATCAGCCTTGGAACAGAAGAAGGGTAGAAGAGTGCTACTGCCGTCGGGACAAAGATAGAATAGAGCTGTGAGCACTGTCTTGACGATGTGCACAGTGAAGGTCGTCTCAGCAAAGTGGAGCCGCAACCCTAGATACCAAAATAAGCTGGCAAATTTTAAGGATTCGCCGCCGTAAGTATAATTTCTCTGACAGCCACTCGAATAAACTCTCTTCTGAATTGTGCAGCCCTGGTCGTCGCGGCGTTTGCCTCCAGCTCTTTTAAGCCAAGTACCGCCTCTGTCAGAGAACCTCCAGCTCTTTTAAGCCAAGTGCCACCTCTGTCAGAGAACATCCAGCTCTTTTAAGCCAATTAATACCTCTGTCAGCTTTATGGCACCCAGGTTGTGATGAGCACACACTAAGTCATCTGCATACATTACAACTATGGCCTTTTGGTACTCCTATCCAATATACGGTCCTGCACGCTTTAGTGTCGTCCGAGCTCCGAACAAACCCTGGGGGCAATGAAACGAGAAAGGAACCTCGTATCATAAGCAAGCGATCTTCTTTCCTAACTTCTCCCACTGAATAATCAACACAACACAATTAATAAGAATTAAAACAATAAAGGTTCGAGCACAGGAACCTGGGGGTTCCGATGAACACGAACCTCCATGAGGATTCGAATGACACAACTTTTCGAACACAGCCCGAATTCGTAAGGCCGAAATGAACAACATACTCGTGGTTTGTCATGTACGTCATGCCCTTAAAATCTCAAGCCATTCAAAAAAATCAAACCGAAATGATCACCAAAAAACATGAGTTGCTAATTTTTTGCAACACACTTTATATATATAGAGCATGAACCCGCCTGTCATCTCTTACCTGATGATATCTTCTGGCCTGCATGAATGTTACTTATGTATACAGGGTCTTCCAGAATTCGTCCAACAAACTTTGGGTTCTAGTACGACCTGGGGAAAAAAAGCATTTTTTCCAATGTCTTCTGAAAAAATTGACAATTGAGCGTGAAAGCCAAAATATAATAATTGCATACAATTTTATTTCTTGAGAATTATCTTCAATGCAACATTTGTTTTGCTTTGAGCTAACGTAGAATGCAATTTGCTAGATGCAAAACCATTTCCTCTAAACACACAGGTTTGGTTTGCTTGTGGATAGAATGACTAGGGCTCTCGCAATCGCAGATTTAGTGAAGATATGTCAGAAGAAAAAGCTTGATACAACTACTTTTGGTAATTCCGCTCTAACTCCAAAATAAGACATTTCTGCCATTTGCTTCATTGACAAAAAGTATTTTTTTGTCGAGTTGTACTAGACCCCAAAGTTCGTTGGTCGAATTTTGGGAGATTATATCTCTCTCTCTCTCTCTCTATATATATATATATATATATATATATATATATACATGACAGAGAGAGGGGAGAGAGCGAGATGCAATAATATTTTCACTGTATTTTTGAAACAAAATTATCATAAATCTCGCCAGCGTCCTAGAGGTAGTAGTAATGAAAAAGAGCAAAACAAAAACAGGCGACAATGGTTATCCGTCTGAAAGAAGATTGCTTCGCAGGGCGACAACTGACACACTAGTTCATTGTCGGGGCCCGTGTGCAATCACGTAATCAATCAACGCCACGTTGAGGCAGGCCAAGTAACTACAGGCTGTTTGCTTTGTGAGACCTTCTATTCTTAGTGTGTGGTGTGCCTATATACTCGTATTTCCGTGCATCCCGTTGTTGTTGTTGCAGTTGTTATTGTTATTTTTGTTGTTTATCCTGTTGTCGTAGCTGCTGTTCTTGTAAATGTTTTTGTTGCTGTTATTGATGTTGTTATGACTGTAGTTGTCGTTGTTGTTTCTGCTGTTAATGTGTTGTTATTATTGTTGTTGTTGTTGTTGCTGTTGTTACAGCGATTGTGAGGGAGCCAGCAGCGGCGTCAACGGGTCTCACGGCAAAACAGAAGCCAAATAACACAACCGTCCCTCATCATTGAGAGGGCCACGACAGCATGTGCGGCAGCTTTCGGCCTCCTTACCAGTGGCAAATTTTAATGGAGGTGCTTGAGCGTCATGGGTATTTTTGAGCAAATTTAGAATTTAGCATGAGTATTTTCGAGGAAATATAGAAACAAAATGGACATGACATCATTGATGATGTGGTTGTTGTTGCTGCTGCTGTAGTTGTTGTTGTTGTCTTCGTCGGAGTGTGAGTGGTAAACGTGAATAGTGATGACGACGAGGCTAAGTGACGACGACAATGGCTATGAGGAAGAAACAGTACGAAAAGTCACTAATACCTGACAGTCGAAACAGTCGCAGTATTTGCCACGGATAAGAAGGACAACCGCCTATCTAACAATGCCGTCTAACCAATAGCCGGCTATCGAGATAATGACTACAACGCCACCGGCAACATCCAGAACAACAGCGCCAACAACAACAATAACGACATCCACGTAAATACCAGCGCCAACAACAATAAAGCCGACAATCACAACAACTTTTCTTAACAATTTGACACAGTTGTTTATTACTCCACCTTTATGCGCTCTCAACGGGCGCAACTCGTCTGCCGCCTCAACATTAACCCAGGCAAGAACAAAGATTAGCTGACAAACGTCCATTGCTGCACGAACGCCTCACAAACGCTTCCACGTATCAGGGCTTCTCTACTTCGCATAGATTTAAATATGAATCAGTATTTCTGACGCTTTACATATCGACAAAGCCGTCGTTAACAGGTCGGAGCGGGCCGTAGAGTTTCTCGCCGTACCTTTATGCCTGAAGGTCGCCTCTTTGGTGCTATTCGATGCTAGCTGATCACGAGGTTTTATCGGGGTCTCACACGCTCATTCAGTCACTCATACCCCAGTTAGATAAAAAAAAAACACCCCCACAAATTATTTATCACTGATAACGTGTGTTGAGTATATAGCCCATTTCTGCTAATGGGCGTGCAATACTAGATATACAGACAGGAAAGAAGCAGATGGGGTAATACTTTTTGATAAAAGACGACGGCATGACTACTCTGTAAATCACGGAGAGGATATATATTTATATATATATAAAATGTGGGAGTTGTCTTTCTACTTTGCTTATGTCCAATATTTGTCCCCACATACATCCTATATTAAAATCATGAAAACCAATTTAAGGGTGGTCGTTTTTGGACTAAGACCCATGACCTCCTGAATTAAAGGCCATACACTTGCCACTAACTCACTTTGATAGAAATTTTATTTGAACGACTATTTTTCCAACAGTCGATCAGTTGCTTACCCTAATTGCTTCACTTTGTAATTAAAAACAACGTTTACGTCATTTCAAATTCCTAAACGTAGACTAGCTACTGCCTAGTAATTGCAATGCGCTACAAGAATCATTAGAATGATAGCCGAATAGGAGTGGCTAGTTCCGGAGATTTACCTATGACCTCTATATTAAAAGCCATCGTTTTGCCACTAGACCGCCCTGTTCTATATTTAGTTTGAGCTATTAATGTCCTAACAATTTTAAGTTTCTTAAATTTTTAGTTACAAACTACACTTACTTAATTTCAAATACTTATCCTAAGCGTAGAACACAGTTATTACCTGGTAATAACAATAAAATACCAGAATGATAAGGATAATTGCTAAATGAAAGTAAACTAACTGGAATGTTTGCGTACGGCAAAGGCCAACGTAAGAGAGCATACTTGTAACATAAAGGAACACTACGGCATAGTGCCCAGTATACAGAAAACGGGTTACAAATCTTCGCGACAACTGCAAAAACTGACCAGAAAAAATAAGGAGTAAAATGAATGTACTACAAGTAAGCCACCACAGGACTCCAAGAGCATATAATTTGGCGTCTCAATTCGCGGCCGAAAATAACACGGGGGTCATCTTACTTACCGAGACTTTCATAAAACAGTTTTTTTTCCTAAACTCTAGGCTAGCAACAACTTTTTTCTCACCATACCGTCCCCCTACCTCAGTCGGTCAAGGCACACATTTCTGTTTCATTACCACTTCCGACCTCGCAGATCTATATTTTTCCGCACTTCGCTTTAGGCACAGTAATACGCGTATTTACTCGAAAAACTAGACCTCGAAAAATTACACCTAGAAAATTATCTTTTGTGAAGCCCATTCTTCTTTATGTTGACGAAGGTGTGATTAAATGTAACTGTCGCATCGGAACAACTGGAAACCCTCACAATAAGTGAGGACACAGCCGTTAATGTGCCACATGTGACAGCCTGGTGCGGCCTCTGGTGCAACGGGATCATTAGACTCTATTTTCTCACTCCACCATGAATGGCGAGCGTTACCACAGTATGATACTCATTTATCTTAGGCAAAATGCACCGTAGCAAAGCAAGTAGACTCCGGTTCCAACAAAGTGGTGCTACAAACAATTGAGCTTTTGAGGACGAAATGCTACAGACGAGTAATTTCGCATTCCGGGCCTAATTTATGTGAAAAAAATGCAAGAGAATTGTATATTCCGTACACGGCCTGTAAAAAGAGAAGAGGTCACCACGTCACGATGTTGAATTTCATGGAAAAAAATACATTATGTTCCTATTAAAAAAAGATTGTTTAGTTATTAACGTATCTCCAACATTTTAGTTTTCATGTCACTTAAAAGATCTGACGCTATATATATATATATATATATATATATATATATATATAAGGCGAGCACTGCCGAGTGTGCAAACGTATTGTAAATGATGAATTAATCATCACAATATTTTCTATATATATATATATATATATATATATGCTTGCATGTATCTACATGTCAACATGTACGCTGATGCTGCCGTTCTGAGCATCGTCAAGCGTCTCTGATATAAAAGGGTGAAACAAATATATATATATATATATACATAAAACAGGGGAGACAGTACGTGCATCAGGCGGAATCACTGTTAAGATAACGGCTTTACCAACTGCAGCTGTACAAAATAGTGGTGCACGGCCGAGTGGCAGGTATTTTTCCTATGATCACAAGCCACGACGACGGCGACGCTGGCGCTGGTAGCAGTTGCGGTAGCGCGTAAATAATTTTGTCATCTTCCTTCATCTTCAGCGATACGAACGCGTCGCACACAAAACAAACCCACGAAAAGAACAATTAATAATCTACTGGGTGTTGATCTCTTATGTGTGCGCACATAAAAGAGATATGTAGGTTCACGTGATTCTCGCCTGTATATATATATAATATATATATATATATATATATATATACTATACTATACTATACTATACTATACTATACTAGCCTTTGACCCAAGTTCAGAAGCCTACGATCTGAAGGCCGACAAGGAAGCCTTTGTGAGTGTAGCGCATACCGCGTTCGTAATCCGGCTACTTTTTTGCGTGTATTGCTGCCCAACAGATAAAGCACACCGAAAGTAAGCATTAACGCCAAGGAGAAAGAACTCTCGTGAGTGAGTAGTCACTACCAAATCCTTTGCCTTATCCTCATATACCTTCCAGGATAAGCCGACTATGCAAGTCATTCGAAGAGGCAATCAAATAGGAAATAAAGGCGGCGAGCAATTACAACAATATGAAACTCAACCAGGCGGCGAGCAACTACAACGATATGAAATTCAACCAGGCGACAGGCAACTACCTGCCTGAAAGGTCCGACAGAGGATTTGACAATGGAACTGCCAGCGCCTACGAACTGTGCTGCTCTTTATTTTGCAATAACTTTGCATTTCAAGATGGCACAAAATTACAATATAGTCGTCATTATATACAATTTGAACACCTCAGCGTAACCGTCCCACCGGGCGAAAACGTGCAAAGACCGCCGATGCGTCTGGCAGCTCGCTGCGTGCTATTTAGCGCATATCTGCGAGCGGAACCGACAACAATATTGATCGCCAACTTGATGAAATCTTCGGGTCAAACATTCCAAGTGATGATAGTCTTGCACAATGTACCTTGTGTACACGTGGCGGGTAGTGCATGCCATTCCATCCCAAAGCTCCCTGGCGAGGTACATATCTAACTGCTCTACCTCTGCCGAGGCCTTGATTACTTTTCCCTGCAACTCCAACAAAAATTGCTGATGTGGTTCTGTAATAGGCAACCTAAGTCTGACTCTATTGTGTCCACTACCGATCCGCAACCCGCTAGCAGGTATGGGAAGCGGTTCCTTGCCGTCCGCGGCAAGCAAACACGACGCTTCAAATATATTGTGAAGCTTCTTTCTAGCTGCGCAAAGTTTACCGCTGAAAGATGGGCCCACACCCTACCAAGGCTGTAGCCTAATATTGGCACAATCTTACGCTCTAAAGACGCAGTGCCCCACTCAGAGACAGTCGTCGAGGGTCTCTCACCTCTGTGTAAATAGAGGCAATAGTCGCCCGACACTTGTCGTCGATGTGCTTGGTAAAAATCATTCGCGTATAGTGTAGTCTCAGGCCCAAATACGCGAAGGAGTTGACAAACTAGCGGTTAACCACAACGGGGCATTACGTCTGCTTCAGCCAATCGACCCCCACGGCGAAACTTAATGGCTTTCGCCCTCCGCGAATTTACTTGCAGACCCTTACGATGAAGGAAACGTTCTACGTCGCCGACAATTCCACGAGTGGCACCGCGGTCTTAGTGGGCCACAACTATGTCATCCGCATACATAACGACGACGGCGTTTCTCAACTCATCTCGCATATGTCGGGTTAGGTCTGCGATAAGCAAGGATAAGGCCAGGCAACTGAGAGGTTCCGCTTGAGGGGTCTCTACTTTTGACTTAGCTGCAAGGTGTCCTCCCCCCTTATGTTTTTTCAAGGTGGTCTTCAGCAAAGAAACTGGAAAGCACTCGTAGAAAGGAAACACTCACCCCAGCATGTCGAAATGAACCGACTAGTAAGTGTCGGGGAGCTTTGTCAAAGACCTTGACACAATCAATAAAGACGGCGTATAACGACCCCCGGGCACAGCCAACACCCGCTCAACTTCCGACTGAAGTACATGGATTGCGTCCTGTGTACCTGTGTACCTCGAACCTTCCTGAATCCAAATTGCTCCGGAGGAAGGTTCTTCCCCATAGCTGGAAACACCCTCGTGACAATAAACTCAGCGAAAGTCTTCTTAAGAGTGCTTTCCGACGCGATACCCCGATAGAGATTTGGATCGCCCACTTTGTCCCCGAATTTGCCCTTGAATAACAGAGTAAGCCTGGCCTTATACCAAACCTGGGTTATGTGTCTTCTGCTGAGTATCTGATTAAACAAATTACAAAGCTCTTCTGCTAAAACATCGGACGACTCAGCCCAGTGTTAGTTATAGATCCCTTCAGAACCACTTCTCTTCTTTTTGGGTAACCAGCGTAAGATCTGCACCACTTCTTCTACCGTAAACGGCCAATTCACGTAGTGCTGCTCCAGAGTGAGCGGTTGCTCAATAACTAGGGTAGGCGCGGGGGTTTGCACTTTACTGTCTATCTGCAGTAAAGTGCTGCCGCAACTGCTCCTCTGTCATGCTGTGCATGTTACTGTTCAGCCGGCGAACAGCCGGCTCTCCCGAGCATACGAAACGCCTCCTCCTCATCATACCGGCGCTTATTCTCCACAAGCAGTTTTTTGTATGTTGCTTGATATTGGCCATAGAACGCCCTACGATCAGCAACTATCTGGAGGTGTAGAAGTAAGCAGGAAGAAATGCTGCTGGCCGAGGACAGTACAGTTGCCTCAGTACCCTACACCTCATCTTTATCGGAATGCAGAATAGCAGTTCCGGCGACTCCGTGGACTAGTTATAAAATTAGATCGGTTGCGCGGTGGGGGATATTCCTAGAAGCCTAGGCGCGGTCCTTGCTGGTGACTTGGCCTGCAGACTAAATACGGTGGCCTCGAACAGAACAGCTGCTGTCATATATATATATATATATATATATATATAACTTTGCCATATTATCACAGCATAGACAATTGTCTCCGCGCGAGCGTGTGGTCAAGGGTTCTCTAACAAAGGGTTAACCCAGTTCAACAATGTATCCCGAACAGACGTTGCATTTCCGCGTTGAATGTCGAGCAACAGCCTCTGACGCACAAAATCGAATGCTCTTGAGTCTCACGTCGGAAGGTTGCGGCTTCAACCAACGCGCCGAATCAGCTTGAGCCGGACCTACAGCTCCCGTAGTCTCGAGCGCCAACAGACAAAATTCGTGCAGATAATCAACGCTAGAGTATTTTCTGCATTTGTTGGCCTCTGCTGACTTGGAGGCATGACCTGCTCGGTCCATACATGCACCGACCATCGAGGTGGTTAACAAGTTGCCGCGATTCGTTCCAAACAAGCATGCGGCTACGCTCAAAGGAGGTGAGAGTCAGACCGTTAAATCCTTTTCCATCATCCCTGTATAGACCTACACATGAAAAGCGCTGGTAGATCTCAGTGCGTAACTAAAGGTGTCAATTAAGGCGGAGTGACGTGCTTGTTGGCCTGCACTCAAGGCTTGGATTTATTGAAGTGTAGTGTAATATATACATATAATTAATACCGAAAGGTATATATATATATATATTCAATTCAGACATGGTTTATTTACGGAACTGCATACAATCACATGATTAAGTTCTCGTTATGAAAAGTGGTACAAGGGTTTGGGAATAAAAGGAGAAAAAAAAGAAAGTAAAAACAGAAGTTAATACCTATACCATATTATTGGCTATACTGACACTCAAAGCAAAGGAGCACACTGAGCTATAACTTGATAAACAATATAACTCGAAATGACAAGTGAAATATATATATATGTTGCATTTATATGATGAGAGCCGCATCTGTCGCCGTCGTTAAGTACCTTTGTTTGAAATCCATTCATTTGCGCGGGCAATCAGCGTCGGCGGCATTCAGTTCGAGCGTTCAAACCCAACGGACACCACCGTACGATCTCAGTCGTACGACAACCACTCCTCACTCGTCATCACAGCAATAAAGACTACACAGTCAAGCCGTCAGAAAGACGGTAGCTAACTAGTAAGGCAAAGTGCTTGTGTCTTCTTCTCTTGGTGTAGAATAGTACGGTAATTCGGGGCAACAGTGACATAGACGAGAGCTTACGGTTGACAAGATAGTCAACAATTTGGTGCCGTGACCAGGATTCGTGACTCGTCTGTGACGTTTGCCGACCGAAGTGGCTGTCCTAGCCTGCCGTACTAATGCCCCCTCAGCGGTGACTACCTGGAACAACTTGTTCTAGCGTTTACACATGCTAAGCCGACCGCCACGACTTCGGCGCGTTTGGGCTTAATTCTCGAAGACATCTAGTTGATTCCGTCGCCTCGTAGACTGTGTGAGTGAATCCAACAAACGTTTCGGAAGAGTTGGAACTCGGCGTCATGATGAGTACTACCGATGACGACAACTCGCTGGCTTCGCTTCGGCGAGCACGTGGCCTAGAACGCCGGCAGCTATCACGAGCAGCCGAGAAGGCGAAACAGTGGGACAGCGATGTATCCCGACCGGACAGAAATGTGATAGTGGACTTGATATCAGTTGTGAAGCAACGTCAACAAATAATACGTGAACTGGATCTACAGGTGTTTGCGAATAGGTCGTTATCTGATGTAATGTTAGAGGAGGAGGAAGGTCACTGTGCCGAGTATAGTGACAAGGCGATGACGACACTCGCCATCCTGACTCGACTGGTTGGTGGCTGCAGCACAGCAGTGCCTTCTACTCTGACGCAGTCGTTATATCGAATACCGGGGGTATTCGCCAAGCGTCCACGACTTGGTTGGCTTATTGGTGGCCCCGTGGAAAAGCGACTAAATGCCGCGGTGCAATCCGTCCAGGGGCACTGCTGTTATACCACTCCGACCGCGTCTGTTGGCGACATCGAGAAACTGCGGTCGCTTGACAAGCTTGGAATAGAGCCATCTACAGAGACCCGCTTAGCTAAGGAAGAAGAGACCCTGCGAATGTTGTTCGAAGCAACAACCCTGCATCAGGACGTCCGCTATACGGCGACTGTTCCGGAGAAGGATAGCATCGCGAACCTAGGCAATAACAAGACCGCGTTGCCACGACTCGATGCTACACTCATCAAGCTGAAACGTGACCCTGATAAGCACAAAAAACATAACGACGAACTGATGACCTTACCCCGCAGCGGGTATGCCGAAGAGGTTTACGACTCCCAGGCTGAGGGACTATCTGAGCGTGACGAACCTAACTATTTGTCTCACCATCGCGTCGGCCCCTACGAGAAGTCTCGAACTGTAGAAATACTCGCCAAGCGGTTGCATCAGCGGGTTGCTAGAATATTTGATCCGGTTGGATGGATGTTACCTTTTGTGCCACTCGGTGAGAGTGAAATTGCCGTGCCAGAAATCGCGCGCTCGCGATTTGAGGACGGGTACTGGGAGGGCCAAGTCTTGAATGACCTGGCTACTCGAGAGACGTACAGCCACCCTAACAAGATGATCGACGCCCATGAGCTGCACGTATCTGCGGATAGATCTGAAAGGGCTTATTTTGCTGCTGCTTACATTCGGACGTTGCACGACAGCGGCTCAGCCGACGCGGCTCTCCTGATGGCAAACTCAATAAGGGCCGCCCTGCAAAAATCGCTCCAAAGAAGCTTGGTCAGTTTTGAACTGCCCCGATTAATTCGCGGCCAATCACCTACGCCAGCGGTGACCCCGGGGAGCTTCGCGCGATCACGCCTGCTGACTTCCTTCACGCCGCGACGCCACAGCCGTTGTGTGCCGCACTTCCACTCGACCCACTGGGAGGGACGGCGCTTATCGGTGACGGTCCAACTCGTCCTGATCTCAACCGCGCGACCAGGGACATGACTTGCTATCTCAGGGATCTCTCCGTTCGACGGAACCGCGAATATCTGCTTCAACTACGTTCAGCCAACATTGACAGCTCGGGAGGTAGTCAATTAACACCGTCCGCTATGGATCACGCGCCTAGAACGGCTATAGGGTTATTAAAACGGGGACCGTTTTCCCGGGGAGTGTTGCATTTATATGATGAGAGCCGCATCTGTCGCCGTCGTTAAGTACCTTTGTTTGAAATCCAGTCATTTGCGCGGGCAATCAGCGTCGGCGGCATTCAGTTCGAGCGTTCAAACCCAACGGACACCACCGTACGATCTCAGTCGTACGACAACCACTCCTCACTCGTCATCATAGCAATAAAGACTACACAGTCAAGCCGTCAGAAAGACGGTAGCTAACTAGTAAGGCAAAGTGCTTGTGTCTTCTTCTCTTGGTGTAGAATAGTACGGTAATTCGGGGCAACAGTGACATAGACGAGAGCTTACGGTTGACAAGATAGTCAACAATATATATACATATACATACATGTTATAACGTTATCATGTCGGCCAGAACGGGCAAACCTTTGAGGTAATATCTGAGCTGTTTTTTAGCTCAAGTCCAAGTGTGATTTCACCTTAAACGCTTGAGAGATATTTCACAATATACATAAAGCGTGCTCTATTATTGCCTGCCCGTGCAAAGAGCGGCTGTGTGCATATAATAGGTTCCTTCTGTCTATATGCACTATTCGATCACCTGGTACCCACATGTGACAGAAAAATTAAACAAGCTAGGCGTGAGTTGAAGCAGTTAGAGATCGCAAATGCGCTCAAGCTGTGGTTTGGTGTGTTTTGATTACAATCGTCTAAATATTATACACAGTTTACAACTACCATAACCTAGTGTGTTTGAACGCTTAAACCCTTCCCCAGTACTTTCACCGATCTTGCTAGGTGCCAAGCAGCTCTATATATATATATATATATATATATCTATATAAGTTAGGATCTAGATACGTTTTTTAAATTTCCCGTGTAGTGGAGACTCAGTTAAGAGTCGACTCAACAGACGAATAGCGTCATCCTTGTGACGTTTAAAAACGTCGGTTGCCATTTTTTTTCAATCTTCCGACTTGAAATAGTTATGTCAATAGTCGAACCGAAAAGGGGTAATACAGTGAGTTGCGAATGGTATACTGCAGAATTTCTGCTAAAAATGTTCATTGCGCCCACCGGAAGAGCTTTAACGTCTTTTATGCGATTGTTCTTCCGCGCTAACCCCGGCTGAGAATACTGAGGCGTTTACGCTGATGAAAACTCCGTTTGTTTATTCGACCTGGCACCGTGCAATTTCTTCAATAACATTACATTTCAAGATGTTACAAAATTACAATACAGTTCATTAAATACAATTGGAACACTTCAGCGACCGTCCCACCGGGCGAAACAGTGCAAAGACCGCTGATGCGTCTGGCAGCTCGCTACGTGGTATTTAGCGCATATCTGCAACCGGCAACGACATTGGTCGCTTACTTGGTGAAATCCTTGGGTCGAGCATACCAAGTGATGATAACCATGCACAATGTACCTTCTGTACACGTGCCGGCTAGTGCATGCCATGCCATTCCATCCCAAAGCTGCCTGGCGGGTACATATATCTGTATTCTATCATAGCAAATAAAGGCTTTGACAGGTCCCTACATATATACGCACCTGTGTATGAATGAACTGTAGCAGAGTATATATATATATATATATATATATATATATAGTTTAAATTCGGCGGTGTCTTCGATAGCGGAACTAGTCAGCGGGTAGATTAAGGAGACACGCTGTACTTAAGTTCACGTGTGTAACACAGACACAATCGACCCAACACGAGTGTCAATAAATATTTATATATGAAAAAAACGCAAAAAGGTATAATTGCTCCCAATTACTGGTAATACATACAGCGGCAGAGCATTACCTATCTCAATGTGTCAATATATATATATATATATATATATCCTCTTTAGTAAAGTTATTAGGTTCGCAGTATCCGGGAGGCAAATCTCGGTTTAGCGCATATTTCAACAAGGAAATACTTGTAGCAAACATGGCAGCCATGCAACAAATAGACAAACGTGTCAATTCTGCTGCAGATCGAAGGACATTCGAATAAAGCGCGTGCTTTTTTGTGTACGATGTTTGTGACCGTGAATTCACTCGGATCAACTTAAAACCCGCACAAGGGTACATATGCAAACCCTAAAGTACTCAGGCATCATACAAAGACTCGTATGTAGTTACATATATGGAGGAATCAGAAAGGATATTTGGCCTTATTCAGGTAAGATGGGTGCAAAATAACGATCTAAATTGCCAAGTGTGAATTTTTGATTGCATGATATTCTGTAGGCGTCTGGTATGTTATTAAGTCGGCCTTGTCGGGCATGCGTCCATAACACATTGGCCACTGACCTCAGAAAATGGAAAGCTTCCAAAAATATGTGAGCGCACTTGGCGCCAAAGTTAAATTTGTTTGTTAAACTGTGTGTGTATGCATGTATATACATGTATATGTATATATATACGCAAATATATGTATATATATGATTTTATATGTACATATTATATTATATATATACATATAATCGTAAACGTGTATGAATCTATTTACAAGATATTCATACATTCAGGCAGTTAGCGGCACAGCCAGACGGCATTGAAGAGTGGTGGTGTGTGCTCTCTCTAAGCCAAAGCGGATAGCACACTTTATAATTAATTATAGCATAGTACTTTGTTGCTAGTCTCACCGGCCAACGGGAGAAGGACGTGTCCGCCAAAAGCAGATCCTTACAAGTAGAACTGTATATTCTTGTCCACGTAAGACCGGCGCCATGCTTCAAGTAGAGACAACAATAACAATAACAACAAACACTAGCGCGTTACACCGCTTCTTCAACCCTCCGGTGTGGATATGTGCGTTGTCTGTGTCTCCGTACTTTACTGTACGCGCTCGATTTGTGGGAGTGGTGCGCTTACTCCAATTCTCCCACAGATAGGATAACTTGAGACCGCCGCGAACACATCTTTTGAGGCGACACAGCGTCGGCGTTTGCTAGCGCGACGCCAGTTGAAACGACGCAACGACAAAAAAACGACGCGATACGTCACGACGAGGCGGCCCTATCACGTCAATGTATGTATCTCAGTCTATTTACGTTATTAGAGTGCTGCAGCAGCTGCTGCTGCTGGCCCTCGTACTGGCCAAGTTAAGTCAGCCAGACAGTTGCTGTTTTTTTTTCAACCAAATCTCGTTCGGAACCGTGGTTTTTTCCACTCGCTCACTCATACATAGCGAAGTTAGGGCGTCTGGTGTCTGGCCACTTAAGTAGTGATCATTCACCAGCCAAGGATGCGAAACTAAACGCAAAAAAGTCTGTCTGAATGCCTGGCTGTCTGTCCGTCTGCCTGTCCGGTGGTTCTGTCTTCCGCTGTTGTAAATGGTTTGAGGAAAGTAGAGAGACAACAAGAACGACATCAAGGATCTTCTTCATTGACAAAACTGCGAATAGGGTGACAAATTACAACCGAAGCAACACGCACACAGAGACACATAAACACAGACCCACACGTGTCCATACCACCTACCTATTACGGTATTGTGCGTAAATAAATAAACGCTTACGTCAAGGGCAGCGTGACCGGGCCGCAACGCAGAAGCTCCTCAGTAGGTATGGTGTTGCCGCGGTCACAGACTGCTGTCGTTGTGGTAGGTCTAGTCGTCTTACGAGCAAGTGCAAGGACGGCGGCTGCCGGCTTCACTCGAGTAAAATAGAAGAACCACATAACCAATAACAGTCCATAGTACTGTCGTTTATGAAGATCTGGGCTATCAGAGAGTGAAGCTTAAGGGGGGAGGTGCGTTTAGTGGGTATGGGTCTCAACGGAGTAACATCCAACCGTTGGGGTCGAGTCCCAGAACTGCTAGAGATAGAGACTTGTAGCGATAGTGCGTAACTGTATTTGATACCGCCTCCAAAAAAATGATAATAACCAATAACAGCATTCCGCAGAAGATATCGCTGGACATCTTGTGGGCATCGCTTCCCAACCTTTAGACATTTGCAACAGGTCAATGCCACGAGTATTGTTCTCCACAGAGGACAGCAACCGTCTCGAGCAACCGTCATTGGTTTGGCACGTTACGATAACTAAAGAAAGACGAGACGTTACGAGCAGAGCTTTCGCGACACAAGGGCACAATGTCACCTGTTCGAATGAGCCGTGCAACGTTAAAACGGTTCGAGTTATCAACTTGAAGTACTTACGCATCGACTTGAAGTCCAGGTACCGGTAGGTCTGGCAGAGGATAATCCAGAGCAGTGAAAGGACGCGAAGGCCGTGCAGACATCGCAATGTGCGAGGTCCCGTCGAGCGTGTCGAGAGCAGATGGCGAAGATTCTGCCGAAGATCGAACGCCATCACGACACCTGTTCGCATTAGTTGCACCCACGTCGATTGTCGACGGCGAAGAAAGCCGAGGGAGGCGAGGTGTGCCACCGGTGAGGACATACAATTAGAACAGAGGATTTCAAAAAATGTTAGCTGGATGCCTTATGAGGCAAAGTGAAATGTCATACGTATGAGCGTACACGAATACACTAATTATACTAATAGTCAATCAATGACTCATCTTGCGTTGAACAAAAATCGAAATTTTTCGGGTACCCTCTGTAGAGTTCCCGTTTCACGCGAAATGCTACAGGCGTCTCTCTACTATTTCCAGACGTCCCAGCGAGGTAATACGTATATATTTCTTTTTTAAGTCTCCAACAACGAACCAACGTAGTTCACGTTGAAATTACAGATAAACACGCAAACATCTGAAAGAGGCGTACTTACACCATACTATTGGACAACGATAAGGACTACTCTAAACAAACTCATCGTTTTCTGAAGTAAAAGGCTTGCGCTTCGAGAACCTATATATATATATATATATATATATATATGACTGCCGCATTGCTGCGCAGGGCAGTCAGTAATGGTCCGTTTTGCTGTTCTTTACTTCTGCTGCCCTTAGGTCTTAACTGATGCACAGAGGAAAGCTTTCGTGATCAAGTAAGGTGCCCATGATTAAGAAAGGGATAGCTTGGAGCCTTGCTGGTTTCCTCTGTCTACGGTGATCAGTGCGTCAAAACTCAGCGCTGGTACTCTGACACGTGCAGCGACGCACCGTGGCAGCTACCAAGTTTGCTGTAGAGCGATTTCCCGAGCCTCGATAAGTTTGCCTCCTGGTGGACCGATGTCAGTAACTCTGTTAATGCCTGCCTACAGCACTGGTACTTCTCCTCGATGGTGCAATCGTCCAGATACCGAAGGTTCCGGGGAGACTAAATAGAACCAACTAATGATTTAATGACTAAGCAAAACAATGGCGGACTAAAGAGTCGCCCTACTGCACGTCGTCAAGGGAGAGTTACGACGTGAATCTGTAGGCCTGTTCAATGATGAGGGCCGCTTCTGGCTGCTCGAATAGAACACAGACTAGAACTAGAGAGCAAAGCTCTCGCGGCGCCCCCGATATTGCCTTCCCCGAGCAGCCTAGTTGCTCGCCTGGCGGCAGCCTCCATCCTCGTGATGTAACTTGTTCCGCCCTCGAACCTGAGTCGGGGGGGGGTCCATGACATGATCTGTGTTCCTCGATCCGACCTCTGAGGTTTGTGGCCCAAGTAAGATTGCTCCGTCTTCGGGGCGGGGTTCTGAGAACTGTGTGCGCGAACTCCAGGAGGTTAGTCCAGCTGCGCGCGTCGTTGATATGGTGCACTGTCGGCGGACGCCGCGGCAACGGCGGGACGGGCGCTTTTGGAAATTGCCTCAAGTCGTTTGTCTGTCGCGAGGTACTCGACCAGTTTGTCACGCAGGTGGGCGCTATCGATGCCGTCGACGGGATTACTGACGGAGGGTAATAGCGGGTATTCGGTGCCCGCATCGTGTTGCTTTCATACCACGTTTGAGTCTCCTGCTCGTGAAGTTTCTCGGGTCATGCGTGCAAGTAGCCCTGCTGTGTAAATAAGCCTGAGGACACCTTCCACGTCGGCAATTCGCTGACCTTAATGGCTTAAGTTCAGCGAGCGTGATGGTCTTGTCGTTTCTTGTTTCATCCGAACTGGAGACGACGATCTTACGGACGACTGAAGCGTAGCAACGAGGAACGTCCACCCCTGGCTCGGACGGTCAGTGTCCGATTTTTCTACCACAGTAGCCGCGGGTTAGTCGGATTGGACCTGACGAAGTACCCGTGCACCGATCATAATCTTGCTCTTTTTCCATGCAATAGCGTATTATTACATTATTAGGCACGAGAGGAGGCTGATATGTGCGCACCTCCAGCTTGCGTATTTCGAAACGTTCTCACGGAAGTCGACTAGGCGTCGGTGCTGGTTTAGTGGGTATGGGTCACAGCGGCGTAACATCCATCTGTTAGAGTCGAGTGCCACACAGCTCGAGATGGAAAGCGATATTTCCTACTCGTAGCGATAGTAGTGCGTAACTGCATTTAACCCTCGTCCACAATTTTCTTTTGATTATATATATATATATATATATATATAAGAACGACACGGCACTACGTGTCAACAACAATAATCCATAGTGGCAACTGTCAAAATGCAAGATCATAATGACGCTAATGATAATGATGCTCGTGCTGATGTCATCACAATGTGCTTAATGCGTGTCGCGAGTCGCGGCTTGTGCCAGCATGTGAATTATTCTTGGCGACTTGAAATTGACTTGTGGCTTGGCAAAACACTGTCTGGATATACGCGCAAAGTCTCGCGCATCTGTAGCCGACCGAGACTACAATCACCGAGACGGGGGCAAGTCGCCGATCAAGCAATGTCTGATCCGTATATATATATATATATATATATATATATTTATACATTATTACAGGGATGTTGTCCGTGACCTTGTTGTTGCTGATGTTGCTGTCGCCGAAACTTCTATGATATAATGCTGCTGTTACGTGCGATGCTCATATTGTTGTAATCGCATATTCTTGCTGTTATCCGCTGTTGCAAATTGGTGCGGAATCTTTTCTGGTGATATTTGCAATCAGTCGTATGGATATCGAAGTAATTTCCTGCTTTCTGATCGATCAAACTTGGGCCAATTTGGTTGCGAAGAATCTCATAGTTGACGATACGTTTGTATAGTAGGACTGCCAAGTTTTAGAACTGGAGCGATAATATTGTTTATCTATAAAATGCATATATATATATATATATATATATATAACGTGTTTATACCTTAAAATGCATATGCTCAAAGCTCACACGTGTGTTTACATGGTCGGACAGTCTCGTTTGATAGATTTATTGAGGGCCCCCTTTTAAAATCGTATCCAGCATGCGGATCACGGCCCGCTGGCTCTTGGGGCGAAGCGAATTTTAAGATCTTTTAATTTTAATTCAAATATTAAAAGCAGGATATCGTCTGCGAGTCGGGCGAATAAAGGGAGTCTTTCAAAATAGTCATTTAATTTTCACCAAAACTGCTTCATTACTTAATCGCTACTTGCCGGTTCTTACTCGGCGAGTAGACTAAAGGGAGATATGGACACGTACCTCTAGAGAGCCTGTAACAAAAGCCCAGCATGCCCGTGTTCGTGGACAGCACAATGTCACGATTCTTCGGGCGAGAATCACCTCGGTGGAGTTGCACCAATTCCATAATTGAATCTGCCACTGGATGCACACTAGTGGCAATTCATAATCGTAATATGCAACCAAATCACTCAAAATATTAGCGTTTGTACGTTGACCTACTATGCACACAGTGACATACAAATATATATATATATATATATATATATATATATAAATATATATATATATATATATATATATATATATATATATAATATATATATATATATATATATATATATATATATATATATATATATATATATATATATATAAATATATATATATGACTTACACAAGGTCATTCTACGAGGCGTCATGGATTGGATGGATGGTTTCAATTTTTGCTTTACACGTAAATTCACTAGATACACATGTCACCCTCTTGTATGATGCTGCCGCTCAAAGCGGACATGTTGAGGTAATTCGGTTTTCCCCAACAGTCAGTAGCTGACTCTACGCTATATGGTTTGACATTTACTCTTATTGATAATCCCTTAAAGAAAACCTTTGATCAACATCGAAGATCGAACCGGCAGACACCCCCAGTAGATGATGACAACCAAGACTGGCGTAGTCGCACTAGTCCCCCTAGACCACCCATGACACATCATAGCGACTACTGAAGCAACGGCGGGACAAAGCCGTCCTATTAGTAAGATTGGAGCGTAACATGTTGACGGTGTGCGGCCGATGACAGCAGTAACAACAGCGGCAATACTGGCGACGCGGCCATCCTGAATCGGTAAATCTTAGTGAAGCCGTCGTTGCAAAAAACCTCAACAATACCCATTCTCGTCTCCGGCCATCACTAACATATTCGTACATATTGTGTGTGCAAACGTCCCCCCGCCGCCACGAACACGCAATCATATTGCCAGCGGACAGACACGTCAATCAGTTGTAGAGCAGGAAGGAAACACGGGCGACCGCAAACGCGGCAGCTCGAGCAAAGGCCGAAATACACGTAGTGGAAAAAAGGAGCGCAAAAGGAAGAACCACGTCCACGGTCAACAAAGCATGAGCGATGCTGATGATAGAATGGACAGTGAGATTTAACATTGGGAGAGAGCAAAAATAAAATTAGCGAAGACTGGAACATTGAGAGTGCCAACGAAAGAATAGAGAGAGAGAGAGAGAGAGAGAGAAAGGGAACAAAAGAGATGGAGAGCAGGGAAAATTACATAAATAATACATACATAACATACGT
Organism: Dermanyssus gallinae; assembly: GCA_003439945.1. Lineage (NCBI taxonomy): Eukaryota > Metazoa > Arthropoda > Arachnida > Mesostigmata > Dermanyssidae > Dermanyssus > Dermanyssus gallinae. Next base: position 276,344 of record QVRM01005167.1, read on the forward strand.
GCAAAGTGAGGTGCAACTGAGTAGTCAACTTTGATGAAAAATGTCTGATCGGTGAATTATATATATATATATATAAGTATAAATATATATATATATATATATATATATATATATATATATAATAAAATGTGCGGATTTAGCTGTAGCTCGCACTTACCACGCACTGCAGAGCGCGAATGTTGAACAAAAACAGAAAATATGAAATAAGTGTATCTGATTGGCAGAACGAAAGCGAAAGAGATTTTCTTGTGCAGCCCTTTTGAAGGCAAATTCACGTGTGTTACGTGTGTTTTATACGAACGAAAATTCTTCAAGCCGTACCTTACTGAGATACTTACTGATCTGTGAAAACCCTGCTGACAATAAGTATCCGGTTAGAGTTGTGGGCAAGCGTAAATGAACAAGATGGGTTAAGCTACGTACCGTGCTGACATTCGCCTCGGACGGATTTTGGAAGAGCCTGGATGAACGTTCCCATAGCGACCAGGAACACCGACAACGTCAAACAGCAACTGCGAAACACATACGCCAGGTAAGCATACGTCCACATACACGCATATATATATATATATATATATATATATATATATATATATTGCAATATTAATATAATATCGCAATATTGTCTGTCTGTGTAGATACCCAGCAGTACGCCCGCTTGTTTGTCGCCTTTATGTGGATAATCTAAAAGCAAGTTTTGTTTGTGGCTTGACAAGAAAGTACTCTCTTTTGGGCGATAAGTACAATATACAGTAATTTTTTAACTTCTCATGCTCATCTACAATGACTCTCTGCTCCAATCAAGGTTAGGTAATACATTTCAGTGTACTGAATAATAATAATAATAATAATAATAATAATAATAATAATAATAATAATAATAATAAAGTCTGTAAGACAGCGTTTCACAAAGCTGCTTTACAATGAGGTAACTGACTGACACGTGTGTGATACGTACACAACGGCGAGCTGCTGGGTGTCGAGTCGGAGCGATGTGTTGAGCGACTCGCAGCCGAGCACGTCGATGTGAACGCGTAGATTTTCGGCGAGCGGCTGGAGCATCCGTGATACGTCGATCTGGCTACACGTAGACGGCGTACAGACACCCATGCGCAGCTCAAATGGCTGATGCACTTTGTGGTACGTCAACAGAACCTCCTTATAGACCTGTGAATGGCGGGGAAGGCCAAAATCCGCGACGGCAGTTGCGGCATTGATGGTAGTGAGGACGACGACAATGACAACAATAAAAACAACGACAACGACAAGGTGTTAGAGCAAGGAACAAAAACAGAAATAAATAACAATTGCAGTCAGTCGTAGTAACCGTGGTGTTGTTGTTTGAGTGAAGTGCTATTATTGTTGTTGTTCTTCTGCTCCGCTTTCTGAGGTTTTGTTTTTAAGAGGGGAGAAATGTGTTAGACACAGAAGGACTCCATCTTTGAACGTAGGCCAACAGGAACTCACACTGACCAGACTGTTGGCGTTACCGATTACTAACACTCCAGGTTTTCGATGATCTAAACATCGCAGCAGCCTTTCTTAAGCTTTGCCCCAGGCCTTCCAGGTCGGTTTGATTAGTAGTACCATAAAAATCAACTTTTCGGGGCTAACCCTCAGCCAAGATCCACGGGACTGCTTTTCGTATCATTGCTTCATAGACGGGCTACCCCCATAAATACAAGTGTGCTCTTATAGGGCTCGAACCCGCGCACCTATGTGTCTCTCCTCCGGTCGCGAGGCGCAGGCGAATGCACCTACCACGCCACCACCGGGCTCGACTGGTTAATACAGGCAGTACTATGGGTTTGGGTCTGCTCTGCTGTGTGTTAGTACGACTTACGCTCGTGCCGTTGAGCACCTCCTGTAGCTTATGGATGGAGTGCTTTGACAGCGGCGGAAGGGCTGGCGGCCGGACGGCGATGTTGCAGTGTTGACCGCGGAAATCGATCACCCCATCGCTCTCGTATGAGGTCACCGACAGACACTGGTCGTAATCACCGTAGTCGCTCATCGTCACGTCCATAATGCCGGCGGCGGGGCGACCGATCGAGTCGAGAACTGCCCGAGTTGCACGTGTTCAGCAGTAGCAGCATAAGATGATCCAGACAACCCGAAAACAAACAGAAAGTCGAACATTATTCGCACAATCTAGTGTCTAGTCCGGTGTGTTATTTGTCAACTAAACATTACGCTTACGACGACGACGAATGAATGAATAAATGAAGTTAATGAAACACATAGCCCTACTCATGAGTACTTGCAAATACACTAAAAAGCATACAGCCTCTGTACTGAAATACAGCCTCTGTACTGAAATACAGCCTCTGTACTGGACTAAGATTTTCACATGTTTGTAAATTGAGGATAGAAACAAAAAACAAAAAAGTGTACCTCAGCGACCATGCTGCTACCAGGACGGTTGGGAAAACACAAGATATTGCAGAACGTCCGCTTAAGCGGCCGCTCATTGACAAAAAATAATAGTTGTTGACGTGTGTATTTAGGTACAAATGTCACACGAATAACAATTTCATACATCTATATGCAGACAAGCGAACTGAAAATGTCCCTTATCGCATATTCATCATTTATCAAAAGTTGTTTGTCAATGTTCAGCAAAAAACGCCACGCACTTAGCACAATCTCGGAGTGCTATTAGCAACGGTTAGCGACCTTGCAATAGTGACGAAGAGCGAAGGTGTCCTGCGATTAAATATCTGCCTCTAATCTAGAATACTGAGTTAGACGTAAAATATCAATTTAAACTGTATACACTTGATTTTGTGCGAAGGTTACAGCGCTTGCTTGAGAGAGACAGTGCGACGAGAAATCTACTCTCAAGAACGCTCAGCTCGAGAAAAAATGGGACGCGGGCTCGGATTTTGTGGAGGTCGCTATCGAGAGCGAAGACAGAGATGACGGATGAGAGGTGACAATGCATGCAGCGTCTCCAGAAGACTGATGAATGAAAGCCAGACCAGAGGTTTCCTACATACACTGAAGACAGACCACAAATGTTCCGGGCATGTACGTTAGAGAGCCAATAGATTTTTAGTTTGATGGTTCCACACCACCCAGACCAAAGGATGTGCATTATACATTCTTGTTCCAGATCCCCTGCGTTTCGCATTGCTTCATACCATATATACTCATAGCTGATGCAAGATTTAACTTGCTTTGGAAACAGGCGAATGATGTAAACTAGTTCAAAGGTGAGTTGTGGAAGCCAATCCGGGTATTCGAACGACGAAGAGTGATTTCAAAACAACGATATGCAATAAGTTCCGAAAAATATTTGTCTCCATTTCTTTGACGACGGATAATGTCTGGCTTGTATTTGGCTTGACCATTATTTTAGTAAGAGGTTTAGTACTGGTGCAGAAGGGTCTATGTAGCAGTCTTGAAAACTATCCACGAAGAGTAACCCGAATAATAGGTTCAAGAGAATAACAACAACCTTTACAGTTCACAATTTAAAGAATAAGTGGGACAAAAACCATAAATGAAAGCTAAGGTTGCAGGTCGTTATTTGGAGGCATTGACGGAAGAGACACTCTGGACAACGACATATCTTATTGATGAATGCATTGGAAAGGATCGTGAAGCGGATTCATCACTCGTGTAGGTTTTGAAGGTCTGGCTTGCATGTTTATAGGAAGTATGTTCAGCTATGTCTTGACTTGTGAATAGCTGATGATGTATAGGGAACAATATCCTCTGGAAAAATCATTATCGGTACGTAACACACTAGTGAACACTCTTAACGTACCGTTATTCATCATAAGGAGACTGCAGCGTTCGATCATTGCTACGAGTTCACCTTTTAGGCAAAAACATTTGCTGCAGCACTCGGATTCTGTGAGGATTCAGTTCGTCTTGTGTAGGGATGAAATGCCGTGGCGCCGTGGTCTAGGGGACTAGTGCGCTAGTCATGGTTGTCATCTACAGGGGTGTCACCGGTTCGATACCTGTTGTTGATCGAATTTTCTTTGAGCGATGCTCATTGAGAATAGATGGTAAATTATACCTCTAAGAGTCAGCGGCCACGCTGCCACAAGGACTGTTTAGGAAACCCTAGATATATCAACATGTCCGGCCCTCGATGCATTGAAGACATACCACAAGGTGAGTTCCAAGCCCGTAGGTGACGGAGGATAGTCTAAAATTAAAAACAATCTCCTTAAAAAATGTTCAAATTCTAGGAATGAAATGCCGGTAAGAAAAGCCGTTTTAGCCGACGCAATAAGTGTGTTCACACAGCTCGAGGTTACGTGAGCTCCTTAGACACATTTACGCATTCGAGGCAGGCAATATGCAGGATACATTGAGAGACAAGCTTGTTCGACTTGTTAGCTGCTAACGTTAACGGCGCCCGGGTTTCTATTTTTACTGCTTGTGACTATGTGTGAAACTATGGCTATCTGTTAGAACTAGGAATTTATTAGCTTTTGAGTTAATTCTTGTTGAGTCTCGAAGCAGAATGTGGAATATACAGACTGGTATGATTTCTGTAATGTCTAATGGTTATTATTATGACCAGACGGACATGGGGAAATTGCTGATCTGGCACGTGTCTATTTAGATCGGCCAGATCATCAAGTCGAACGGGGACAAACGATTGACAGCGTTCCTAAGGCAGCGCATCGCCTTAGAAGTTAGCGCGGCAACGCGGTAATGGTTCTTGACACGCTCCCGAAGGGAAAATGCCTGGAGAAACTGATGTTTTTGTAGGAAGTTAAATCTGTACATTTAACGGCTGGCCTTGATAGCAAAATAAAAATATACTATCATTAAAAAATCTATATTATTTTACGTTATTTATGAAGACTTTATAAGCGCAATTGACGAGGACCGTAAAGTACAAAAATACCACACAAAATGAAGAGCAAGCAGCTAAATATCTCAGCACGACTTCGCTAACGTGATGACCCGCTCATTAATTTTGTTTAATAATTCTGTTCACTTGTTAACCGTACATCCTGGAAACGTGTTATAGATATTTTCCACCAGCCCGATCTGGGCATTATCGTCTTTAAACATCCCTCCTGCGTTTCAGTATTAGGTCTAAAACTAGTCTATTTTAACTTTAAATTATATGTCTAACAATTATTTAAATAGTAAAACTTTTTAGCTCACGATTTTTGCAGGGAAAACTAATCTCCGTTCCTACCAAGAATATTCACAATGACAAGCGCATCTTCTCGAATTCTCCTCTCGACTTTTTCCTGCTCAATAAAAGGAGCAATACACGCTGTCTGTTTGCTTTGGCGTTCACTGTCGACGATAAAATGGTAACCACGGCATCAGCCTAATTCGGAGCGTTTTAGTTCATGCAGAAATACCGCGGAAAGGCAACACAGACAACCACTTGAACAGATGCGCCGTTTAAAATAAACAAAGCTCGTGGTTGCGAGTCAGCATAGGCCAAGCGGAAACGAAATACCGATAACCGGGTTAAGAAATAATTTTGACGGACTAAAGCTCTACTCCATCCTTTTTTTGTGGAGCAGGCTTAGATGCAATTAAGCACTACCGCTACGAGTTATAAATATAAATTTTCATCACGAGCTGTGTAGGACTCGACCCCACCGGATGGATATTACTCAGCTGAGACCCATACCCACTAAACACACCTCCCCCCTTAAGCTTCACTCTCGGATGGCCCAGATCTCCATAGAACAGTGCTATGGGCCATTGGAAGAAGTGGCGAGTGCCGTATCGGATCATTTTGCCGGGGTCGCTTACGGGTTCCTGCACCTGTTCCAGCCCTTGTGAACCTGTTTGATTTAAAGTTACGCTTTCTTTAGCTGCGTCGGCTTTTTTAAAAGATTTTGTCTCTCCTGACATATTCTGTGCTTTGTTTTTAGCAGCTCCTGTGTTACTTCCGTTCTCACTTCTTATGCCTGGGTCGAACCCAGGATGTATTCCACGAATTCTGATATGCCTTTTTGCGGGGGGTTCTGAACTTCGAAAAAGTGATTCTCTCTCTGGACCATCTCTCGCGAATCTGCCTATTTGCCATGGTTATGGCCTCTTCTCATGCCTGGCACTTGAGGAGTGTGTGTTTTTAAGTGTCTTCCACGGCGTCGTTGCAGAAAATGTTTCTGATGGGACTTTCCCTATTCGGTAAGGGCATGACTGAAAGTTGCAATGTCTCGTGAGAACCTGCGTTAGGTAGAAGTTTAGGTCTCCTCCCGGCCTTGCTATCCATGCCCGTATGTTTGGAGGAAGTTTACTTAGGCTCTTTCCGGGAGCACCAAAGAGAATGCCGTTCCACTCGGCTTGCCCGTCTTCTGTAGTGGCGTTTGACACTTGTAGCATATAGAGAGGGTGATCCACTCCTCAGCCCTGCAGCCGGTGCTTCCGAAAGTTAGATTCTTCCTGTTCAAGAGCTGGCATGCCCTGTCTTTTGGTAAGGTGACTAGGCACTGCTATGGCTTGGTTCTTGGCTGACCCGGAAGCCTCAATTCTCATGTAGGAAGCTTCGTGGATCCTATGAATTTCCCGCAGCTTTTTTATATCTGCCGTTAGGAACGGGTCGATACCTCGTAAAACTGCAGTCCTGATGGGTCCAGTACATCTTCTGGTGCCTATTTTAACTCCTATTCCCTTCCACAGCACGTTACCAAACGTTGTACCACTTTCTGGTTTTTCCTCCACAGCTTTCATAAAAATATAGCCATTTTTATCTGTAGTAACTGCTCGTATTTTTATCCCTGCCTCTTGTTTGTGGACAAAGGGGCGTAGTTATTCAATTATGTCTTGTGAGAAGCTCAGCTTAGCCGTCTTTGTGCGGATGGATATTGCTTCTTGCTGTTTCTCTAGTGGAGGCAAAATGTCGCGTTGCGCACGTCGAAGGCCGTCTTTTGTGTTGTCAGCCTTATATGCCGTTTTTCTGCAGCATGCTTCTATTGCTTTTCTAATTATATCTCCTTCTCATTCTGAGGAAATACAAGACTAGGGGGTTTGTGAGTTTGAAGACTATGCCCCTTTTCTAGTGTTTTAGAGAAAGCGTCTAAAAACGTTTCTGCTGTATCTTTGGGGTCAACCACCCCAATTACCAATGTACTCGACGAAGTTGCAGGGCCAACCGCGGATTCTTCGTCTTCTGGATTATCTTCGGCTTCGGCGTGGTCCAGTTCAAGCTGTGCGCAGTTTCTTAGAAATGCAACTCTGCCAGCCCGCAGGCTGGACGCTTTTCCGGCTAGCGGAAACTGCTCGACCATTTTCGTTAGCATTGCCTTGTCTTACTCTGATCCTCTGGTGACAATCATTACTCTGATGTTCTTTTGAATAGTTATGCTGTCCAAGGAAAAACGTGTGTTTCTGAATACAGGCAGAGGCCATTCTTTTTTGATAAGTTCGATGTTGGCCTTCCATCTGTCTTCTAGGTGTTCCAGCTCCTGCGGACGTGCGTCTGCATCCTGCTCTATTTTTTACAGCTTTGTACCTTTTTCGTTAGGCTTATGTTTTCTATCTCTGTCTGACTAATTCTTGCTACTTGTTCTTTTCAGTTTGCCTGTGCGCTTTTTCGCCGTAATCGATGAGCTTTGTGTTTTTACCGGTTTTTCTCGCGGCCTTGGTCTTGTGACACGCGTGAGGTGTGCCGCTCTCTCTCGAGGCCGGGTCTTCGAGGGAGATCGCGACGGGGGCAGGTCTTCTTCTCTGTGTACTTGTCCTTGAAGGATAGCTGTGCTCGCCGCAGCATATGCTGTCATTGTCTTCCTTTTCCACTTCACTAGCCATTTCAGCTCCCTTTTGACTTCGGTTTCAGTATCGTCGTCTTCTTTGTCCTTGCCTTCGGAGATTTGCACGTCTGACATTATGCGTGCTCGAGAACCCAATATAGCCTGCAGGGGCAGTCCTGTCCTTGGCTGTCTCTGCCTGAGCTTGGCCGTCTTTCTTCCTGTTGGGGTTGTCGTCAGCTTGACTCAGCTTAGGTGGGGGCTCACTTATCTTTTGAACGGATCCATTTATTGTTAATTTTTTCTTTTTTTCCCCGATGTTTTTCAATTTTTTTTGATAATAATATGAAGATAGGTTTTTTGATCCGTTTGCAGAACTAAGATCTGATCTATAGTTCTCGAGTTATTCCAGAAAGTAATACGTTATCTTGGTGCTTTCCGGTAAACGGTCGCTTTTTGGGGTCCCTTTTGCTACCTATGTGATTGTCCGCCCCACATACCACGCGTTAGTAAGGGGGAAAAACGTTGTTTTTGCCTCCGAGCAGCCGTTTCGGAGATATAGCTTATTTTCCGTCTCAAACCGGCCCGGTGGATGTTTTCCCTTGTTGTTCATAGCTACCGCCCCCAAGTGGTGGTATGGTTTGCGAGGGTCTGGTGCCTTTTTACTCCTGTGCTGATCGCCCGGTTAAAATGGCCTCTCAGGCTTATCAAAAAATGGCCGCGCCCGGCAGCCACGCGTAGCTACCACGTGGTCCAGAGGTTCCTTTGGAACAATATGCGAATGAATTGCTGACCTTTTGTTGCACGTAGTGGAAGGAAGTCGCCACCTCCTAGTAGGAATTGATCCTGAGACCACGGCACTCCTCTCTCACCACTTTCACCAGCCAAACACGCACTGCGCCTTCACTAGAAATCTGCAATCTTCAGGGAGCTTGCCGCTAGCACGTCCGCACATTGCGTCGAATGCCGAACACCATGGTTGACGCAGTTCAGCCACGGTCAAGTCTATGTCACTGCCGAGCTGTACCTGCAGCTCGAAGAATATGCCTTGAGTTGCAAAAACATAAAGCTTATCTGAAAACCGTTGACATCATCGGCCTAAATGTGTTTTTACAGCGCGCTTTTATAGCAGCCAAAGACGGTTACTTCCAGTTGGGACTGTCAAATCCCATTTGATCTCACGGGGTCATCCAGGAGTCATGGCCGCAGGGATGTGGCCTCGTCTCGGGACAGTACCTTCAACAGATGCGCCACTGGGCAAAACTTGTAAAAGGGCGTTTGGGGCGACCGTCCCAAGGTCGCCTGCAAGTCGCTAGGGTCAAACAGTGTTAATAGTTTCGGATGCCGTGGTTGCACAATATGACAGCGGACTCGTATCCCCGTCACTGAATATATATATAGTTTTTTATTCCCCATAATTGTTTGCTAATGACAATAAATCCAAAATTAGCATTAAAAAAACTATATATATATATATATATATATATATTCCTAAAAGGGATTTGAGCTCTTTTTGTAAGAGCAGATATATATATATATATATATATATATATGTGGCAGGAAGCAGCTCCCCCTCTAATAAGCTTTAAACCACGCAAGTAGGCTCTTACTAGCATTAAACGGCCTTTGCAAGCAAGCTTTGGATTCCTATTGGTGCGCTTAGTTGTGCAAATAGTATCTACGTAAACTATATAAATGAAAGCGAATGCATATATGTAAACATTCCGTTTATTACAAGCAACATATGTGTGTTACTGTTGTCATGAGCCAACCGGACGTGTACAACAATTACAAGGGCAACTTAATGCCGCCTAACGTGTCCATATGTGAAGCGGACCCGAAACGCCAGCGGTAGCAGGTACAACAGAAACAATAACAACAACAACTCCTCAAGCAGCGGCGTCAGCAGCAGCAACAACCTACAGTTTAAAATCGCATTTCGGCGAGTGATGGGGGAGTGCCAATGGTAAGTACGCTTGATGGTATATATATATATACGCTTTTTATAGAGATGAACTGGTAAGATGCATTATGCACACCCGGCGTTTTGGTTACACCTACGGTAGTGTGGGACTCACAAAGCCACCTAGAACACAAAGTCGTCTTTCTTGCACCTTGTTGGGCGTGGGTGCAGTAGTCTTCTCGAGATTATTTTACCTGGACACTTTACGACTTTTTGCAGGGCGATTGTTTTCGCCTGATGTATTAAATAATGAAAGTATTGATAAAAATCTATTTTGAGATTCTCAAAGATCATGATTTTAAGATCCTATATGTGTGGTAAGAAGATTCGTAGAATTTGTCTCCGAGACGAAAGTAGATGCCGCACAAAGTCGAACAGCCTAAATCATTAAATTACATGCTTCATGTTTCCCAGTTTGGGAGAGTGGCAGGTTTCCGCCCTACCGAAGTGCAATGGCAAGGCGTCCACCTAGGGTATCCGCCTTCTTGATCACACAGATCACCTGGCACCATCACTAAATAAGAAAATGCAGTTCAACAAGCAGGCGTTAGTGGTTCTCCTCTGAGTGTAGTTTCGAGCTTCTTTGTTGAGGAAACTTTACTGGTACAGGATTGGTTGTGGGTAAGACAAAATATGGAAACCCCGCAAGGGGAGCTGCGTCTCCTTCACTCTTCTGCTTGCCGATTTTGTCGACTATATTCGAGAGGAGCTCCGAAAGACCATAGTTGTGATGTATGACATATGAATGATGATATGACATAGTGATCATTACAACCTGGGTGCCATCAAGCGCATAATTTCTCGGGAATTGGTGTTACTTGTCTTAAGAGGGCTAGAAATAAACGCCATGAAGACCAAGAGCATGAAATACGGAAGAGTAGGTCGATCGGCAACCCAGAACGTCGTACGTTGCGATGGTCAATTATTGGAATTTGTCAACTTGTTCCGGTACCTGGGGCCCCGGCTCCATTATACCAGGACGACCTTCACGCGTATCGTCGAGACCACACAGCCTTAGTGGATCTATATGCGCAGAGGTAGGCGACTTTCTGTCCCGACGGCAGTGACACTCCTCCGCTTTAAGATTTTTCCAAGGCTAATGTATGGTCTTGAGATACTATGGGGAAGACACCTTACTCGGGCAAAATTTGGTTTTCTTGAGAAGTGTTTCTCATTGTATATGGAGCGAGTATTTTGCTTGTCAATGCGAATAAGGTGCCTCTTTGTACATAATGTCAGGCTATGCACCGGTTTTTGAGATAATTCGATCGAAGCTAGATTGAAGGAGACGCCGCGTACAATACTATTCAAAAGCTTTGTCTCGAATAGGGAAAATAAAGTTGAACAAGTCCGACGAGAGGTTGGATATTTGTAGATATTTTTAATGCGTCTCACCTCTGGTCTGGTCTTGCATACGACAATCACTACGCCAATTCCAGATACATAATTAATGGCCATCTTCACCTGGTCTGTTTGAATAGGAACTTCCACGAGGTAAACACAAGTGCATCTCTAGGGTGTGCTTTTAAGCGTGTATGATGCATCATGTCTCTGCTTGCTGGGTTTTTACAAAGAGATCACTGCACTGCCCCTCTTGAATGACATGCCAAGAGCAGCGGACAACAGTGTAAGTATCAATGCCACATGCATACTCTATATATATATATGTTCAAATTTACACACGTACACACATAACTACATGTGAATACGTATGAACCTGCCAAAGTTATGATGAAATACAGCTCGATTAAAAATCGTGAAACTAGAATCATGATTAAGATTCCGACGTGATTTTCGCCGATTTGTATACATTTTTTTTCATTGGGTCAACTTTTTCGGAAGGAGGAAGAAATTGCATGGGGTACTGGCAAGGGTCAGTAAGTTAGTGCGTCACCGGCGTTACCCCAGATGCGGCAAACAATTGTCTCGGTGTTTTCAGCCGGGTAAGCTGGCACGTTGTCTTCGTGGAAGAACAGTTAGGAGGCGCCACCTTTTGTCCTGTGCCAAGGTAGTCGTGCAAAATCTTACAGAAAGACTGGGCCTTCACACAAGCCACATTTTCGTCATCCGTTGCTGTTTTTGAACGCGTTTTACAGTGTTCGTCGTTCATATTCGAAATGCTTAGTTCCAAATTTTTCGTACCATGCATACGCACTCCCCGAGGATGGGGCTTTATCCCTAATTATGAACAGAAAGCTCTTTGAAGCACTCTTGTGGATTTAATCCTTGCTGAATGTTGTACAACATGACATTACAGTGCCCAGCTTTTAGGTGCGGCTGTTGTGGCACCGACAATGATTTTGCTCGCCACTTGCTTGAGAGAATCAACTCGAATGTTCTACCCAAAAATCAATAAACAAATGACGCCATCCGCCAGTGGCTTCTATAATTACTTCACTCTCCACCACGGCAGCCTAACAAAAAAAAACAGGGCCCATAGTCTACACACATATATATATATATCTATATATACACACAAGCGTGCGCACATTATTAAAACCGAAGGCCCTGCCTACTATGCCTAATTCGCCATATAGAGAATTTTGTATTTTTCGTTTGCTTTCCTCATGTACATCGTACGTAATTACGATCGCCCTCACGACGACGGCAGCAACAGCAACAACAGCAGCAGCAGCAGCCGTGTCGTCCCCTCACGAGACAGATAATTGTACTTCAACTGAGCGCCAGACGAACGCCGTGAAGTTCACTGCGAAGTTCGTCGCAGCCATCGCGAGAGCTGGGCGCGGAAGACTGTGTGAATTGTTGCCGCAGACGAGCCAGTACGACGTCATTCGCTGCGCTTGGAAACGATGACGACGACGACGACGGTCGTGAAAACTCGCACCGGCCAATTATATTAACATTGGTTTTGGCCAACGTCGCCGGGCGAACGCCAAGTCATTGTTGTTGCTGTCAAGGGTGATCTTGCTCTGAGAACTAGCCAGCCGAGACGAACAACCAGGGTTCGCTTTTTAGCCACAACAACAACAATGAAACTAGTACTTTTCCGTTATCATACGTCTATATATATATATATATATATATATATATATATAGTTCAGACTGAGAAACTCAGTCAGGCTTTCGGTATCCGGGTTCCAAGCTTAGATGCCACCATCACCACGCACCAAATAGAGGAAGATGGAGAAAGAGCGAGAAAAGTGTGTGCTACTGTGTGCACACTTCACCTGTTTGCCACATAATCAAAACCTATGGCCAGATTAGAATAATTCGCTGTCGAGGAACTATGCAGGAACCGATGCAATGCGTTTTTTAGATTACTCTTCGCAGTTTGAAAATGCTTGATGCTCAGCGACGACGGTGAAGCCGACGGTCAATCATTATCGTGTTTAGGACGGCGGATTGTTGCATTGTTGGCAGTCAAGTACGGTAGCTAAGGGTGCTTAGTTTCTAAACCTGTAAGCACAATATCACAGGTCCGCCGCCCAAATAACCATTACAGAAATGCAGGAGTTTTCTGATGTAAGAATGCCATTATGCAAGCTTCGTTTGAAGCTCTAGGATGCAAGGCAAATGAGACCCACACACAAATTCGTTTAAATGATGATATTTAAACGTTCGCACATTTGAGTGAATGTTGATATACCGGAAAAATGTCGCGATAACGTCCAGCTAGTTTAGCAGCTAAGATGAGCATGGTCAAACCAAAAGCGATCAAACGACAACACTGTGTAACAACTGTTTCAGGCCAGCAATAGTTGTTGCTCTTACATTTGCTGTACAGTTCGTGACAGCATGAAAATAAATCAAAACCGTTATCGCCGGTATTAGCGCTGTTTGAGCGCTTTCAGTGATCACCCGAGCAAATGAGCGAAACCGCAGAAAACATTAAAAACAAAGATAAGAAAACGAGACAGTGGTCGGACTTTTTTTGTTCACTGCACAGTAATCACTAAACACAACTGCTTTGACAGTTGTCGGTGATTGTTTATGTCGTGTGCGTCAGCATAACTTAACTTTGTCGTTAAATATATATATATATATATATATATGCCAGCAATTATATCGGGTGTATCGCCTGCTTCTTAGGTTATCTCAGTTCCTTCGAAGTAATAATGCCAAAGAGCCTGGCTTGTAGCGAAGAATTCGGATCCAGTGGGTTCTGGGGAGCCATAGTTACCATAGTGCTACGCTTTCCAGTCACACAGGGTGCTGGGAGGCGTGAAACGCATATGCAAGCATGCATTCCTAAAACCTTCCCGAGCAAGACAAAAAGTCATCATAATGTCTCCCGGACGCCGGTCCGTAACTGATGCCTCTTCTCTGTACTCGGATAGGTTCGGTCTCACTCTCAGGCGGTCTCACTTAGCCAGCACGCACTCTTGCTCGTTGCACCGAGATTCCCGTGATTTATATATATATATATATATGATAGACAATTAGTTTAGAGATTCCCGTGATATATATATATATATATATATATATATATATGATAGACAATTAGTTTAGAGATTCCCGTGATTTATATATATATATATATATATATATATATATATATATGATAGACAATTAGTTTAGAGATTCCCGTGATATATATATATATATATAGATATTATATGATAGACAATTAGTTAGAGATTCCCGTGATTTATTATATATATATATATATACATGATAGACAATTAGTTTATGGCAAGCCACTGCAGAGCAACGAAACAAGCCGATAGAACCCACCTGGCTGCAACAAATTACTATTAACACTTAACGCTTACCTTCCTAAGAGGCCGTGCAACCTATAATCTAAGACACAAATCGAAGCAACGACGATTCAAAACGCATTACACCCCACATAGACAGATAAGGAAACTCTGATGTGGTGGAACAAAACCAAGATGTCAGCCACTACACTAACATGCCATGAGCGACAGTAGCTGATTCAATGCTTCGTAGATGGATGCCAGTAGAACGCTAAATTACCTTTGGAAGTTCAACGATAGCGTTGCAGATGTCTCACATTCTTATATAAGCACGCACAGAAAGAATAAGAACGAAATTAGCTTAGAACCGCCAAAGCCATTTTGCACTTCCTTGTGGCTGTTCAGACATGGCTAGCAATTATGTAGTAAACCATTAGCACTCATAACAAAGCAACAAAAGGGAAGAGCTCAGAAGGTCTCACTGCAAGTTCACCACAATTTCCTTCTCATGGCGCGCCAGCCAGCGGCAGAAATCGCCAAAAAGCACAAATGGAGAAAACGCCAAGACAAACTACAATAGCGAGCGCAAGATATAAACCAGCTTGACCGCGGCAATGAAACAACCAACAATAACAGCAATGACAAAAATGGCCCCAACTGCCCCAATGGTCACCCCAGATGCAGGAACAACGGCAATACCGGGAACGGGAGCAGCACCAGTTGCATCAGCAATAAAGAAAAACATAAAAAATAAATAATAATAAATAATAATAATAATAATAATAATAATAATAGGAAGAGACTGCCACCGAGATATTTAATTATATATTAATACATGTTCAGACCTCACAATTGTATGATCAGCAATAATAATAATAACCGCATACGCTGTAATAACAACGACAAAAACGACAACAACACTGGATTCATTTCGCCTCGGCCCGTGTTTAAATAGGGAATGGGGTTCTTGCAGTCGGCCCCGCAGTGCGGTATTTGCTTCCTATCACGCTCGACATCGAGGTCTCATTAATTGGCCGTACTACCCTGCTCGATAAAGACATTATAGAGAGACGAGGTTCTCGACCATAAGCCGCACAGGCGAAAAGTTACGCGGCTCACAATAAGAGGCCTTAGCGCTTAACGACATGGGGATATCGGTTTAAATGCCCCCCCCCCTCCAATCGATAAATACATGCTTAGCTAATCTATTTAAAAAAATACGCCGAGCCCCTCAAGACCAGTCTTCAAAAAGCTGTTTGTAGTTGTGTTACCCGAACCACGAGTAGGTCACATGCCAAACGCGCATAGTAAAATGTGAGAACGGCTTTTGCAGAACAGAGCCAAATCGTTGGTATATGGCAACAATTTGACAAATTTGTGTCGTTTAGTAATTACGGATGGCAGGTCTAAAACCATTTCAGAATATAAGAGGGATCTGAGATTGTCCCGCTGAGCCATCCCTGTTCTTTTAACCAAAAACGCAATTAAAGATTCACACAGATATATACTCAGACGCACCGTCATCGAGTATAACTGTGCCCTCTTGAAGGATTGAGGCAATTACCTGAAGAAATGTAAGCGGAATTCCGAGCGGTATGCCAGCTTATCCACAACCAGTTTCCGCGACGCTGTGTCAAAGGGAAATTTGAATTCCACAAAAACGGCGTAACGGGGTAACCGTTTTGAGAGAGATTCGACCGAATCAAGCAGTTATCGTCAACTTTCCCCTTCTAAATCCATGTTGTTTTTCCGGCAAGTCATCCACGAAGCCCAGAAACGCCTCAGTCGCTTGGGTCAATATACTAGCTAAGAGCTTGTATACCAACCACACTTTTCTTCGCATTGCCACGCCAAGATGGCAGGGAGAATGGGTTGGTTTCCCTGTTGAATAAACACTCAAATTAATTTATCTCCATGACAAGGGCAACAATGCACATTTTCTATTTTGTTAAATATAGTGTACATGCTTTCATTAGGGCGTTGATAACAATATCATTATTTACTTTAGCCAATATGCTCTCTCGCGCTCGCATTGTCAACTCATCCCACACAAACATAAGTTTAGGAAAATCTCGGTTACCTGCATCTGCCGAAGTACACTTTTATCTTCTCAGAAGGGATAGGGCAAACGACGGTCCGGGATTCGCTTTACATCCACTTATATGGAGGTCTAATGGCTTTCAGAATGAGACGGTTCTCTTCACGCAAGGCATAGTCCCTTTTGGCTGATTCGATCGTCTGTGTGTATACCCTGTCGAGCTATATAAGTGCAGCATAACGTCTTGTAACCGGGACAGAATATAAGCTTGAACAACAGAGTGCTTAAACTTCCACAGCTCTGCGTTCATCCAAGCGACGCAGCGCCCGGATGGATCTCGCATACGCTTGCTTTGTCCTTTCACACTCAGCAGACGCTTGCAACTCTGTAAAAGTATGTGACTGTTATTGGCCTGGTTATAAACGTGGATCAAACGAAGGCTACTCAATTCAGGGAAGTCGGAAGGCTGGCTAGCGATGATGGGCTTCATCTTCGAGGGGGGGTTTCCCTGAAGATGATGGGCTTCATCTTCAGGGAAACCCCCTCGAGTATGTTAAATACCTCACCTACTTCGGTATCGAAGTAACGACCACTGGGTTGTATTTTACGCGGCATGTCAAGAAAATAATCCATAAGGGTCTTAAGTAATTTCACAGTATTCAAACGCCAGTGCGGCGATAGCTACAAGCAGCTCTACAGCTATTTGACGTAAAGATACGTTGTCGATAGACGTTAAACGCACCCTGGGCAACAGAGATACAACGAGCCACTGCCGTCTTATCTATATGGCGGCTGAAATACCTCTAGTCACAGAGCGATTTGTAGCGAATTTACAACCTGTCTCGCACTAAGGCGTTTAAGCCCCACATTCCGAATTGGGAGGCAAAATTACCTATGTCGATCGCGCCTTCTTAATGACGCCTGCCCTCATCTCGGACATGTGAGAGGATCCCAATATGGAAAATTGTCATCTTACTCTTCAATTCGCTGTGCATCGGTTTCACCATAAAATGTGTGCACAACCTGGCCACCCTAAAGCTGACGGACTTGCCAACGCTGTGGTCAGCAGTACGCTACATAGCATATACTTGAATGCTCCAATCTGGTTTCTGTAAGCCATCTAATATAAGAAAACATAATACCTGTTATTTGGTCAATAACCTTCCCACCGTGCAATGTAAAATACAGGTAGTTCAACAAGTTCTTAAAATGAAAACCAAGAATTTTCCAAATCTTGTTTTTAATTTTTTCTTATTCGATATACTCCCCGAGAAGCTCGATACACTTTTCCCACCGATATTTCAGAGCATTTATACCTCTTGAGTAGAATTCCGCGTCTTTAGACTGAAAATAGGCATTGACAGCAGCCTTAACCTCTTCATTGCTGGAAAAACGCTTTTCACCGAGACTATTCTTCAAATGTCCGAAGAGGAAATAATCAGAGGGGGCCAGGTCTGGAGAATAGGAAGGTTGTTCAATAAGTTCGAACCTCAGTTGGGCCAGTTTTGCCGTTGCTTGCCGCGACTTGTGTGCGAGAGCATTGTCCTGGTGAAACAGGACAACCTTCTTCTGCAAAGCGGGCCGTTTCACGATGAGTTCTTGCTTCAGGAAGTCCAACAGTCTTGCATAATATTCTCCCGTGATCGTTTTACCGCTCTCAAGGTAGTCGACCAGAATTATTCCACGTTGGTCCCAAAAAACCGTAGCCGTCATCTTTCCGGCCGATGCCGTTGTCCGCACCCTCTTCGGAGGTCCTTCACCAGGTGCACACCATTGACGAGATGCTTCTTGGGTCTCGGAAGTGTAGTGATGGACCCAGCTTTCATCGACGGTCACGAATCTGCGCCAAAAATCCGACGGATTTTTCGAGATCTAGGCCAAATTTCGCTGTGAAGCGGAAACACGCGCGTCTTTTTGGCCTTGGTTGAGCAAATGCGGCACGCATTTTGCTCTGAGCTTTTTATCTTCAAGTTTTCGTGCAGGATGAAATGCACACTACCCAAACTGATCCCCAAGGCCTCCGCTATCTCCCTAATGTTCACTCGCTTATCTGCGGCAACGATTTTCCGCACTTTTTCCACGTTTTCCTCATCAGTTGCCGTTTTTGGGCGTCCTGAACGTAGTTCATCCTCGGTGCTCCTGCGACCTCTTTTTAACTCATTAATCCAGTTGGAAACAGTGGCAAAACATGGCGCAGAGTCACCGTACACCTCGTCTAACTCAGTTTTCACTTGGGTCGCATTCCAACCGTTGCACGGGAAAGGCGATCAAACGAAATCGCAACGGCCAATCACCATAATATTTTGACTGCTAGCACTCGAAAAGTTGCCGTTTCCAATAGCGGTGAAAGCGCGCCAAAATTCGAATTCTGAAAAGCTAATTTTAAGAACTTGTTGAACTACCTGTAAGTGAGGGCATTGTTGCTATCGCTTGCTGTGCTCGAAGCGGTGACGAATGATACTGAAAAGGCCACACTGATGCCAGTGATTTGCCTAACATCGCACAAGCGATTGGAGCTTGGCTACGTGCAATGCCGACACGAATTCTTGATCGGGAGGACCTTGTCAGAGAAGAATGCACTGGCTTACGATTAGACTCTTGGCTCGATCGATCGTAACCATAGCCACCTTTCACCAAATGCAGCGTCAGGGCTCGGGACGCGCAGTTGTCAATACTGTTGTGCAAGCCAAACTTAAGAGACACGTGTCGCCTCGAAAATAGTACCGAGTCTATCGCTAACACCCGGATACTCAGGCTGATAGAGACGCAAACTACAGACACTTATCATGTCGTACTACAATATATAGTGATGCACCCTCAACGACGTTGTTATCAAAGGCCACAACGCGGAAACGGAAGCGGAGCTTTAGAAAAAGAGCGTCGATATAGAATCGATGCTATATATTTATATATATATATATATACAAAAAAACATAAACATACAATAGAGGGAATTTCTTAGCAGCAGATGTAAAGAGGATCTGCGACATAAATAATGAAATAAGAGAGAAATAACAATTGAAAAACAGCTCGTTTACAGCTGCAGTAATTGACAATTATTGTGTGGAACTGCCAATAATAAACAACAACAATAAATATAAATATGAATATAGAGCGGAAGCTGAGTTAAAGCATTGAACTTACGTTGAAACGCCCATGCGTCAAGCGTCCTCAGCCCGCGCACCACTCGTAGCAGGCTGCGAATACAATCGACCTCGAGGTCGGTGTTCGCGACTTCGAGCATGTACGGCAAGAATTGCCGCAGCAAGTGGTCAACCTGCACCTGGAGGGCGGCATCGTACTTGGCCCAGAGTTCGGCGATGTTGGCCGTGATCTCTTCGTGGAGTTCGTCGTCACTCTTGTCCATCGGGTTCGGCGCATGGTTCTTGAGGATTCGGTGAATGAGCGAAACCTTGTGCTGAAGTGTCTCGATGTCACCGTGGCCCAGCGTCCCACCGCTGCCGCCGGCCACCACCGTCCACACGATAAGCATCCCCGTCAACGTGACGCACCAGCTCATTGTGTCACGTACGCGCGTAGAGACGCACACACGCACGCCGTTATCACTACCAATGAACGTCAATCGCTCGCCAGCGCTCGTGACCTATTCACAGAGTACGACGAGCACTTCGTGTCACCTCAACGGAACATCCAGAAAGTCAATCCAATTTGAACGATCGCACCGCACCGTCCGCCTTGCGAGCGGGTTTCAACGGGCTGAGTACTACTCCTCGCGTGCTATTTCCACAAGTCGTTTTTGGATTAGAGTTTATTATGAGAGAGAGCGGTCAGTCGACGACCCAAGAGTACGTTTTTCGAAGGGCATAAGCCCTTCGAGGAGGGCTGGAACAGCTCCACCCTCCTTCCCTTGCACCACATGGGCACCAGTTTGAATCGTTGAACCGCCAGAACCGACCGAAGAAAATGGAGACCGGACCGCAACGACAGCAATATCATCAACAACAACAACGACACCACCACCACCACCCCCCCAACAACAACCACACCGCTAATCACCACGAAAACCGAATGGCCTGGCTAAGCAGCCATGTATATCCCGTACGCTTGACTATAGCGTCGTCGATCACCAGCAAAAGAACGTGACGACATTTATTGCTAACACTAGTAGCACTTGTGTCGTAGTAACAACAAAGAGGACGACGTTGTCGTCAGAATCTGCCAGAATTTGTACGCGACTCGAATGATAATGGAGACCCCGAGATCAAGAAAGACGAGTAAGACAAGATGTCTTGAAGCGGTGGGCAACAAGCGAGAACGTGTCTGTCTCTTTGTGTCAGGGGAAAGGAGGCGTCCAAGAGAGCGTACACTGTCTAGGTGCGGCAGCGGGTGAGCGGCGTGCGCGCGTAAAGCGAACGACCCCTGAAGTCGACGGGCCGCGTAAAGACCGAAGATCATCGCGCGGGCGCGCGCAGTAATCGTGCGTCGCTGCGCTGTAGCAGCCGTCGCAGTACGAAGACGACACTGCTGGGCAAGAGAAGCTATCGAAGTGGAGCAGGAGCAGGAGCAGCCCGTGCGAGGGCTTGGCTGTCTGTTCGACGTAACTGTCGCCGCAGTGTTGGCAATGCTGCCAGCGTACAAGTCACACACAACAGAAATGAATTGAGTGCACCGATTCAAGTGCCCAACATTCAGCGAGGTGAGCGAGGGCGCGAGACATAAACAACAACAACAACAACAACAACAACGACAGCAACAACAACAGCAGCAACAACAACAACAGATTACATGACGTCGCATTCGCCATCTGCCGTTGTTGTCGTAATGAATGTTCTTGTTGCCAATGGGTTTGTTATCGTTGTTGCTGTTGCCACTGCTGCTGTTGTTGTTGTTACTCTTGTTGTTGTTGCTGTTGTTGTCGTTGTTGTTGTTGCTGTTGTTGTTGTCATTGTTGTTACTCTTGTTGTTGTTGTTGTTGTTGTGGGCCGATTGTTTCCTATAACAATATGTATTTGTTCATCAGTTTGTAGAAACATTTGTTATTTTAGTATCTTTTTTTTTGCTGCCTCTTTTTGCACTGCCTGCCTGGTGTCGGGTCTTCCTTCTCGGGCTTTTGCTTGCTAATGCGACTACACAGTGGCGGATGAGGCTGGCTGTCCATTAATAAGACGACCCATTCCTCGGCGGATTTTTCCGTCGAGTATCCGCCTTCACTTGAAACGGAAGGCACTTAGTTGCCACTTGTTGGTCTGACTGCGGTAGCTGACTCACGCTCCTTAGTGAAACTGCCACACGCATACCTGTTTAGACAACACACACAATGCTTCGAAAGTAGACGTTCTAACGTATAGAAAACGATCTCTTAGCACCATAAAGCTTGGCGTTGCAAACGATGGGTGTTTTCCGCTGTTTTCCGGACAGCCGAATAAAACACATGATTATCTGCCTTGTATAGCCCCTGTACTCCTACCTACGACATAGCTAAATCTGTAATATTGAAAACCATGCCGATACAATCGGCGTACAAGCTCTGGCAAGCTTAGCCTTTAAGAGGAGATTTGGCGTTTCTCCATACATTTCCGGTAAATAAATAAATCAGGTAAAACACATAATTTTCCTACTCTCCCTTAATTTAAAAACAGTACGCACTATTCGAAAGGCTCAAAAAATTCGAAAGGCTCTTAAAAGCGTCGCATATATCATAGACCGACTTCGGCTTTAGGATTTCGGACGAGGGAAAATGCGAAAAATCAGCGTCTGTATTTGACAACCTGCACGTAAAGATTTGCCCAGAATTTTCACACTTGACTGCCGCGGAACAACAACTACGAATTATGCTACCGCGATGACAGATTATCGCGCAGAACTCCTATTGACTGGAGTAAAACGTTTTACCGTAGACAAAGAACGGTAAAGTACACAATAGTGTTGTTAAAGCACATAATGGAGTTGGGTACGGTCAATGTTAGAAACTTGTACTGCAAGTCGGACTCGGGTTCCGTTCATTATTCTCGTGCGGGCCTCTTTAATGCGGGTCAATGGCTCGTCAGGTCTTTGACCTAACGAGCCGTTGACTCCTTCGACCCTGTATTTGACATCAAAGAGATGCTCAAGTAAGTTATATTGTTAAATTAGAAACTAGAAAATTGTATTGTTGCTTTGTTGGACTATTAAGGCGACGGTGGGAACAACATGAGACTGCATGTCCTGGCAGTCCCTCAGTCGCAGGAGCTTTAAGAAATATAGTATCTAGGAACGCCTTCTAGCAATTTGCTGTATATAATTAGGAAAACACATGGATTAGGCTGTGGAATTGGAGGAAAGCACATTGAAGCAAAACTCTTAACTTATTAATTATTATATATATATATATATATATATATATATATATATATATATATATATATATATATATATATGTTTCTTTTTTTAACAAATGCATACATTCCCAACAAGATCAGGGAATTCCGATTGATCTTGATATCAAATAAATGTCCAAGTAAATTGCGCTTAAAATAGAAAACTGCAGTATTGTTGCCTTGTTCGAGCAATGAGGCAACGGTGGGAGAAGCGTGGTGCTGTGTACCATGGAAGCATCTCAGTTGCAGGCGACTGAAACCCATTGAAATAGTTCTAAATAAAATCCAAAGCTAATTCGTAGTTATATATACATAAACTATTGAGTCAATTCATCAAACTAATTTAGAGATGAATTGACGGTAAAGAATGGAAGGGCATTTCTGCCGAAACTCAAAGTTGGCTTAGGCATCTCGTATGCCACTCTTACAGCCCGTCCTCTGTCACGTCGACGTGCTTAGTCAGTCGGAAAGAATGCGCATCTTAGACATATCGGCTCGGGGTGAGTGCACGGCCTACATAGTGAGGGCCCGCCTAGCTCTTGAAGACTATTCACCGCTGGAGGTCCCTCATATTCCTCACAATCCGACTTTGATTATGGTGATGATATGCGTATGCGCGTCAGCTAAAGCCTTTGGATATTGGTGCTCGTTGTCTTCACGAACTGCGCGTGCGATGAACGAGTCTTGCCTCTTGAGCTTCATAGATTGTCCTGTATCCGTCTCGCCAGGTATGGGTTCAAGCATGCTTGCCTTAACAGCACTGTAGCGCACGTTCTTAGGACATCAGGCTTTCTGGGGCGGCCAGCTGGGATGATCCTTCGAGAGCCATCGAGAACAGAAAGACGCTCGTCTAGAACGTTACCGTAAGTGACTCCTTGGCCCGCCCCCTCTATCAGCCAGGATGCGGTTGAGGTGTGGCATGCTTCCCTGTGTATGGCTGAACTGAATAAACGAAGGGAGCGTCCATCAGGGAGCCGACAAATGTTGCGGCAAGCTCTCTAAATGAGCTCCGCACAGCGTGCTGACGACAAAAAAGACGACACGCGTTTCTCGACTTGCACGGCATCACAACACATGTTTTTGACTACATACTATGAACGACCGTTTCAACGTGAATATAAGCAGGAAATTGCCCGGATATGCAGATTATTTGCACAGTGAAATCGAGCAGCATTTGTGTGTGATGAATTTATAATTCATATTTGTGCTATCAGCAGACAGTTTAGAAAAGAGCACCTACAATAGCGCAAACTAGAGGGATATAGTAACTGAAAGTTAGCAATAAATGTCCATGACTATGTGTGCACGCGTCGTGAAAATGCAGTCGCTAGAGCCGCTCGAGATGTTTTTAATGGTGGCCGGATTAGAACCCTGCCATCTCCACATCTAGGCACCATGTTGGACCCATCCACTTTCCGCATGGCTGTCGCTATCAGGATAGGAGTCCAATATGTGAACCCTTTTCTTGCGCAGCATGCAGAATGCAGAGGTCGACACTTACGGTCTTCAGCCGTTGAGCTGTCCTGCTTGAGAAGCTCTGAAAAAAATTTACAGTATATATAGAGTTAAATGGAATTATTAACCGAGCCCTCGGGAAGGTAAGGTGGTCAGCAAAACTAGAACCTCCGGACCTTGAGCTGGACAACGACATGAGATCTGATGACTTGACCATGCCATGACGGTCTCACGTTATGTATTTACCCTGGGATGCTACAGTGTCCAACACCGTAGGTCCCTCGTATCTCAGTCATAGCTTCACCGGGCTACGGTGGGTAGTGGAGCACGCCGAACAAGACAAGAGACGCGAATACCCAGATCTCAAAAACAGTCTCCACGTTGTACCGGTAGCTACGGAAGCAAAAGGCATCAGTAGTGGGACAACAAAACTCATTCGGGTCCTAGCCAGAAAAGCAAGCAACGACGGGTGGCCAGCGCGAGAGAGAATATCTGAGACAACTTCTGTCTCTTGCGGTGTGTGTTATTAATTATTAATGCGTAACAGTGTGTTTGCGTGTGTAGAAATTTGAATACGTAAATATGTGTAAAAATACGAATACCGTGATCAATGTACATAATGATTAATACCTAATTAATGTGTAAAACTATTCATGCGTAGAGAATATGTAAAATTATTATTGCGGCCGATAAAAAATAGCCATTAGAACCCAGCACTACAGGGAGAAAGATTGACCCAAACACGTTTAAAACTCAGCATCAGTAACAGGGTTGCTCTTCCCTCAAAGCAAAGTGTTCTCGTCTGCTAGTCATGAAGAAAATTAATAACCCATACCAGCAGGCAATTGAGCCCTCCGGACTTAGCATGTTTCCGAAATGTATATATATATATATATAATTTGATCAATTAAAAAATAATTCCTATTTGCATTAATGTATTATTTGCAACATCGGTCTTTTCCGTTAACGGCATTTACATTTTTGGATAAGGTACACAATAGAGCGTCTTTGTCTTCGACTTCAGGAAGGAGGACTTCTGTAATAGATTGAACGAACGACTGACTATTGCCAAGCGAGAGACTGGCCATTGACATAGGCTCTTTAAGAGAACGATATTTTGTACAATATCTGACAATATCTGCGGTTCAGATGTTATTGGTTGCCACGATGCATACTAGTTGAAATCTATAGTTGTTTGCTAGTGCATATGCTGTTTGCTTTGCTCTTTCTACTCTAAGTCGGATACAAGCCTTTTTTGCATGTCACCGGCTGATATTTTACCCAAATTACATCAATCAAGCTACAGAGCTGTCCTGGCGACTTCTCCGTTTGATGAGTTGGCTCTAGAATAACACAGATAACAAACATAAGCGCATATTTTTAAAATTCGGGAAACATTTGTACGGAAAAGCATTACATATTTAAACTCTATTCGCCATTTTTAATGGTGTTCTTGGTATTCCGCTACAGGCAACGAAAGAGGTGACGAACTAGCCTCTTAGTAAAAACTAATTTCAGGCTGACGATTTACGGTCTAGCTTGACGAGGACATACGTAATCATCAAACAAGTTAATTTAAAAATCTCACGCAACCTTTTTACTGAATAAACCACTGAAGCAAGCGGGCTGAAAAACTTGGCCATTAGAGATGCTCCACTAAAATTTCGTGCGATCAATTAGTCTCCCTCAAGAGACGGCCTCACCTAAGTAGGAATACGGCAAAGCACAATTCCAATGCAACGAGGAAGTGCGTTTGTAAGTATTTCACTACTACACTGCCTATTGGCGTTATTTATATAATGATAGCAATATAGAAGTAAAGTCCTCTGCTACTTTGCGGCAGAGCAATGAATGCGGCACCGCACTTTTGGCTAAGCTAACTAAGTACCTAAATAGTAGGCAAAATATGTCCGAGATTAAGTTTACAAATCTCTTCGCGTTTTGAGTTAGCTAGCACTGAATTATATTTATGAATTTTGTTTTCGAGCATTGTAGTAGTTATTTCAGCATATATTACATGCTGCTTGTTCTAAGCAAACATTCTACGCTCCTCTAATTTTGGTACGTTTGCGCCAAAAAACAAACTATTTTTCCTAACTAAACAATTTTCATATTCGACTGTACTTACACAGACAGACATGGAGAAATCACAGAGCTCACGTGCAGTGTACGCGTGTACCTGTAGTGCGCGGACTGAAGGCGCTTGACCCGAATGGGCGTTACAACGTAAGTTCAATATTTTAACGCCGCTTTCATATCTTCCCCATATATATATATATATATATATATATATATATATATATATATATATATATATATATATATATTTATATATATATACATATACAGGTAGTTCACTAAGTTCTTAGAATGAGCTTTTTAGAATTCGAATTTTGGCACGCTTTCACCGCTAATATGAACTAAAACTTTTCGACTGCTAGCACTCAATATATTATGGTGATTGGCCGTTGCGATTTCGTTTGATAGCTTTTCCCGTGCAACGTATTGGCGTGATTTTTAAAAATGGAGAAAAAAGAGTTTCAAGTGGTTATCAAGCATTTTTATTTCAAAGGTTGGAATGCGACCCAAGTAAAAATTGAGTTAGACGAGACGTACAGTGACTCTGCGCCATGTTTTGCCACTGTTTCCAACTGGATTAATGTGTTAAAAAGAGGTCGCAGGAGCACCGAGGATGAACTACGTCCAGGAGGCCAAAAAACGGCAACTGATGAGGAAAACGTAGAGAAAGTGCGAAAAATTCTTGGCACAGATAAGCGAATGAACATTAAGGAAATAGCGGAGGCATTAGGGATTAGTTTAGGCAGTGTGCATTTTATCCTACACGAAAACTTGAAGATGAAAGAGCTTAGAGCAAAATGGCTGCCGCATTTGCTCAACCAAGGCCAAAAAGACGCGCCTGTTTTGGCTTTACAGCGAAATTTGGCCAAGATGTCGAACAATCTGTCGGATTTTTGGTGCAGATTCATGACCGTCGATGAAAGCCGGGTTCATCACTACACTCCCGAGACCCAAGAAGCATCTTGCCAATGGTGTGCACCTGATGAAGGACCTTCGAAAAGGGTGCGGACAACGGCATTGACCGGAAAGGTGATGGCTACAGTTTTTTAAGACCAACGTAGAATAATGCTGGTCGACTACCTTGAGAGCTGTAAAACGATCACAGGAGAATATTATGCAAGACTGTTGGACTGCTGTTAGCAAGAACTCATCGTGAAACGGCCCGCTTTGCAGAAGAAGGTTGTCCCGTTTCACCAGGGCAATGCTTCTGCACACAAGTCCCGGCAAGCATCGGCAAAACTGGCCCAACTGAGGTTCGAACTTATTGAACAACCCTCCTATTCTCCAGACCTGGCCCCCTCTGATTATTTCCTCTTCGGACATTTGAAGAATAGTCTCGGTGGAAAGCGTTTTTCCAGCAATGAAGAGGTTAAGGCTGCTGTCAATGCCTATTTTCAGTCTAACGACGCGGAATTCTACTCAAGAGGTATGAAAGCTCTGAAATCTCGGTGGGAAAAGTGTATTGAGCTTCTCGGGGAGTATATCGAATAAGAAAAATTTAAAAACATGATTTGGAAAATTCTCGGTTTTCATTCTAAGAACTTATTGAACTACCTGTACATATATTTATAAATATATATATATACATCGTTTGTTGTTGTTTATTCACTTTTATTGGTAGATCCGCACAATATCTACGAGTTAGGCCGTTCAAGCACGTCAAGTACAGCAGCTGTTAACGAGCTGCGAGTTCAATTTCTTATTTCTCATTCAAATGTAGCATGAGTAGTAGCGTACACACGGGCACGTCTACTCTCGTTTGCTGCCCGGGTAGATTCGCGCCACAGACAGCTTTAAAATTGACTCGGCGCCCTCTCCCGTTGCCAAGATGGCGGCCTCTATGCGAACGGATTCGAACGGAAAATGCGCGATCTATGCCCTCCTGTGCACCTACCTCCGGGCACCATAGGCACACACCAACGGCAACGTTACATGCCAACAGGCAGCGTTCGGTTTTGGACAACACTGCTGGATATCTCGTCTCGAAGCAGGATTTGACATTGTGCATACGTAGGTGGCGCTTAGGTGACGGTCTTTGAACGTGAACCCGGTCGGCGACAACAACGTACAATGTCGTCGTCATACGCGCTTCGAATGGCGAGCTTGTCGGCTCGCGTCTTCGGAGAGGTGGCCAAGCCGATGCGCAGTAAAACTTGAAGGTTGTCCAGATGTTCAGTGAGAAACCGTACGACCTAAGGGATGTAAGTTAACCCCTCTGCTCCTTTAATCGATGTTCCGTTTCCTCGTTGAACTAGCGCAATCTGCTAGTGAGAGCAGAGCCAACACAAACAGAATTTTTGTTCCCGCACGTTTGTCACACATGTCTCTCTTGTCGATAATATTGTAGCAGAACATTATGAACAAACGTTATAGATAGAATCGATCTCAATCGATATCAATACGTATACATATATATATATATGCAAATTTCTACCTGGTAATATCTTATAGCATGCGCTATAGTCCACAGTAATTGCTTGGTCCAAAGCTACGATGTCTTATTGTATATGAAGTTGCAAGCAAAACGACAACATGAACTCGTATTACTCATTAGTAGGAGAAGGTTTTAGACTGTTTACGACTTGTTTTTACACTGTGCGTAATCTGATGGGGATATGACACAATGTGATTGCCGATATATGTGTGTTGAGGGCTCAGCAGCCTCGAAATCGAGCCTTCTCGACTTCATGTCTGTATGTCTGTCGAGGAGGCGCTCTAAACAATTAATGCGATCGATACTACAGTTGGTTGTGAAAACCATCGAAATCGGTCGGGACGGGAATTCAATTAGTCTCGTTTGGGATTGTTGTTAAACTGCTGCGCTAGAGTAGACCCCCGAGCAGGAGTACCAGGTGATTTGATTGGCCTACTTATGATACGGCCTTACTGCCTACTACCTAAAAATGTCCTGCGTTATAACGACTGAGTAAAACAAGGTTACCCGCCTCTCATATATCATCCTGAACTATGATCATCAGTTAGCAGGCTAGCTGTAGACATTTTGAGCCTGCAGAACAATTGCTGAACATCGACAATGTTGTCGGTGTCATCGACGAAAAAAAATTATTAAAATAAAATTGCCGAAATTGCTCAGCGTTCCATTGACGCAGCAACATTTCTCCCAATCTACTCTACACTTCCTCCCCCACTTCGCTCCCCGCCTTTCGGCTTCTGGCTCCCCGGACCGATATGGACCTGATAGAGCCAACAACAAATAAACAAACAAAAAGGTTCTCATAATTGTGCTGCGCCCTGCCCTGTCTCTGTTTGGTGTCTGTTGTGTTCGTGTGACATGTGATGGCGTGCGTCGTGCGTCTTCGTCGTCGTGCAGTACGTCGTTAACTACTACCCACCGCATACGCAACTCACGACGCTCATGTTCCGGCTTCGGATGCACGGCTTGTTTCGGGACGAACACCAGGACTTCAAGGATGAGATGAGACGTCTCCGCAACCTGCGCGGCAAGGGCCGGCCGAAGAAAGGCGAAGGAAAGCGATCCGCCCTGGCCAAGGAGTCTAAATAGGAACAGAACAAACTCAAACAGCGTTCATCCGAAGCGGCACGGCCAGCTCGAGCGGTGTCGTCGCTCGCAAGTGCATCTATATATATATATATATATATATATATATATATATATACGTAAACATACATGCCTAAGTTCTGCATATCTCTTGTCGGTCGACCGATTCAAATGCAAACCTGGATAGTGTCAAGTTTTAAATACATTTTCGACTATGTAGAAGAACCCGAATAAGATTTTGCTCTCTCTCTCTCTATATATATATATATATATATATATATATATAAGTAATCTTTCCCGTTAGTATTTTTTTAAAGATTCAAACATAGCGGGGGGTAATCGAGTACAATACCTGGCAAAGTTTGTCAATGTTGTATGGTAGAATCCAGATAGAAATGTTTTTTTCTTAATATAGAAATGTTTTTTTTTTATTATAAAATAAAACATGCACTGTGCTAATCCCGTTAAATAAGCTCGGTGTTTCACCAGCGTGGCTCCAGTTGCTGTCAGAAAAGCGCCTCTGTGTTTTCAGCCGGGTGGCACATTGCCGTGGTGGAGAAATCATCGTGGCCTAAGAAACGATTTAGGGCTCTTCCTAATGAGCACAGTGAAAACTTTTAGTAAGCCATCTGTACTATACCAATCGCATTTTAGCCCAAAGTTTCTTCTACCGATGCAAATGTTATGTTCAAGTATTCGTCAATCACAGCTTTCGCGCGAGCCACATTTTTCTTGTCCGTTGCTGTCGTTGGATGTTCTTTGCGGGGTTTGTTTTACAGATTAATATGTTCAGCTATTATTGGGGAGTGTGTATGGAAAGTTTGTGAACTATCCATACGCACTCCCCAAGAATGAAGATTCATCCCCAATGGTCGATCGAAGCTCTTCGAAACACTCTTGTGCACTGAATTCATCACTTAATCCTCGCTGGAAATTTCACAAATAAGCAGCACGCAACCTGACTGTTGGCTACGGCTGCTGTGGTACCGACGGTCTTGTGATCCCCATTTTCTCTCACCGTGGTCTCTGGGCCATAGTAGACCTGATGTTGTACTCAAACATCAACAAACACTTCTTTACCACGTAGTAAACTAACATGTATATTTGCATAGGGAAGGGGAAACTAGCGAAAGTACGAGAACAAAAAAACAAAACAATTTAACCTTTATGTATACAATAAGAAGTAATTGCATCCAATTATATGTATATAAACAACAACAAAATGGTCTACTTGTCTCGGCGTCAGGTGCCTTGTTCTGGCTGTCTTGCTGGTATAATTTTCTGGTGATTATAATATGTGTATTTTGTACTCTGCTATACATTAGTTGTGAACGTCGACAAGCAGAGTACATTTTGAGAACTCCTTTATTGTGGACTGAAGACCAGCATTTCCAGATTAATTTCCTTCTCTTATATTCTTAAGTAAATTTGTACGCAAAAACTAACCATTGCGTTTAGACTCGCTATAAATGCTTTAGTTATTTCAATAATGTTAAATTGGGAAAGATTTTCTGCTTTCTTTAAAGCAAACGGTTAGGAGATAATGTGTGCTCGACACAGCCGACACAGCGTTAGCAGAGCCGAACCACATTTTTCAAAGTTTGCCTCGATTTTCCGTATACTAATTTTGCAATTATGGAGTCAATTGTTTAGACTATTGTGCGATGAATACGTCGCACGCGCACTCACGTCATTTTTTTTTATATTGATTTAACTTTAGCAATAATAATAACATCATATATAATAGCATCTAAATAAATTCATAAAATGGCCTTTGGTTGAATTCCAAGCCTCACCCCGTTGAAGTAAGTGGTTTAACATGAGTCTTGCAGCCCTAAATTTAAACTTAGCAATGTTTCTAAATATTGTAGCTACTGAATAAGCTCACAGTCCATCTGCAAAATAAAAAAAAAGTTACCACTCTTTTATTATGGTAATGTGTTTTATTTAACATTACATTTTTTTAATGTTTGCCTTGTGGAACCCATAGCATAGCATCCAAGCCACAATCGATCTAGCACTAGGTCACTGACCACTATATGCCATGCGCACATACGACTCTCCTTTTTGCAACAATAACATTATGACATTTCATTACAAATACGAATTTAATAAATACAATCTGCATGTTACCTATAATCTGGTTTAAACTCTCAGTTTGCATAGAGTTACGATCCGGTTAATGAATTACAATTAAAATTATTTTAAGGAGTTTGTTTTTAGTTCTAGACTATCCTACGTTCCCTGTTGGATTGCCATAAGCCATATATTCAATGCACTGAGAGCCGGTCACGTTAAGGTATCTAAGGTTTCCCAACAGCCACTGCGGCAGCATGGCCATTGACTCCTGATGAGCAAAAAAAGAAACTGCTTGACGAAAATTCGATCAACAGCAGAGATCGAACTGGCGACACCACGGTAGCTGATAACCATAACCAGCGCACTAGACCCCCCCCCCCTAGACCATGCCACCACATCCACCCCTGAGACCTTCCTTTCTTTGTATGGGAGTCTGAGAAATTCATATTTATATGTATAGATACATGAGACCTGCCTCTACAGAACGATCCCATAAGAACCGCATCCATTTACTAGCTTGGTACTAATTACTATAATCGCCTACATGATTAGGTTGGTATGGCAAAAATGGAAAAACAATAGTGCAATACAAGAACAGTGGCACGTTGGTAAGACAATTAGGACTTAGCGAATATATCAAGTTTTGTTCTCCCAGTGCTTAATTTAATTAAAAATACAAACTTAATAAATAAAATATTTATATACCTCTCCCACCCCAAAAAAACGACACATGCATTCTTTCCATCATGTGGTTTAAACTCTCAATTTGCGTAGAGCTACTATCTGGTTAATAAGATACAATTAAAAATGTCTTTAATTTCAAAACAAACGGGGCTTAGCAGATAGTTTGTGCTTGACACAGCCTTAGTAGACCCGAATTACTGTATTGACGTATAGGTGTTCCTTAATTTTTAAATTTTCCTTATCATCTTTATACTAGGGAAGTCTAGGTATCGCTTGAGTTATTAAAGTTTGCCTCGAGTTCCCGTGTACTCCTTTGGCAATTATGGAGTCTATGGTTTTAACCCCCGTTAAAATGAACACGTACTGACGCGAGTACGCGTGCTACGATATATATATATATATAGAAAAATATAGCTGCTTAAGTAGGGTGGAGTGATCAGTCGGTAACAACTAACTCAGTTTCTCAACTGGCGCAAAGCTGAAATAGCAAGGCACGCAACACGGGCATTTCTGCAGTCTAGAGGCGAAGGCATGATTCTTCATGCTGGACTTTATCGCTTTCAGCAGCGAAATCATTATTCCGGTAAATTCTAATATTTGTGTAGATTATACTGGTATATAATATAGCCGTAGAGATCTTCTCATTTTGTCGTATTCATCAACTAAGTAACAACCTCTCAGGCGGTCCTTCATCGAGCATACCTCTTTGGTCTTCCTGTCAGTCTGCCTGTCCACAAAGAAGCTAAATATATGTAATTTGTGAACTAGACGGCACTTGACCTCAAGTGTGGCCTTTGTGACAGCCCCACTAGTTTGGGACGTTTACAAGCTTTGGAAGAACCTCCAGGTTGTGAGAAAGTCGAGCTCGTCAGAACACATCTTTACACACCACACCTTTTGCAAGAATCTGACCTAATAGATCAAGGGACGTTCAAGGCTTTGTGTAGACCGCTTTAACCTCGAGACCCCTTCGGAACTGTTCAATCTCAACCTTCTCTCCAACCTTTTCCAATATCCTCCTAACCTTGGCTGCAAGCGATAATGGTCGAGCCTTCAGACGGCCCCGGCGTCTCGGCAGGGCCTGCGCTAGTGAATTCGATGTTGCTTGAAATTGTTCACTGCATTTTAGACTCACCGACCACGTGTCGCCGGTTCGATCCCTATTGTTGATCGAATTTTCTTTCGGTAAGCAGTGCTCATTGCGAATAGATGATAAACCATACCGCTGAGCTTCCCTTCAATTTTTTAAATTCTAGATTTATCTACCACGTTTTTTTTCAGATACATACATAAAAAAGCGTATTCCTCATTTTGGTCTAAGCTCGGACATACTACTAGCTTGCAGCCATATATATAATATACTAGGGGCAAGCGCGTGGCTTCCATGAGCCACCGCGCGTTGGTATACATACGGAGTGCTGAGTAGACACACGGTTCACACCCATGCTCTGGCTCGAACGCTCAGGACCGCTAAATCGCTCTTACGAGTTTATGCTGTCAGGACAACAGAAGGCCTGACAGAATGACACTCATCCCCTTCGAGAGTCAAGCAACCGTGACTGGCCATCTGACCCCCTACAACGGCAATCACGCTCCGACCTAGTTGGCGCTCGCAGCTGGCGCGGCCGAGGCCAACAAGCCCCAGGAATACTTCTCGATCGTATATCCGTTCTATTTTCGGCCTTTTGCGTTCGAGACTTCTCCAAGAAACGAATCATAGGATACGCAAATGCCTGGCGTATGCCACCGGGAGTAAACGAGCGGGAGAATTATTTTCCCAGAGACTTTCGCTTGATGTACAATGACGGTTAAATCGGTCTCCCCTGCCGTTTAGAACCCACAAGAAGAGCGTGGCGTAAGCGCTTACGTCTACAGAACTGCTTATAATCCCGTCACTCGTATATATGTTTTATTCATGTCTTGTGATCTAAGTCGTAGAACGTGCGGGGCTTTAAGATGAGACACAGCAGATCAATGAGTCCAGTTACGTACAAAGTGAAAAGAAACTAGCTAGCTGAATCTCCCGGGGCTACTTCGATTATTTGGGTTAAAGGCTCTTTTGCTGTACGTAGTGGGCGCCATTTTTATCATTATGACGTTGTAGGCTAAAAACGATGCATGTAAAGTGTCAAAAATTGCCTCGTTGATATCGAATCTTGAGCATGGTATGTTGACGAGATTGTCCACGGGGAAGCAACCCCGTGGGGATGTGGTTTAAGACTGAATAAAAACGACTTATGTCGATTCGCTGTACAGGTGGCGATATGCTACGTGTTTCAGTACAGACGAGGCGGTATCCTACGAGGACCGTCCTCGTAAACCGATATAAGGTGATTAAGAACGAAGTCGGGGTCTTGTCTTCGGTGATCGAATACAGTCTTCCGACAACTAGCAACGTTAGAATCTTGTGTAAATGCGATGTATTATCCCTATAGTACCTCGGACCAGTCGCATCTCCTCTTCGCCTGAAGATAGACTGCAGAACGCTTTGCCACCACTCGATTGGTATAACTCCCTGTATAAGGCCTATATGATGAAGGCAAAATTGATTAGAATTTATTAAGAATACACAGTGGAGCGACAATTGTCTCCCGAGAACGTGTGCACTCGGAATATTAGTCTATCTCGTATAGAGTGGGTTGGAACCACTTCAGCAGCGTGCCCCGGACGGACGCCGAGTTCCCGCGTTGGACGTCAAGGTCGAGGCGCTGTCTCAAGGAAGTCGCAGATCTCTTGTCTCCGGTTGCGAGGTTTAGCTGCTCACCGAAATTATTGTTTAGTGTCGTTAAAATTAAACACACTACATTTTCATTCTTTTTGAAGCGCTCTAATGCGGTAAAATATGCAATGCACCCCTGCCACCTTCTTTCCCACTCATCGAAACATCGAAAACGAACGGAAAAAGTCGGAGCGAGGTCCGGCAAATAGGGAGGTTGCGCAAATATAAAATGCGAATTGCTCGTCAAATAGTTCGAAGTCAGTCACAATGTGTGCGCCTGTGTGTTGTCGTGAAAGAAAGGTCCAAGAGTTGTATGCCCAGAGTTCCGGCCTCTTGCGTCGGACGTTTGCGCGTTATATTATTTAGTATTATATTAGCGGTAGTATTATAATTAAACTTTTTGAACGTCGAACCAGGTGGCAAACATATGTGAATGTTAATTCTTCTGTAATCGAAAAAAATTGTCAAATTGACCTTGGTGTTGGATCTACTCTGTTTGGCGGCCAGCCTTCTGACGTCTAAAATTTCAATAAAGACTGTTACAAATGATCCCTAATTTTTCTCCAATTTCTCAGCAATACCCATATTTTGTTTACCTTATACTCATAGATTTATTTATATAACTTTACTATGTTAGAACTTTGGAGTGGACAATTGTCTCCGCGCGAACGTGTGATCACGGGTTCTCTAACCCAGGGTTAGCCCAGTTCAACAATGTGCCCCGAACAGACGCTGCATTTCCTCATTGAATGTCGAGCGACAGCCTCTGACGCAAGAATTCGGATGCTCTCGAATCTCCTGTCGAAAGATTAAGCCTTCTACCGACGTGTTGAATCAGCTTGAGCATAAGTGGGCCTGCAGCTCCCGTAATCTTGAACGCCAACGGACAAAATTCATGCGGATAATCAACGCTTAAGTATTTTCTGCATTTGTCAGCCTCAGCTAACTTAGAGGCATAACCTGCTCGGTTCGCACCTGCACCGACCATCGAAGGGGCTAATGAGTCCGGTTACAGTTGCGTCCCAAACAAGCATGCGGCCACGCTCAAAGGACGTCAAAGTCAGACCGCCCATTTCCATAATCGTAACATTAGTAGCATTACTTGTGCTACTGAAACTGCAAAATGTTGCTGAAATATGTCGCGACCTGCCTGGTATAAGACCCAAGCTTTACTCAGAAAAAATGACAGACTATACCAGTTGATCTCTGCCTCGATAGCGTTAGGAGCAGGCCGGCAGTTCCCATGGCATTTATCACTTTAAGGCCCCAATGTTTACAATATGCAATATGACTTTGTTGCATCATGTTATCAAGTAAACGAAGCTTCTCCCACCACGTAGGGCAATAAGCATTGATGACTCCATCAAGCATCAACATTTTATAGGCAATTGCAAGCTTTTCAGAAGGCTATTCTTCTATGGGATTCCTCCACAAACCTAGACTCCATCTATCCCCGTAGGATTCTATGTTGTCGGGACATCTAGGCAATGAACTTAAGATCACCCCGGAACAAACAATACAGAATCGCGCGAGAACCTGCACCTAATGATAAGTGACGTCTGCAAAAAGATGACGAATCGCTCATTACTTACAAGAGGCATCGTAGAATTTTACAAACATCCTTCTGGCGAAGATAACGGCCTGCTAGAATGATATCTCCCAGACCCTAACTGGCCCCTTTTCTCGAGTATGTAAAGCAATGCCTAGGCTAAGTCGAAAACAAGAATGTTTTTACGCATTTTATTTAATTCGCAAGCAATTTGTATATATATATATATATATATATATACAGTACGTGAAAAAAAGAAACAGTCACCCATGTTTGCCACATTACACACATTCATTATGTCTAATCATGAAATGACTACAGTGATACAGGCTCATAGAGTAACAGCAGAGTGAATTGAGCGGAATAATGACGTTTAGGCTCATTTAAAGGCTCGACGGAGATAAGGCAGCAACTATACTTAATACTCAGTGGACTTCCCGTTAGGTCGGATGACCTCAAAAATATGGTTTGGTACAGCGGTTAACAAGCTTCGGATGACGTATTATGAGAGCTCGCCTCAAGCCTTCACAGGGTTCTACCTGGTTTGAAATTTGTTTGTCGTCGTTGTAAACCTTTCGGGCGAGCCAGCTCCACGCATTCTTGATGATATTTAGGTCAGGTGAGACTGCAGGCCAACTTAGGACCTCAATATGACGTTGTTTGAACCAGCTTCCGATCAGCCTGGCGGTGTGAATCGGAGGATAAGGACGGAGCGTTATCGTGTTGAAAAACAAAATCGGGCCCTTCCATCAGCTCAAAATGCGCCGATTGCTCTTCTAGTATATCCCAATAGCGCCTCGAATTAACACGACCGTCTAAAAACACAAGCGACGACTTTGCATGGTACCCGACAGCGACCGTCTAAAAACACAATCGACGACTTTGCATGGTACCCGACAGATCACCACCAAAATGCCACCTGAGTGAAGTTTTGACAAAATTTGTTCTTTCTTGCGCACATTGTAGAAGTAATAGTTAAATCCATTCGGTCCATCAAAGTTAAACTTTTTTCATCCAAAAAGAGAACTCTGTGCCACTCAGTGGTCCATGACATCGTATCGTGGGCACTCAGTGGTCCATGACATCGTAACGTTGGCGAATTCAAGACGAGCTTTTAGCGGTCAGCGGACAATCGTGGTTTTCTCTTGTGTTTATTTTTCACGTGAACCAATGTGGTGTCCTGAGGAGGTTTTGCACGTTTCGCACGTTCGTTTGCACACCAGCTGCCGCCACAATTGCTCTTGCCGAGAGCGCAAAGTTCGACGCTTGCTTCAGAAAGTGCACGCTTGCTTCGTTCTGAAATTACATTTCGACGCCCGGAACTCTTTTTACGGCGTAATTTTTACCTAAATTCACGAAGTTGTTCATTACTTGGATAAAATGCCCCAATCGACAAGAAATTTCGCGATTAGAGGAGCCGATTTCCTTATAAGCCTTTATTTGGACCTTTTTGTCACTCGTAAGGCGCCGGCCTAAGGCCATCGTTCCAACACAGAAAAAAACTTCTGATAAGAGGTCTGCTTTGGTTTCCGTCAGGCCGTAAAATAAGCCTTAACGCCGTTATACCGCTTAATTCGCATGCTAAAACATGCATCTTGCTAGTGGTTGTATAATTTATTCGCGGTGTAGCTGTCTTAAATATAGAGACCTCGTGCTTCAAAGTAATTCGAGAACCCAAATGTCAAGGAAAGTCTCCGCTGTTATTCTATGAGCATGTATGACTGTAGTCTTTACACGACTGGATATAATAAATGTGTGTAATGTATAAAGGCGAGCACTGCCGAGTGTCGTGTATCATGTATTGTAAATGATTAATAAATCCTCACAATATTTTATAAATATATATATATATATATATATATATTTACGCTGCAACGGTTTTCTTTCTCGAGGCTCCTTAGCGTCAATCTCACTGGGCAGGAAAAATAAAGATCGCCTATGCAGCTGGCATTTCGTGGCATGATACTTAGTGCAATCTCGCGAGCGACACCGGTATTTGGCCCCCCTTTGGTGGTAAGAATGGGTTACATCATCACCATCATAATATATTAATTGCACTGTGCACTCCGGTGGCGTGGTGGCTCAAGTCTGCGCCTCGCAACCGGAGGATACACATAGGTGCGCGGGTTCGAACCCCACCATTGCACATTTGTATTTATGGGGGTTGTCCGTCTATGAAGCAGTGTGAAAAACAGTTTCGTGGACGTTAAATCTTGGCTGAGGCTCAGCCCGAAAACTTTACTGTGCACTCACGCGTATGTGCCATAGAAATTGTCTGTACCTTTTTCCGTGCCCCATGTCACGGGTTTAAGGTGGTACTCGAATGGCACTAAACAGTCGAGAAGCGATACCGTTTGTTGAAAATGGTTCCTGATAATCCCAAAAACGCCCACCCTATACTAGCCAATAAAAAGAACGTACATGAAGGAAAGGTACACTTTTTGTAGTAGAATATATTCTGTAGAATATATTCCAATAAAAAGTAGAATATATTCTGAAACCTGCTATAATACAAGTATTACTTAATGCACGAATCCCTCATTTAAAAAATCTCCATTGCCCTGCAGCAGGATCTTGCCTTTTTAAATGATTGATACACAAGTTAATAAAACAGTAAAAAAAGAAGACAATCGAGTACACTTGTCGATATCTTTCTTGTTTTGTCGAGCCGATTAAAAGCCGGCTTTGAATATTCCATTCGCGCACTTCTTCTTCATGTAAACTATTTGAAACTTGGCGCCGTTTGTTAACTCCGCCTCCCCGTCTTCCTGCCGCCGCCGTCGCCGCCGGTGTGGTTGTTGTTGTTGTTATCGTTGCCAGCATCGTCCATCGCCCGCTGTTACCATCGTCGTCGTCGTCGTTGATAATCGTTGTTATTGTTATTGTTGTTGTTGTGTTGGTGGTGTGGAAGCCGGTGGTAGTCGGTCTTTTTCTTTTTTCGAGCTGCTCCGGCTGCTGCCGCCGCCGTTGCCGCCGCCGCTGAAGATGAGGCGTGTCGTCTGCTAGCTTGCTCTTGGTGGGTTGATGGTATTTGAGTGCTGTGTGTTTAGTAAACACGACGGCGACGCCATGTTGCCGAGCGTGCGTGCGTGCGTGGATATTGTCGGTGCGCGTGTGTGCATGTTCGGCCGGGCCGGGCCGGTGGGTGCGTGGGTGGGCTGGCGGCGTTCGTGTGAGGGTGAGTGGGTGAGTAGGGTGTTCGAGAGTGGATGAGCCGGCGGCTGCATGTGTGGAGAGCGCCTTGGTTGTGGTTGTAGTAGTTGTTGTAGTAGTTGTTGTAGTAGTAGCTGTAGTAGTAGCAGTAGTAGTAGCAGCAGCAGAAGTTGGAATAGCAGTGGTGTATGGACGGATGGATGGATTCGTGGTGGAACGGTAAGTGTGCCGTGCAGTGACGGCTGCTGCAGCTGCAACGATAGCAGCCGCCGTCGTCGTCGTCGTCGCCGCTGCTCTATCGGGCTCCGTGCCGCTAGCTGTCGGCTACCGCTACCACCGCCGCCGCTGTCGTCGTCGTCAGCCTCTGCTAGCAGCCGCTGCTACTGCGGTAGTAGTAGTAGCAATAGTAGTAGCAGCAGCAATAGCCGTAGTAGCAGCAGCAGCAATAGGAGTAGTGGCAGCAGCAATAGGAGTAGTAGCCTGCCGGGCCGTCGTCTCCTGTGTAAGTGTGGTTGGTGCCTATGGTCGTGGTGCTGCTGCTGAGCGAGCGACCGACTGAACGAAGACAGCAGCACCGTCGGCGGCGGGTTATGCTGTGTTTCTGGCGCTGCTGCTGCTGCTATTGAGAGATTCGAGACGGGAAGCGGTGTCGGCAGCGGCAGCGGCGGCTGCAGGACGACGACCACAATGATGGCGACTGGGGCCACCACCAGCACCACAGCAAGCGCTCTGCTACTGCTGAATAGCAGCACCAGCCAGCAGCAATAGCCTGGCCTGGCTCTATTACTTGCTCTGGTGCTGTGGATGATTGTTTGT
Organism: Dermanyssus gallinae; assembly: GCA_003439945.1. Taxonomy (NCBI): domain Eukaryota; kingdom Metazoa; phylum Arthropoda; class Arachnida; order Mesostigmata; family Dermanyssidae; genus Dermanyssus; species Dermanyssus gallinae. The sequence continues at coordinate 317,062 of QVRM01005167.1, forward strand.
CTGCTGTGTGTGTGTGACTGTGAATCGGCCGCCGGTTCATCACTGAGTGTTCGTTCACTCATTCACTCACTCACTCAATCGTAACTCGGTGGGTTGGTTTCTCTGCTTGGTTAAAGTGGCTGGTTGGATAACTGTCTCGTATGTCTGTCTGTATCTCTGTGTCTGTATTTCTGTGTTCGTGTGTGTGTGTGTGTTTCTGAGTGTCTGCCCATGGATTCTACCACCGCGACTAGATAGAAGATCTCGAACAAGTGTAAGCAACGGTGTTGGGTTCAAAAATGAAACGGTGTTCGTACTACAGCGAAATAGAAATTGTTGTTCCATGATCATTCCGCTCAATATCCGAGCGAGCTGTCCACAAGCAACAGCAATAATCACCATCATCATCACCATCACCACCACCATCATCATTACCACCATCACCACCACCATCATCATCCTTGTCCTCTTTATTTTCTCTCCGTTTTCTTGCTCTGTATCTGTCTGGCACTCTCGGCAGCCAACCAGCCAGCCATCTCTCTGCTTCTGGTGAAGGTGTGTGGAGGTGGTGGTGGAGCTGGTGGAGGTGAAGGTGGTGTTTGAAGCCATTGTGCTAATTAATGGTGATGATGGTGGTGGAGGAGGTGTTAATTTCATCCATTGTCCTCCATCATCAAATCATTAGCGCTACTCCACCTGATATCAGTACTACCTGTACTACTTCTACTTCTTCTACTGCTACTAGTTCTTCTGCTACTATAGCTACTACTTCTGCTACTACTTCGACTACTACTTCTGCTCCTGCAGCACTTAGTAGCTTGCAAGCAGCACCGGTGCTCTAGCTCTGCTGTTGAGGCTGATATGCTGTTGCTGCGGCTGCTTCTGCTCCACCTGCCTTCGTCGTCGTCAGCGACTCACATCAGCACAGCAGCACTTCATCGTCGTGAGAGGTAGGCGGTGTTGATGCTGTTCTACCTGGCCCTTTTGCTGGCTGGCAATCTATTTGTGTATCTCTGTGTATGAGTGAGTGTACCGGCGGCGACGGCGGCCTGACCATGGTCGAAGAAGCTGTGGCTTCTGCTGTTACGTTACGATCGGTCTTTGACCATCATCATCATCATCATTAGCCAGCACCATCCTCATCATTAACCAGAACCATCCTCATCATTAGCCAGAACCATCCTCATCAGTATCCTCATCGTCATCACCATTATCGCCATCATTGTTTCGTGGTCCTCGTCGGTCACCTATCTATCGTCGTCGTCGTTGTCGTAAGGTGAGGTGAGGTCCATCTTTTTACCCAGTGTTGAGCATTCAGCCCGAGCCCGTTGAGTTTGAGCGTTTGCTTGAGAAGCGGCGGTGAACGACCGACATCAACAACAACAACGACCGCAATAACAACAACAACACGGAGAGAAAGAAGAAGATGAATTACAACAACAACAACAAATGGAATTTATACAATCTGAAGAAGAATAGCTACAACTCGTAAGAAGAATCATAATATAAAAAAGGCCTTGTTGCTGTCGCCGGGTAGCGCTGTTTTTTTGGGGGGTATGTGCGAGTGTGTTGGTGAAGCGTGATCAATGAGTGTATTGTGGTGATAATGATAAGATGCTGATGGTGACGGTGGCTGTGCTGTGCTGGTGGTGATGGTGTGAATGGTGATCCCCAGTTGTGGATCACTTATCGGTTGACTGTAGATCATCATCATATCGCTTGTTTGGGTGATGCTGCTGCTGCTGTTGTTTTTGCTGTTGCTGCTGCTGCCGCTGGATACCTCATATACCAGTCAACTTCTCACACCTCTATCGATATCGGACTAAGGTTGACTAGATAGATACATAGGTGGATAGCAAAAGAGAGATCGAAATATGAACAGATGATCGTGAGATCGGGGGAGCTTCTGGTTCAAGTTAGCTAACTTAACCTCCAACGAAAAGAGTCTCGTGTTGCTCCGTACGTTCGCAATTCGTTTCTCATGCAAACAAGCAAAAAGAGGCTATCGTTCGTGTGTCACCATCGAAGTTGATCAAGTTGAGGTGCATCAAAGTTGATCAAGTTGAGGTTGCAGGTGCTTCTGCTGGGGGGAATTCTCACCGGGGGTGGTGGCATAGTGGTATCCAAGTTAGTTTCTGCCTCCTGCTATTATTGCTGCTGCTGTTGTTGTTGTTGTTGCTGGCAGTGGTGACGGCAAAGTGTTACTTCGGCGGCGTTCGGACGCCTCGTGCTCGTGCTGTACGTACACAGAGCGTCACGTTGTCGTTTGTGAGCCAGCCTGCTTGGTGCCAATCAGCGGGGGGAGCTAGGCACAGAAAAAACTAGAACATCTTCAGCCAGCTGGTCGTGGTGGTGGCAGCGGCGGGGGGCACAGCAGAACGAGCATCCACTTCTGCTACACTGCTAGTGAGAGAAACGACAAGGAGCATTTGTGTTACACTCTTTCTCTATCTCTATCTCTCTCTCTCTCTGTTGTCACAGAGAGATCAAGAGAAAACAGAAGAACGAGAGATCTTCGGTGGTGGTGACAAGTGCCGTGGTAGCTTCTGTAGTCTCATCTCCGACTTCTATCCTATCACTATTACTACTGTTGTTCATTTATCAACTGTTGATTGATCAGTGGCTGACCAGAGAGAGAGAGAGAGAGAGGAGAGCTTGCGTGCTCGATAGGATCTTCCTATCGTCACCAGTCATCAATATCACCATTGCATATCGTTCGATGCCTTCTTCTTCTTTCTCTTTGGGCATTTTACTACTACAACAACTACCGTTAGTTACTACTACTACTACTACTACCATTCTTACCACAACTTGTAGGTTGATTGTGGAAATCCGGCTGTAAATATTGTTGTTTCTGTTATTGTAACTGTTCCTGTTGTTGTTGTTGTTGTTGTTGTTGTTGTTATTGCTATAACTGTGTCTGCTCTGTTCTTCGTGTTTATGCTATTGCTGTGGTTGTTGTTACTGCTGTTGCTGGTGGTGCTGCTGCTGCTGCTGCTGCTGTTGTTGTCGTGATTTCGTGATTCAACAAGAAGTTTTTGTTGTTGTTTTTGCTGTGGTTATTGTTTGTTGTGCCCTCGATCGCCGCTCTCTTGGTGTTGTCGGTATCGTCATCCAGACGTTCGTCGTGACTGTACCCCCATTAGCAGCAGATTTGTTCTTCTTTGTCGTCCCGTACTGCTGCTGGTGGTGGTGGTAGCAGTGGCGACGGTCGAGGATGTGGTGGTGACATTGTTGTTGCTGCTGATCGCCGTCGATATTACGGTACGGAAGTGGCTCTTGATGCACACGGCGGTTCGACAACCGCGGCTTGAGGTTTCCACCGTCCGTCCAGCGTAGAAAAAGCGACCAAAAAAGGACAAGAGAGACCTTACTAACGTAACTGCAACGAGCAACCAACACGAGAGCAAGAACGACAACGACGACCACGACAACAACAACAATAACAAAAACAACAGCAACTGTTTTGTCGTAGTACAGATCGAGAGCGATGGTTGTCCGAAGTTCTGCATTGTTCTTATCATCTGCACCGTCATTATCAGCATCATCATCATCCTTATTGTCGTCATCGTCAGGAAGATTCAGTGCACCAGGCTCTGCTGCTGCTGCAGCTGTTGCTGCTGCTGTTGGTAAGTTTCGTTTCCCCTAGCTTGTCTTCATATACCTTTCTCTTATGGCTCTATCCCCTATTCTCTATTTCTCTCTCTGTCTCTCGGTATCTCGACTTTGCTTCCACTCGCTCTCCGTAATGTTTGTTCTCGTTCATCTGAGCACTTGCTGCTGTGCCACTCTCGGACCTGTTTGATTCGGCCTTGCCATGAAGGCTTTTCGAGGGCGCCGACCACGACGACGACGACGACAACCTCAACAAGTTTCTGTTTCTCAGTCTCTATCTGACCACTAGCCTGCCGGTCTGTTAGCTTGTCGGTTTATTTGTATGTCGGTCCGCCAGGCTAGATAGAGCATACCGACACTATTGGCCGACATTGACGAGAAGGGAACCAGAGCACCTAGGTTCATGTGCCCGGCGAGTGGTCAGGCGACAGTTAGCCTCGGGGCCTCAGGCCACGGTCGGCCACGCCAAGACACCCGGCATGAATGATGATCATGATGAAGACTTCAGTGCCCGGCTTCTAGCTCGTATAGTCTAGATATACCAGCCAGAGTCATCGCGGGCACTGTAGTATTGAGGTCAGAGCCCTCCAACGCTAGACCCTGTGCTAACTAGAATGACTGCTGTGCTAACTACTAGACTTTTTTCTTCGTAAGGCTAATTAATGCCCGTGTACGGTTTTTTCATGTCATAGCTGATTTTTAATCCACTCTGGCATTTACCTTGACTAATTTGGAGACCATGCAAACCAATTTAAGAGTGGCCGGTCTGGGTCTCGAACCCCTCCTCCCGAATGCAAGGCAAAGGCTTTGCCACGAAGCCATCTTGCTCGGTTGCCAATGAAATTATGCCATGTGTGTTCTTAGCTGGTGTATGATTAATACCTCTGCGAGTACTTTACGAATACGTTACTGCTATTAAGATCTTTAGTTATATTTGTATTTTTTCTTCTTCTTCTATTAATACTGTACATTCTTGCTCCTGTCTCACTATTTCTGCTCTCTAATCCTGCTTCGTCTCCATCTTCCTTCACTTCCTGCTCACCCCCCCCCCCGCCCGCTCTTCCTACCTGCTCTGTTTTTACTCCTCCACCCTCTGTTCCTGCTGCTTATTACAGCTACTTGTTATTGCTGTATGCACGCGTTCTATTACTATTACTACAGCTCTCTACTCGTCTTCGTTATCCTAGTTTCTACAAATGCGTCTCCCACTAACTACTGCAAGAATTCCTACTAGTTATTTCCACCCTGTTGCTCCTCCTCCACACGCACTGTGGCTGCCCTGTTCCCGGCTCGAGTTTTTCTACTGCCAGTACGTCCCCCGACTAAAGCGTCTGCAATAACTAGTCCTCTCTACGCGCGCGCATAGGAGCTGAAAATCTAAACCGCTCCGAGCCGAGTTGCGACGGGGCTCAGAGGGGCTAAGACGGGCGGTATCTATCTCTCTTTCTCTTGGCTGCTCCACCTACTCCCCCCCGCCCCCCGTTGGAATCGGCCACCTCCGACCGGTTACCCCCGAAGGGCCCCCAGACCGGCCACCCCCGGACTGGCCACCCCTGACCGGCCACCCCCAACTAGCCATTCCCGATCAGCCACCCCCGACCGACCACCCCCGACCGGCCGGAATGTAGGAGAGCCGCCACTTCCCTTCGTCATTGCACTCCTACTTCCTCTCCTAGCTGCCGCGCCACGTCGGCGTCGATCCGTCGTCCGTCTTTTTCCTCGGGCTCCGAATCCGAGCACTGCTAGCTCGTAGTCGAACGGCCCACGGCAGCGTCATCAGCAGTGACAGGCGACGGCGACAGCTTTAACACCACCACCACCACCACCATCATCTCCATGATCATCCCCATCCATGATGATCGCCATTGCCACCACCACCACCATCATCAGCCTTAGCAGCAGCAGCGCGCCTTCACTCAGCACCATAATTCCACAATTCCACCACTCCACACCGTCAGTGGTCGCTCCGTAACAGCCTCCTCTGTCTCTGTAGCCGCAGCAGTTCGCAGCCGCCGCCGCAGCCACTGCAATAAGCAGGCACGGCAGTGGCGGTCGCTGCTCCTCTTGTAGTGGCAAACGTTGTGGTAGCTATCTGGCTGCTGTAGTAATCGTCGTCGTCGTCGTCGTTGTCGTAGTAGCAATAGTAGTAGCAGTTGTAGTAGCAAAGGTTAATGACCAGTTAGTTGTTGGTTGGGGGGCGGGCGGGCTTGCGGGCGAGCGGTCGCCGAGCTTGCCTTCTTCTGCATTTCGCCGCGGTGGTTGCTGTTGTTGTTGTTGTTGTTGTTGTTGTCGCTACTGTTGTTGTTGTCGTTACTGTTGTTGTTGTTGTCGTCGTCGTCGTCGCTACTGTTATTGTTGTTGTTGCTGCTGTTGTTGTTGTTATTGGCGGTGGCGGCGTTGGCGGGCGGTGACGGCGATAGCTCAGGCAGCGTAGCGGTCGACACCGACGATGCCTGCCTGGCTGCCTGCCTACCGGGCGGCCGGACGGCCGGCCATTCGCAGCACGACACAATGTCAAAAGCAGTCGCCGTTCTCGGCGGCGGCGGAGGCGACGGTGGTGCTCACGCAGCTGCCGCCGACGCCGCCGCCACCGCTGACGCCGACGAGGACACACACCAGTTTAAAACCACCGTACAACATTGAGCGAACGCAATCGCGGTGGTGCTGGTGCTGGTGACGATGATGATGGTCTACCTTCTCGTATGCTGCTAATCTGCAGCCATTACATATATATATATATATATATATATACTGCTCAAAAATATTGATAAGTACTTATATTTAAATTCTTATATATATATATATATATATATATATATATATTTCTCAAAAATATTGATGAGTGTTTTATATATATATATATATATATATATATAGAAAATATTGTGATGATTTATTAATCATTTACAATACGTTTGCACACTCGGCAGTGCTTGCCTTGTATATATAAATATATATATATATATATATATATATATATATAATGTCTCTCGAAAGCTTCATTGTTATTCAGCAGGTTATTAATATTATTATTACTGCTCGATTATTCTGGCATTTATATTGTTTTCAGTTGTGAGCTTGTTGCGCTTCGAACAACTTCGAACGAAAACTGTATCGGTTCGATAAGCAGCAATAGCTTACCTTGTCATCTCATGACGTCGACGTATAACGTAGGCCGACTAGGAGAGTGGCATGGTTTCTTTATTACCAGTATTATTTTTAATATTATTATTACTATTACTCCACGGCAATATGATGATGTTGAGTGGTCACCAACACTCAAGTAGTATTCATAATACAAACAATACTGTACGTACAGGGATTACGCAATCCCTGCACGTAATAATAATATTAATGATAACATATTATTAGAATCATTACTTCATATTATTTGTTTTGCGCTATTATCAGTAATTCTAGAACTGGTCGTAGCCGCAGTCGTTTAACTACTAACTGCATAAGACTGCATAGTTATGGTAGTTACGGACCTGTCACAGTAGCAAGCGCAATGTTACGTAAGAGGGATTACTCGTTAGCGATCTAGCAGGCAGGTGAATTCATTACTAAACGTTGTTGTCATTGTTAAAGCTGTTGCTGCTGCTGCTGCTGCTACTACATCTACGACGAATATTACTGGCGCTAACCGACCAACTGAGACCGCACGCAAGCAATATATTGGGTCGACGGCGGAAAACCGTCTGACGCGACATACTTAGCTTGAGTAGCAGGCAGTGACTGAGCCCGATTAATAATAATAATAATAATCACGTTCAGAAAACGTCACTGCTTCGAAAACGGTCGGCCACGTCCGAACTGGCCCACTACTGGTCTGCAGCTTTGGCAGCCGCACTGTCACGTATTTATTGCCCTCTTTCTCTCTGTCGACTCGAAGCAACTGAACGCAGAGCGTTGTCGAAGCACGCGAACATTGCTTGGTCCGGTCAAATATACACGTCGGTTTGGTTGGTCCAAGCATGTATATATATATATATGCATATATATATATATATATATATATATATATATATATATATGTTTTATTAACATCCCAATTGCATAAATATATATATATATATATATATATATAAATCCTTAGTCCGCAAGTTATCGTAGCCTTCATTTGAATTTGACCGGCTGCGCTACCAACTGAGGGGGTCAGCCAACGCTGGTCTTTGTCGACCGGACAATTCTCTGGTCAGAGTCCACGGAAGTACCGGTTTGACAGCTGGCGTACATCCTAATCAGTAATGGTGCTTTCCTAATATCATTCTCGACGTTCGTTCGCTAGCGCATACGCAGTGAGACCCAGTAATCTGGCTGACGCGATCGTGATGCTGGGCGAGGCGCGGTAGGAGCGTTCGCTCTATCGGAAGCGTTCGACTTGGAAAACTGCCCTCTTCCGTCACAGCCAGCTGTGAGCCGCGTGAGACGATGTTCGATATGATCGAAGTCGATTATAGTACAGCTGTCTTCGCGCTCAATCATCTTTCAAGCATTCCTCCTTCAATCAATATCATCGTAACGTCGTATAGCAACGCCAAATAAATCTCACGAAAGTGAGACCAGACCAGGCAGAGCTGATGGCTGTGCACTCTGTGTGTGTCGAGCCTTTGAAGCCGTCCCTCCTCGCGTCCAAAGTGGAGATTTAGAAGGGTCGTGCCGATGGAAGTGTTCCGTTGCTAGAACGTCACGCCAACAACAAGCATTGTTGCTGCTCGACGAGAACTGCTCTCGTCAAGACGTGCCCTTTAAAAGTACGTCGAGACGGAGTGAAGGTGATGACCGGCGAGTCTGGCACTTGAAGTCGCTGATGGTTCGAGCCCGGCGCAACACGTTGCCCATCGAAGCGATCTTTCTAAACATTTGCAGACTTTGGTTACACATTTCTGGTAAATAGGTGTCATACAAGATGTTCTTAGTTGCGCTAGGTGACAGACATCATTGACTTATTTGTGTATGTATATATATATATATATATATATATATGCATTTTACATATATATATATATGTATATGCCTAGGTTTACGTATAGATGTACGCATTTATGTAGTGCAAATTGATATACATAATATTTCGGAATAGAACGGTGTTAATAATAGACTTTCCACGTTTCCCCAATGCGTTGCTTTGTCCATCTTAGTTCAAGTCTAATACTTTAAAAGTACATCTTCAACGTATTCATAACTCAGGCCGGAATCTCATAGTCGATCAGGTTTTGCCCATATTTATTGTTCCTAATAATCATCATCATCATATTTATTTCACTCATATTGAGTATGCATATTATTGTTCCTAATAATCGATGGCTGAAGGCTCTTGCAGATAACATGCTTGTCGCATTTTTGTAATAGGTAAGATCTTTTCATTTGCTTCAAGATACCATTCCATTCATATTAGTCACTCGAACTGCGGTTTGAGTTGAGAAATCGCAAGCGTTTCAAGCGAAGTCATTCTTCTGGAGGACTGTAGCTGTTCAAATCCAGCTTCTATGGTGTGCTTATTTTTTTTACTGCTAACTTGCGTATTGTAAAATATGTAAAGGCATGTGTGGGATGTAATTACTAATTAGTATGCTTATGTTTTACTAGTATTATTTATTATTAGCAATATTTAATTTTCAGTTGAACTAATTTATTATTCTTATTCGTATGTGTTGCAGCATTGCGATCAACTTTTGCCGCTTTGAACCCCGTGCGGATAACTATACTAAATATTTTTACAGCTGCTGAGTCTGTAGCCGGGCGCTGTAGAAAGCCGGCTTGGTGAAAGAATATTCTAATCTTTGAGTAGCATTCTGACAGAACGCACCATCAACGAGCTTGTCTAGATTACAGCACGATTGATTAAGAGTATGATAAAAATGATAATAAGAAAGCCCCCAATCACAATTCCAGTCTATGCTGACGTACTCTACATAAAGATTCACAACGACAGAAAACGTATGTATAATTGTGAACGGATTAGTCTTGCAGCATCTCTGTGGGGAGGCATCTCTGCTTGACCTATGTTTAAGCCATGTCTCAAGAGGCAGTCCGGTTCAGCATCTTTTACGACGGCAAGCATATACTATATTTACGTATTGCGGAAGTTGTTGATGGGGCTATCATTGAACAATGCAGCACATTGCCATCAAAATAAGTTATAAATATTATCGCATATATATATATATATATATATATATATATATATATATATATATATATAATAAAATACACTTATTTATTCGACCTTTGTAGTGTGGAGTGTCACTTTCAGACCTACGATGACATACACGACGAGGATGGGTCATGTTTGTGTTTTCGTGTGTGTATTTTTTTGTTGTTGTTGCTGTTGTTGTTGTTGTTGGGGGTTTTCATTTCGCTTAATCCAAAGTATTCGTGCTCGATACGTGTTCGAACATGAACCGCTTATTATTCGCTGAATTCGTATCATTCATTTGTCGTCGTCGTCCTGATCGGCTGGTCGCCGGCTGACAATACGCCAAGCGCCCACGCACGGCAGCGCTGCGACTACCAGACGATGCGATGCTATTCGGTTCGGTTCGGATTTGTTTATACGATGCCGCCGAAAGCGGGAGCGGACCGGGCGAAATGAGATGAAATGACGACGGCAACGACAGCGAGAAGCGAACAGAGATGCCGTGGCTGCGCCGTTGACTCGTTCAGCATTCCGGCAGCAGCAGCGGCTTGAAAACTCTTCCCGGGTTCTTCAGGTCTCACTTCCTTTTGTTTTTCGGGAAGGGCAACGCGATGGAATTACGCGTGCACCTTTGGCGATGAGATCCAGACAGGATGCAGGAGACAGAGGCAGATGCCGATGTGGCTTAGTCAAAACACACACTTCTTTGTCTCCCCTCCGAAAGAAAAAAAATAGCAAGGAACTGGCGCTCACTTGCCCGTCCTCCACAGTCTCGTTGACGCGCGGCACACAGACACATACCGATACGCTTATCAACATAAATGAGTTATGCTTTTCGTATAGGTGCAGTCGAACCAACCTCACTCTCTCTTCAATCATCCTCTCACTCTCTTCCTATAAATAAATAAATATACATATATATATATATATATATTAAAAAGTATTTATTTAATCTTCCAAAGTGTTTTTGTTCCCTTCAAAATAGCTAGCGCCCGCTGCAATACACTTTCGAAGCAATTTTTAAATGCCTATATTCATTTTTCGATATCTATACGTTTGCTTAAGGGTATACTGGTACATATAATAGAATGTACCACGTCCTTTGGAAACGAGTTAGGTTGCTTCTAGTTTTTATCTCCTCTATTGTCTCGAGACGTTGTTCCTTCAACTTTGGTCGTATCTATGGAACGGCAAAAATTCGTGCGGAGCGAGTGGATAGGGAAGTTGCGGAAATAGAGAATTTGATTTAGATATGTGTGCAGACGCGTTGTCCTGATGATGGATCCAAGAGCTGTTTGCCCGGAATTCAGGTCTCTTGCGTCGGACGTTTTCACGCAATCTTCTTAATGTTGCTACAGTATTTTTTTGTGACCGTAGAACCAGGTAACAAAATTCGTGGAAATGTTTTCCTCTCGGTGTGCTCTGTCTGTATTTTTTTAAACAACTTTTTCCTTAGAAGCACTACTGGGAGGATTGGGCTTCGATCTCGATGTCGTAACCATATACCCGTGACTCGTCTTCTTTAATAACTCGGCATCTTGAAGCAATCCAGGATCTGCTGCTTTCGCTTGAAGGTAACGCTCTGATATTTCTTGACGGGCGTTCATTTGCTAGAAAATCAACATTTTTGGAAAGAACATCGCTGCCTTCTTCTGACGCATAAAATTTTGGTCAATACTATTACAATTGACCCATGAGATATCTCAAAATCTTCAGCAACCTCTCGGATAGTAGGTCGGGGATTGATGAGTGCGATATCACAAACATTTTCAACGTTTTCTTCTGTTATTGATGTCGAAGCCCTTTCTGAACGGGGCCACTTCTCCATTTCCGGCTTCTTAAAAATCGCTGAAACCCGTTTGCTGAGTGAATGGCGTTTTTAATTGAAACAAATTGAAAGACCTTGGAGATTTTGGGCTGGTGGAAAAACTCTAATACTTAAACTTGCCGATCCGTCCTCGTATATATATATATATATATATATATATAGCTGAACATGATTACACTGCCCCACTTCACTCCAACGGTGAATTCAAACGTATGACTTTTATGGGTATTTTTATATATTTCAAGATTTGCATATGGAAAGTTCAAAAAGCGTTGTGGTGGACCTCAGAGTTCTTTAGTTAAGTAAGCAGAATTAACGCGTGATTTCCGCACAAACTGAGCGACGGAGCTTGCTGATGGCGCTTGGATGTGCGAATTACTGCTTGAAACAGCGCCCACGCGCTTGGCGAAGGTAGTAACCACGACGAAAATAGAATCCTCTACAATAACGTGACACGAAAGATACCTGGGTTGAAAATAACGTTCTGTTGTGTATTCGTTTGTATACTAACGGAATGCTTCACTATGAGGTACTTCCGGGAAGCCGGACTGCCATAGCGATTAATTCTGCGAGCAATTTTACAATTCTAAACAAAATCATTGCTCAGAAGCGTCTACATATAGCTGATATGATGGAAATGCAATATTTGAGGGTGACAGAGCCCGACTTCCTACACATATAATTGCACCCATGTCAAACTGTGAGTTTTCTCGAGATACTTTGTCAAATTTTGTTCACAGTTCTTATTGGACGCCATCAAATGATTTGATTTCTTCTTATTGTGGAAATCATTTAGTACATGTGCATGTCATCGAAACTTCTTTGGGTCATCGGACTTGTCTGATGGAGTTTGAGACCGATTCTGGAATCTGTTATAGGTTCGATCATTGCAACTATGCCCGTTAACGTTCAAGTCGCACATATGAAAAATTTCTAGTCAGAGTAATTTGCGGTTTTTGTAAATAAGCATCGTTTTATGTCGGAGTCTATTTTCGATACTGCACAAAACAACGAAATGCGAAGATCAGGCATTGATCCTGCCTACAAATGTATAAATAGCACCCTTCATATTGGTAAACATTTTGGCCGTCTCTGCATTCAGTATATTCTGTGCCGGTAGGACTACCTAGGCAATTTCAGTATGGTAGAGCGGATGGAATATTAATAGAGCACCCGTCGCGCAGTCAAAGGTTGGTTTTAGTTTGAACACCTTGTTGATGTACAAAAAATGTGAAAATTGGGTAGCTAAAAAGACCAACTAAAGAGCGCTTTGCTGTTTAAGGTCCGGGAAGAGCTAGGTAACACCAGACCATAAGAGTATCACCGACATTTTCGAAAAGAACTCTGAGGGAACACGCATGGCGAAGATTGTTCGAAAGAATTCATAGTGAAGAATTTGACTTGAACGCTGAAGCAGCATGCACAAGACCTTCTAAAATAGAGAAGGACGTTCTCCGCTTGAATGTGCGGCGAAATCCAACAGATTCAGCTTGCATAATTAATTAAACTTGACTATACTGCCGTCGACAGTGTGTTCCAAAACGCTAAAAGATTGTCCCGTCGTTCACATCGAACTTGTGGGAGCAGCAAAACGGCAAGGCAACGTCTACTTTCAGATGAGCTGTTTCAGTGTCGATAAAAGTAGGTGGGATCTCACTGAGCATCCACTGTACGCCCCGGACCGACCGTTTTAGAAGATCCTCCAGTCCGGTATCGGCAAAGCCCTTTTAGCTAGAAAAATATTCGTGTCTTTAGAGGACGCAATTGTTATACAATATTCACTCTACTCGAGGAACAAAGAAATCTACAAACAAATATCTAAAAGCTGCACGATAATTGGCAAGATATTGCTAAAAGAGATTCGATTGACGATTCGATACGCCTATGTTAATCAGTTCTGTTATCTAAAGTCTTATCAACCTGGCTCCCAGGTTTGTTTGTGATAGACCACTGGTGCGGGCTCATTCTGTGGCATATCGCCATAGATTGGGCAGTTTATTCCCGCACGGAGAGAAGAGCCTTAAAACTAAAAAATATGAGCGCATTTGTTTCATTAATTACCTCTCGTGAGACTAGCGGACACTTCTTGCGAGAAACGTCGTCAAAATTGCCGCCAAAATTCTAAGGGCTATTCTTCTACCTGCGCTAACTAATCTCTATAGAAGGCACTACGTATCAGCACGAGGTAGTCCATATGATGATGCTGATTATCATGACTATTAATTGGCGTGTTAATTTTAACATTCTTGCGCATAATACTCTGTTTACTTAGTTAAACTAAAATGTTTGACTGTACGCTTTGCCAAACATGTGTGTTCAAACATACATATACGCATATATTTGAATACAAATACATACATAGATAGATACGGTATATATATACTCACTGGATTATGCGAGAAACAAAACTATGTCTTTGCTGGGATTAAAGCCACTGATGTACAAATGCACGATTATAAAATTTGTTTATGTTGGATTATTTGCATTGAGAAAGCGTTACATTTATGGAAAGGACATAAATCACGCTACCACTCTAATAATGGAGGGGATGGTAATGCAATTTTATAGACGTGATTTTTGCAGAAGACGCCGCTTTAAGTAAATCTTCCAGTAAATCCGGAGGATTGCGCTTGCGGCATATTGGCTTGTGTGACCTGATTTATTTCATGCAATATATATATATATATATATATATATAGGGCGGTGCAAATGAAACAGTACGAAATAATAGTTTGGGCATAATTGAAGTATTTATTCGGAAGTAACCACTGTACACAAAGTTTACTGCCCAAGTGAAGTATATTGGAGACGTGTGGACACGCGTTCTCGTGGACCAACATCACTCCCTCCGTAAGCAGCCCAGGCCGTTTGCTCTTGACGGAGTTGCGTACTTTACGGAGTGTCTCACAGTAGACGTCACTGCTAATGTTTTTTCCGTGGGTGTTTCTCAAGGAATTCGATGAGTGCCGGATGTCGGATGCCGAAAAGGACGGTGAGCATCACCTTGCCTGCTGAGGGCACAGCGTCGATTTTTTTTAGAGGAAGGTGACGACGCATACTTCTATTGTATGCTGTCTCGCTTTTTCTCTGGCTCGAAGTGATGGCACCAGCTCTCATCACCGGCGGCGATCAGTTCCTAAAAAAAAAGAGGGGTCTTCATGATATCAGAAGAGGTGTTGCAGTGCTAGATTCATGCGCAGTTTTTTTTGCTCTTCCCTGAGCTTTTTCGGAACCCACTGCGCGTACACCGAATAACCCAACCTGTCGTGCGCAATTGTTCTTTTTCAACTCCTTCCACCATTACTGCCAACATTAGCATTGTAAAACGGGCACACCACTTCTTCGGCTATCATCTGGCGATGAATATCGGCCGGTTGAACACGTTTTCCAGCCAGAAATTTGATAACACATTACTGCTCTTCGAATCGTCGAATTTTGCAATGGGAACGCTACGATGTCGTCACACGCTCTGCCGCGTCAATTGGATGAGATGCACAACTGCCTGCTTCTCTTTTCCGTCATGCACAGGCGCCCACACATGCGCACGACCACGCCGGGCACTCAATTCGCGACTCTAGGTGTCTGACTACGTTATCTGAAGCGGCATATTCAAGTGTCAACCGGCCTGGTTGTTACGACGTTTCGTACCTTTTCATTTGAACATGTATATATATATTAGGAACAAATGTCAAAATTATTGAAAGGCACTGTCTTATGGTGTGCATTGTGATTTTCCTGCTTTTTCAGAGGTTGTTCCGACGTTCGCATCGGTGTTGTCGCGCCCTGCGTTCATGATCAGCTCCGACGAAGGAACGGCCTGGGGCCGATGAGCCCCATGTAAGGCCTTGCGCGTTGGCAGCGGCGGCAGCAGCAGCATCGTCTCCAGAATGGCCACCCCGCCATGGATGGAGGGTGCCTCTGCTGGCCCTCCTCTCCAGCAGGCCAATATGGCCCCGCAACAACATCAACAACAGCAGCAGCAACACCAACAGCAGCAGCAGCTGTCGCAAACACCTCAGCCGTCGGGTTTATCGGCGTTAGAGAGTGAGTATGAGATCATAGATGATTACTGACAAAAGCTTAAAATATATATATATATATATATATATATTCAAGATAAGAGAAGATATATGATTCAATCATCATTTCGATACGATCTATTTGTGGCCGGTATGTGTTTAGCCAGCCGGGCCTACACTCAATTCAATATACATATAGAATCATGTTGCTGGTGCTGAACTCATATCGATGCGTAGCGTAGACGCATTTGCCTTCCCGTTTTTTGTCTCAATAAATTACGCAATCAATGTTATGAAATGTTACGTTATAAAGTTTTGTTATGAAATTTTATATAATAATAACGCAAAAAATGTAATATTATTTTGCAATTAAGGTACACATATTATTTGCGATTAGAATCGTAAGGCCGCATAATTTATTGAAGTTCAGCGTGGCAGAGCAGCAGCTGTTACCGATTCACACATACACGTGAAGCACACCGTCTCGCTGACGAGTGACGTCTCACGACGTACGCTGTGTTATTGATGTGTTTTACTTAATTTTTGTTTTCATTAGTTACATATGCATATATACATCGATTTTATGTCGTGTCT
Source organism: Dermanyssus gallinae (assembly GCA_003439945.1). NCBI lineage: Eukaryota > Metazoa > Arthropoda > Arachnida > Mesostigmata > Dermanyssidae > Dermanyssus > Dermanyssus gallinae. Next base: position 333,236 of record QVRM01005167.1, read on the forward strand.
TGCATTTTCTTCGTGCTTTCGTCGGCAGGAATGTTGGATAACGCTCCGAAGCCGAGTGTAGGACCGCCCGATCCGTACGGGCAACACTGGGGAGCAGGACCATCTCAAGGTGCGATGGCAAGTTACCAGAGCGCTCCCGGCGGCTGGTATCAGCCAGCGGGACCTTTGGCCAGCGACTATCCCTACGCGTCACAGGGCGATCCTGGCATGGCCTCGCAGTCGTTCGGTCCACCTGCGTCACAGCAGGCCCAGGCTCCACCTCCACCGCCGCAGGACCACAGGGTGAGGAGACTCCATCACGTGGTCAGTCATCTCAGTCGATGAATGATATACTTCATGATTGCTATCATGACTAATTATAAGCATGCAAACGCATATCACTTATGTTTTTATTAGACATACAAGTATTATGCGAGCATTACTTATGGGAGCTAGCCAAGTCAACTGAGGGGAACGTTGAATTGTTGCTTCGAAGCCACAACAAAACAAACATTTCAAAAAAGTAAGCGAAGATGTTTAACTGGCATGTATATATATATGTGTATATATAAAGTCGGGGCGGTATAGCGGAGATAGCCTTGGATTCTGCCGTAATGAGTCGCCGGTCAGAGCCCGACACGACGCAAAATAGATTTATTCCGAGAACTTGTTTCGTGAGGCCCAGCACAGTGTTGTGACATGAAGAGTCTTTATTTATTCCCTAAGTGTAACGTTATCCTTTTCTACTGAATGTAATTATGCCGTCTTTTTCTTCACTTATCGGACACTTTATTAGTTCTTGTTTTAAATGTCCTATTTTGTATTTATTTTTATCTTTATTTTATCTAATGTCTCAACTCTTCCTTTTAAGCAATTTTCAAATATTAGGGAAATGAAAAAGTCTCAGGAAGTGAGTCGAGGAGGGACTTGGTGCAAAACAAGGTTCAAATAAATAACGACCATCTGCTTAAAGGTGTATTTAGCATTTCTACTGTGGAAAGCGTCAACACATATTATATTACTAGCAAGCTACAAACTGAAGATCTCGCTAGTTGGGCGCTAGGTGAAGATAGGGAGGAACACGATAAGGGTTCAGTGGGTTTGTGAGTATCAGACTACTAGCTGGTAGCTGGCAACGATGCATGTGCATTACGCATTCCCGAAACCTCCTATAAGCCTAAAAGCTGGAACAATGGATTATTGGTTGATATAACGAACATTATTCGAAATTATATGTGACCGTATTTTCTGCTTGTTCTCTCTCTCTCTCTCGTTCTCTCTAACGCACACATTCGACGTTTAGTATCATCCAACGGAAATGCAACAGCCGCCCCAGCCGATGGGTCAGCAGGAGCTGGCGAGCTACTATTCCCCGCAGAACACGAATAGCTCGTCACTAGGCCCGCCCAGCGACCAGTGGTGGGCGTACGCTCCGGAGGGCCAGGGGACGCGTCAGTACGACCACTACCCGACGACGTCTTCGGCGACGACGGCGGCCGTCGCGGCGGCAGCGGCTGCTCAAAGCTACTACGCGACCGATCCGCAGAGTTACGCCGCTGCCGCAGCCGCCGCTGCGGCCGCAGCGGCTGCTGCTGCAGCGGCAGCCTCGCAACAACAACAGCAGCAACAGCAACAACAGCAGCAGCAGCAACAACAACAGCAGCAGCAGGCCTCGCAGGTGGGCATGTATAGTTCGAACATTCCGGCGAACGCCGCCGCCTTCAACGGGGGGTCGGCGAGCGGCGGTGGCTCCTCGAACGCCGCAAGCCAGTACTCGTCGCATCACGCGCAATCGCAGTCGGCAGGAGGGGCGCCTCCATCTCTGCCACCGCCCCCTCCACCGACGTCATCGGTGGCGTCATCCCCATCCCCCTCCCCGTCGTCATCATCGCCACAGTTCGACCATCACCAGCATCATCATCATCAGCACCACCACCCGTTCGGGGGTTCTTCTGCTGCTGCCGCCGCCGCCGCTGCAGCAGCAGCAGCGGCTTACGCACAGACGGCCCCGCAGCAACAGCAGCATGGCGGCGGCGGCGTACCCCCGCAGTCAGCGGGTCCCCCGCCGCCGCACCCACGTGGCGGAGGATACTTTGAGCAGGCGTACTGCGAGTCAACGCCGTACGGGCCCGTCAAGAACGAACCACTGCCGCCGTCGCCCTACCCGGGCAGTCCGAATCTCAGTCGAAGTGGAGGCTCGGTAGGCCCGTCCTCGTCAAGCCAAGGCTCCGTACAGGGTGTACAGCAGCAACAACAGCAGCAACAGCAGTCACCGCATCAGCATCAGCATTCACCGCTGTCGCAGCCGCAGATGTTCTCTCCGTACGTTAGCCAGCAGGGCTACCCGCCACCACCGACATCTCTTCAAGGCCCAAGTTCGGGTGGCTTATCGGCCCTGTCAGGCCAACAGCAATACGCGTCAATGTCGTCGGCCGCGGCAGCAGCAGCATCATCGGCATCGTCAACCTCGGTCTCACAGCAGATGTCATCGCACCAGCAGCACCAGCAGCAGCAAACAGGGCCCCCACCCGCCGAGCCCAAGAAGCCACGGAGACGAACCAAGAAAGGTGAATATATACATCGATTCACCACAATATGGAAAAGGGTATGGGCTCATTGAGTAGTTAGTGGCCGAGCCGATTAGCGCTCAGCCTGTCGTCGCTCTAGCTGTCGCGCGTCTTGCGTGTATCTTTGGAAGTTTCGGTTTAGTTTTGACCAATATACGTAGAAAGGTTAAGTAATTTTTCTATCTTAGATGTATTGACATCCTTCTTACATACACTAGAGTCCCGATAAGAACATGTTAAGCATGCTTACCTTGCCTCATTTGGGCATGTTCCCATAATTCCTCTAACCTGCTATCTAACGCCGACTGTCTTTATTTGTGTTTCACAAATATAGTTAAGGAGCCGGTTCCGGAGGTGCCCACCGCACCCCCACCTTCGATGCTTATGCAGTCACATGCCGGCCATATGGGTCATATGGCACCTATGCCCGGCCAGTTCGGCCCTCCGCCATCATCGATGGCCGCCCCGATGGGGGTGGGGCTGCCCCCAGAATACAGCCCATATTCGCAGGGTCCAACCGGCTACCCAATGCATCCGGGCGGGCCGATGGACGCGAACGGGCCCATGATGGGCAGCCATTGTCCCCCGGGCATGCAGCCTCCCATGCACAATGGTGGCGGAATGGGCCAACCGCACGGCATGGGCGCTGTCAGCCAGCAGCTTCCTCCTCAGCCGCCGCTACACGGTCAGCACCCGATGTACCCTGGCTTCGGTCTTCCTCCTGAGCATCATCATCAGCAGATGATGGCGCAACATCACCAGCACCAGCATCAGCAACATGTTCACCAGCATTTGTCGCAGCCTCTTCAAGCAGCCGACCAGCGAGGCGTGAAACGTGAGGGCGACATGATGCCAGGCGACCCGTCCAAACGTCTCGCATCAGTCCTCTCATCACAAGATGACAACGCGCTGAGTCACGCTCCCGTTGAAGAGGCCGCAAGTGTTCGGATGCAGCCGGGAAGCCTTAGCGTGACTGCAGAGCCAACTGGAACCGACAACGGGTCGACCAAGGACGACAACGTTACGGAGAAGGATGAGTCGACCCAGGAGTCGACAAATACGATCGAAAGTGCCAAAACAGAAACCGAAGACGATGACCCCTCGAAGGTAAGCGAAAAACCTGCTTGGGCCATTCGTCGGCAAGCTTGTCACCGGGGATGCTTTAAGGACGTTATTGTTTAAATAGGTTTTGACTGTTTCAGGGACGCGATTGTTTAAATACGTGTCGTGTCGCCGATACAGTTTTATGCGTACAGTGGTGCTAACCGGATGTACGTCCTCTTGATGATCTTTTTCATTTCACTACTATTCCAGATGGGGGCTGCAAATGGTGACAAATGTCGAGGCTCGTCGAAGAAGGAGAATGGTGACAGTGGTGGTAGCAAGGATGCAGATAATAGCGAGGAAAAAAGTAGTAAGGAAGAGGGGGGTAGCAAAGATGAAAATGAACAAGGTGAGGAGAAGAAGGATGGTGATCAGAAAGACGAAGAAGCAAAAGACAACGATAACGATGAGGACGACGATGATGCAAAGTCCAAACTGCCCCTTCGAAGGAATATCAAGGACATCAAAGATGAAGCGTCACTCGACGAGCGAACGAAGCGAGCTCAGAAGGAAGAGAAGGAGCGCATGGAGCGCTTACAGAAACAGCGACAGAAAGCGTTAAACGCGCTCAAGGAGCTCCGAGAACAATTGACGAAGCCGCTCGATGAGAGCAAGCCAGAAGCTGCCGAAGGGGCAACGTCGACGAGCGACGAGGTTGGAGTGGAAAACAAGGACGCCAAGCGGGAGGAAGAAGGCAGCGTCGCCGAAATTAAGGAGGAACCCGAAGAAGTGACCATCGACCAGGAGGAGAAACGAACGGCGAAAAAGAAGGAAAAAGACGGCGATGTCATTGAGTTGTCGTCCGGTGACGAAGATGACGAGTCCTGCGAATTGGGTGATGGGACTGGTATGAAGAAGGACAAAGATGTTATTAGTGTCAGCGACGAGTCGGAAAGCGAGGAGGAAGAGCTCGACCTCACGTCCCTGGTTCATCCTATACGAGACGACCAGGGCCGCGTACTTATCAACGTGGGACATGATGACGACGAGGAGGACATTTTTATCGCACCCCAACTGGCCCACATTGTGAAACCGCACCAGATTGGCGGGGTGCGTTTTCTTTACGAAAATGTGGTTGAAAGCAAGGAACGCTTTGAAAGTTCGGCAGGCTTCGGCTGCATTCTTGCCCACAGCATGGGCCTTGGAAAAACCATACAGGTCATTACATTTATTGACGTCTTTCTACGACACACGTCAGGACGGAAAGTACTGGTGATCACACCTATTAACACCATCCAGAATTGGCAAGGTATGGTGGCAACTCTTCGCTTTTTGACCTGCTGATGATTGCGTTACTAAATATGATACTTTCTAGAACACAGAATATCTTCTTACGTGCACGCTATGTTTAAGCTATGTTATACACCATGGTCACATTCTCCCCGTCAGTGCCTAATGTTAGAGTATTGGTTTTATTTTCAGCCGAGTTCGACAAGTGGGTTCCAAGAGAAGATCAGGTGCACCCGTCTCTCGTCAACGATGGCCATGTGCGACCTCGCAATTTTCCGGTGTTTTTGCTGAACGAGTCATATAAAACCACGACCGCGCGGCACCGCATCATAAAAGAATGGGAAGATCAAGGTGGCGTGATGTTAATGGGCTATGAAATGTACCGCACACTGGCCTTAAAGAAGACCTACAAGCCAAAGGGAAGGAAAAAGGCTAACAGCGCTCAGAACACTGAGGAGGCACTTCGCCGAGACCGTGCGTTGCTTGACGAGGTATATGCGGCGTTAGTTAGTCCGGGGCCGGACCTTGTGGTTTGTGATGAGGGCCATCGAATCAAGAACTGCAATGCCTCTACGTCGACCGCGCTCAAGGACATAAAAACACGCCGTCGAGTCGTTCTTACCGGTTATCCGCTACAAAACAACCTGATCGAGTACTGGTGCATGGTTGACTTTGTCCGGCCCGCTTATTTGGGCACTAAGATGGAGTTTACCAATATGTTCGAACGGCCTATACAAAACGGTCAGTGTGTCGACTCAACGCCAAAGGATCGGCAGTTAATGAAGTTCCGTGCCCATGTGCTACACTCGATGCTCATGGGATTCGTGCAACGTAGAGGTCACGGCGTGCTAAAGGACGCCTTGCCGCACAAAGAAGAGCATGTGATAATGATTCGAATGACTGAGGTTCAGCGTGCGCTCTATTCGGCGCTTGTGCGTGAGTTTGTCACCGATTCCGACAATTCGGCCAATCCATTAAAGATTTTTGCTGTCTGTTGCAAGATCTGGAACCACCCAGACATTCTGTACAATCTAGTCAGGGACAAAAAGGGCCTCCCGCCGACAGCAATAATGGATTTGGATATCGATGACGGTACCGCAGAGGGCCCGCCGAGTGGAGTATGCACACCACGAAAAGCACCCGGAGAGGACGGCGAGGCTCTTATGGAGCCGGATGCACCAGTGGAAGATAAAGACGATACTGCGGTTGTCAAAAAGAAACGGGGTCGCAAGAAGAAGGAAACGCAAATACCTCCACCCGTTGAGCCTTTACAGTCTAGCAAGGTGGACGATGAACTCAACAAGATCTCCTATGAATGGGCAAGTTACACTAATTGATCGTCATCAGCTATCGCAAGTTAGACAGACTTACAGTTTACCACGAATCCGTTTGAGATCCCTTTACTGAACGAATATAGTGTCAATTCGACTGATCTATTTTTCATCACAGTTGTTCCAAACATTGTAGGACAAGCAAACGTTGTGTTCTCCGAAGCTCTGGTAAACTGATGTAATCGTAGTGACGCTTATCTGCAACGGGCTCTTTCTTGTTCCTATTACCATAAGATCAATGATTCATTCATTAGGGCAAAACTCCAGAAAACTATTTGCAGATAGTTACGTGTGTGAAGCAATTTGCATTGATGGTACTTTGTTCCATTTTGGTTGGTATGTAGGCGTACGAGATTCTTGAAGACTATAAACCGGACATCATTGGCAACAGTCACAAAATGGTTCTTCTCATGGAGATGGTGGACGCAGCGATGAAAATCGGCGATAAGCTACTTGTGTTCAGCCAGTCTCTTCTTACCCTCGATCTTGTTGAGCGGTTCCTTCAGGCACGCGATCTACCGCCACGGCCTGGCTTGCCGTACACGGATAAATGGGTTAAAAACCGAACTTATTTCCGTAAGTTATCTTTTGAAGTCAATTATATATATATATATATATATATATACACACTTTATTGTTTATATATTAAGTTGCATAATTGAGGCTGCGTATGCTGCTGACTTACGTGATTGTTTGTTGGTAACTCGGTCTCATAGCAAATAGCTTGGCAGATTGATTGAACCGCTTTGTTTATGTGTTCACTTTCTATCATCTGCAGGTCTTGACGGCAGCACTTCGGGACAGGACCGAGAAAAACTAATCAATGACTTCAACCATAACCCGTGCGTATCCTTGTTCCTGCTGTCGACGCGAGCAGGCTGTCTCGGCATCAATTTGATAGGAGCAAACCGCATAATTGTTCTGGACGCCTCGTGGAATCCATGCCACGACGCGCAGGCTGTCTGCAGGGTTTATCGCTATGGGCAGCAAAAACCCTGCTATATCTACCGATTTGTCTGTGATAACTCGCTTGAAAAGAGGATCTACGATCGCCAGGTACGTTTCGATTCATGACTATGTTTATCTATTCAAGGATCGCGCGGAGTTTGACTGACCTCATATGACCTCAATAGGTAGTGACAATTACTTTGGTTAGATTTACTTGAGTCATAATTTTGTGATGGTTTTAATTTAAAATAATTATCACCAATTACCATTATTACTGTCAGATGGCCTCTATTTAGGAAGAGCGTTTTGATGAGAAGACAAATGAGCATGTGGCTAGACGACGGCGTTGGTCACGGCTGTCGCTAACAACGACTATGTTCGTGTTATCTCCTACAGGTGAACAAGCAAGGGATGTCAGATCGTGTGGTCGACGAAATGAATCCTGAAGCAAAACTTACGTGGAAAGACGTGTCCACGTTAATACAAGAAGATGAAACCGACCCGCCCGTTGAGGACTACTCAGACAAGAGTGAATCATTTAGCGATCCGATCATGAAAGCAATCGTGGCCGGACATTCGGCTGCGTTTACCAAGCTGCCGTTTGAACACGAGTCGCTTCTACTTGACCAGAAAGATCAGAAATTGACTAAGTACGAGAAGAAACTGGCTAAAATGTCCTACGAGCAGGAGAAAAAGGCGGCACAGCTGGGTGTTCGGGGTGCTTACAGCATGGGGTTAATGAATGGCGTACGAGGTGGATACGGCAATTACACGCCGAGGGTGGGCATGATTCGGGATCTCAAAACCGGCCAACTGGTGCCAACTCCCATGGGCACACTGGGGGTTAACGCCAGCACTGCCTTAGTTCACCAGTTGATTAAGCAGGGCATGACGGTGCAGAAGATGAAGGTGCCCCGAAGCATCTCGATCGGGCTGGTTAACGAAATGCCCGTGCACGTGGCTGCCGGCAGCGAACTGTTCGTGATGAAGACGCCTCGTGGGGTTTATCTGCGTCTGCCGTGCGAGCGCGTCATCGCCATGAGGCTGCCGCAGACCCTTGATCAACTCTGTATGGCACGGCCCAGCCCGTTCAGGACCACTGCTCAGCCGGAGTATGGCTTCATGAACGCTAGCACCGCCCGCAAGCCCGAGGTGATCAATCTGGACGACGACTCGTCCACCGACGTCGAGGACGACAAGCCTGCAAAGGCAAAGCCCAAGGTGATCACCATCGAATCGGAGACTATCTCACGTAACAAGGGTCTTTACGACATGCTCACCAAGGACTGCAAGTCGGCCGCGGCGCCGAAGGACGACGCGGACGGTGATCTCCTTGGCAGGGTGGTGGCGAACAAAGACTTGCAGCTGCAAGTAACAGAGGTGCGGACGGAACGCAAAGCACGAATGAAAATCACACAGAGGAAGCGCGTCGACACTAACAGCGGAAGCGGCAGTGGGAGCGGCGATCGGGCTCAGCTGCTAGAACTAAACGGAGATGGGGTCGAGGTGTCCGAAGTACCACTTGAGGGTTTGGAGGGCCCTGATTGCGTGGACGGAGATACCGACCCCGATGGCGGACTTCGAGGCGATACAGCCGAGGACGAAATATTTGATTTGGGAGGGCTGCTTGGAGCAGAGATCAGTGTGAGTCCGGTCAAGCCGTTTAGACAGCGACGAAAAAGTCCGATCCGGACAAAGCTTGAAGAGGACGACGAGGAGGAAGATGACGACGATGTTGATGACGCGGTTGCTACAAATGGCCAAACAAATACACCTTCCAGCAATGGTGAGTAGCAGAATTCATAGAAATAGTGTAATAGTAAACTGCCTTGAATGTTATATACACTTGCCATCTTAGTTTTTATGGTGAATTATGAATTGAACACGATACTGTCTGTGATCGGTATTTCGATTTAATCATATGATGTCAGACTGGAATCTACTGGTAAACTAGTCGAGTACACATTGGTTTATTCTTAAATTAGTGCACGCACTTCTGTTCTCGTTATCCCGCTTATATAATACTAAGTTAATACTCGTGAGGGCATATTTACAGTACAGCACGTTTAACTTACTGAAAAAGTATATAGACAAATCTCTCTCATATATATATATATATATATATATATATATATATATATATATATATATATATATATATCTGTATCAAGTACATGCATTTCTCCACGAAAATGCATACAGCATCTTAGAGGACACATATAAGCAGATCCATGCCGGATCGTGTTCTTTGATCCTATGCTGACATTATTGACAATCTGCTGCGTCCTTGTTTTTGTGCAAAGCTTGTTAATTACTATTTATTTTTAGACGTTCGTATTTATTTATTTCATTATAATTTAGAAGAATATATAAAATGCTTCACGGCGTTGCTGCTCGATTTATTTTTGATGCACTATTATTGACGGCGTGTGGCTGACGCCTGTCGACCAGTTGAACGCGGCTAAATTGCTCTGTACAAAATCATTGCTGCAAGCAATTTAGATTTACTGCAACAAAATACACTGATAGATTAAGCATAGCACGGCTTTATCAGTAAATAGTCCCCGTGTAGGCAATTTGAATTAGCGGTAAATTGCTACACAGAGCTCATAGAAGATTGTAGCCGTTTTCGTTATTCTGCAACGGGTCAAAACTCTAAGGCGTGTAGACGATCCTAAACTATACTGATGGTAGAAGTTTATATTAATCTAAGGCCGTTACTACGGTTCGAATATTTTCGGCCGTTAGCGTAAGGCAAATGGAATGAGAATCTCGAACTATAAATATGTCGTTCTTGAACATGACGTGAAGGAATATAATTACAGTATGGTCGGTCCATGCCTTCAGCGGAGTTTTTTGAGGAAACTTTGACGTGTTTGCAGTTTCAGTTGCAACTTGTAAGATAAACCGATTTTCGTATCATTACCCCCAGTTGATTAAATATACAAATACTATAATAAAATTAAAAGTGTCCATTGCTTTTAGGATTCCACGTACAAAGATTGAGATATTTAGTTTAGTTAATCTATTGTCCTTAAAGATATGCCTCAGGCTGTTTCAAGCTCGCAGAGTACGAAGGATAGTTAAGAATATTAAAGAAAAAACAATCTATCTAACAAATGGAATACACTTATTTATGAAATTGATCGTCTGCATGATTGTCGGAACTATTTGTGTTAAAACATACCGATTTTCAGCTCATAATTGCTCATGATAACATGTGTGCCTTGTTTTTCTTTGGGTTTCAGACAACTCTCAGGGTTCAGCGTCAGATAACTCAATAGGGGTTAAGCGTAACCCGCTAACGATCCAAAGTTTGGACGAATTGCTAGGTCCCAAGACAGCGAGTCCTCCCAGCTTGCCTCTCGTAGTACCATCACCTCCGGCGTCTACAGTTTCTCTCCCACCACCAGCGGAGATGATGGAACCAGACACGACTACAACGTAGAGCACTGGGCCCTCGTCGATCATTACGTGTCGTGTTAGTGCTCGGTTACGTCGACAGACAAACTGCTACCGTAGCGGTATTGTTGCCACGCCGACAGAACCTGTTGAACAGGTTATACCGTTCGTCTGAAGGCGTGCACCAAAAACTTAAATATCCTTGAAAGGCTGATGAACCATCCGTATTGTATCATCACACCACCGTATACAACTAGCATCCGTTCAATGCCTGGACAACAACGTTATGTTTACAAGCTAATCGGGTATAAGTATGGTGGGCAATGTTTATACGGGCATACTGGTACAATGAGCTGCTGTTTTTCGTACCGGTTGTCCACCATCGTTTGCTCTGGATAGGCAAAACAACGTTTAGTGCCAGTGTGAACAGCCAGATAATAGCTGTTTTGCCAGTTGACTTGCTAGGCGTTCATTCTTGTATATATATATATATATATATATATATACTGCCGTAAATTAATGTGTGCGTACAGACGCTTCGTTAGTAACCATTCGCCGAGGTAATGTGTTGTCGTCGTGTTAGGGTCGGTAATGGGCGGCGTTCATTTCGTGTTGAGGCAAAACATCTAATTCTGCCTAAATCAGGGAACGAATTCATATGTCTAATGCTTATATATGCGATGCATACGATGAATCAATTATTGTTCGTGTCAGCACACGAACGACACGGGACGATGCTCTCGCGTCACTCACGACAATGTTGAGTTTGTATATATACCTGTGTGTACAGCGAAAAATAATTGCACTGTGTGACAATGGCGACAATGATGATAAGAATGACCGTATAGGATACGCCCGTTATAAGGAGGATCGTGACGATGATCATGACATTATGAAATGTCAATGCTTAGGGTAAAGGGTTTTGCTCGATCAACAAACAACAAATGGCCCACAGTTGTACCATGTTAGAGAAGACGGAAGACACCCACGAAACGATCGGTGTCGGTCGCTTCAGCAGCCACCGTACAGCCAATCTAGCAAGCAAATTCGAGAGCTAAGCTCGTGTAGGTACGCACTGTCTCCCATTGTCGATTGTTCCAATTGCTCCGGCGGCTCCCGTATTGTTGTGCGCCATTCTTGATGGCTGAGATTTTGCAGTTAGTTGAGTCACTGGAGCGGCGATAGATAATGGCTGTGGGGGAATTAATAGGCCGCTTTCAGCAAAGCTGTTAGATGCCTCCTATTAGTTAAGCGTTCCCGTCAAGTGTTTAGGCTTTTTTAAATATTGACGTCCCTTTAAAAATTAGTCTGTCCGACTGGCTAAAAATCTACAAGAGATAATTGTCATGTGACTGTATGTGTTGCACGCTATGTTGATAGAGCCGGCTCGTGCGCTCGGCAAGTCTGAGAACTCTTTTTCTTTTGCCTATCCAAGGGGAGCGGAGACGGATATGTGAAATTAGCAAAATTCTGGCGTGGTCTAGGAACAGTTGCCACTTGAATGAGGTCAGCACTTGGATCAGCAGGTGTGATTTGGCCATTTATCCTTTAGAACTTCAAATGAAATTTAGATTTCGTCTCCTGTGTGTGCACGACCCGGCGTAGTTAATGCCTGATTTACACAGTGCGTTTACGTTAAAATATATTTATATATATATGTATATGGCACTAATTGCGCAATGTGTATGTGTGTGTAGAACTTGACGATATTGTAGAAGAACTCGATAGGTGTATATATCCATGTATATGCGTGCGCGTGCACTTGGTGATGCACCGCGCGCCGCTCTCATTACCCGATGACGCCTGTCTTTAGCCCTCAATCTAGCAATATTTATCTTTTTTCATTTAAGAAAAGCCATGCAAAAGTTACCTGCGAAACGTATACATTTCTACTCCTTTCTGCAGCAAGTAGCATTTAGTTTTTGCTTCTGCTTCGAATATGTTGACACAGCACCACAAGCTTTTCGTTCACGACGTTGCTTAACACATTTCTTCTCGCTTACAAAAAACATGTGCTCGTATATTGAGAACAAGCGCTTCTCGACCTCCGTGCGAAGACATATGGGTTAGTTGCAGTAAGTGGTATTTCTCTACTTGTTTTGTATACGCTAATATAGCGGCTGGAGAAGGTCAGCTATGATTTCACTCCACTCCATGCTTGTGCGCTCAATCAGCTTTCAAAACATAACAGGACTAGATTTAAGGAATTTGGTACCCCGTGTTATGATGTTCCTTGTTAACTTTTTTTTGCTTTAATTACAAGTAATAATTTTTTTCGCAGTTTGCATTATGGGTTTACGCTTACATGGGGATTACGTCTAACCCGAAAGTGAGACAAGTCGTCTTTGTTTATTAGCACTAGTTGCGACTGGCTGTGGAAGTTATAGAAGAAGACGGGAATTATTGTAAAGTTGGCAAGCCAGAAGAGTGCATGGACTTCAATTCTTCATCCTTTATCGCCATAGTGTTGACATGGAGGGTTTAGTCAATAGCCGGTCGTTTGGCTCTGAAGTCCGATAAGGACGAATGTGGTGAAGCACAGTCAGATATAGCGGCCGTTATGCGTATGTTTCCTAACGACAGCAAAACAAGACAAAGACGCTATCGTGTTCTGAGGGCAGCGGCGAGCAAGGAAATCCGTCTCTAGGAAGTAAGCGAACCTTGTAGAGGAATATGAGCTTTGTTGTCACCGCGGTGTTCTCGTTCGTATTATGGTGAATGTGCTGGGCGCGAGTGTGGGCTAGGGATACAAATAAAGCTGTTGTTGAGTTTTGTGAAAAAGACATTTGCGCGATCTGCGTACTAAACGATGAAAGCATATAGGCGAATGTGTGTATATGAGTCAGTGATATATATAATAATTTCCTGTATACTGACCTTGCTTCCTTCAATCGAGACAAAGAAAAGCTGTCCACTACGCGAAAACGCGACACGACTGCATGCGATTATTTTGGCGGCGCTATATATATATATATATATATATATATATGAGTACACGACTCTCTGTATCATAGTTAGTTAGACTAAATGTTTCGTAATTAATTGGGCTAAGAAAAAATGGAAGAAGAAATGCACTGTAATATAATTTGTCTATGACCGTGATCTGAGCGGAGTTAACCAATTTTAGTGTCTAGATAAGTATGCAGAGTAAAAGGAGACTGTGACGAATGGATGACGATCCACAAGGTGAAGAAGGGTGACGCTAATGTAAATCTACGCAGCTTGTAAATAAATCTATCCTATTTATGTCTCTCAGAATGGTGATTTTATCCTATTAGTCTTAAACTGAATATGGTTAGTTGCCCTGTGTTGGTAGATGGAAAAAGTAAAAATATTTAGTTGATATTTATAAGTATTAGTCATGACGAAACCACCTGCGGCAAGACCCGATGCTGTACTTATCCAATAAGGCCGCATTCCAGTCAGGAAAGATTTTAGTATTTCTCGACAAGGAATGTTTTTTTTGCATATCAAGAGGGATTATCTAATAGTTAAGCCACCCCTCGGTTTACTTTTTAGCTATATTCCAGTAGAAGACTCCGATGCTTCTGATCGATAGCCGTGACTGGTTGGAGTTATCGTGTGTGACAGAGTAAAAAAGTTAGATGTGTAATGCTGCTGTTGCCAAAGTTTGGATACACTTCAAACAGTATACTTTTGACTTCAACTACGAGAAAGTATTCTATTAGTCTCGCGTCCAGAGTCCAGAGTTATTCTTAGTGCTCGTTTTTGGTAATATAAGACGCATCTGTGCCAAGCCATAAACTTCTACAGCGTAAGTCAGTTGACAATCGCAAAACACATCGCCAACGGGTAGTTCTGGGGATGAATTGGTTGAGCTCTGTATGAAGCTGTATTACTGTCAGGTTTTGTTTACGTTTACGTGTAAGATGTGTTTCAAATGCCAGCTTCTCGTCCAACGTAACGCCTAGAAACTTATTTTACATTAGAAACGAGAGGGCTATGTCGTCGCACTGGAATCGAAGGGGATTGGTCATGACGGAGCCCCGCGGTGAAAGGAATTGCGTTGTACCCATTTTCCTCAAATTCATAATTTCTCAATTCATTCTTTAATTTCCTAATTTATTCGATTTGCCTCCTATTCAACAAAAACAACAGCAGCCAAGACAAGAAAATATCAACCGCTTCATATGTCTTTTTTAACATTAGGTTTCTGCGAATCTCGACATAATTGGATCAAAAACCGAACTGACGCTGACTTAGACCATTAAACATCCCAGCCGTGTTCGTTCAACTGTTAATATATAGTCTTTTCGAAAATCTGCCGTACATGTATATTAGTTATTTTTTTATGGGACCGTCTTCTACGAGAGCAAATAATTTCAACTCAGTAATACCTGATTGAGCTTAATAATGCCAGTTTTACATATTTTCGATAATTGCAACAAGGGTATTTTCCAGAAAAGGCTATCGCCCGGGTCTGAATATATGTTACAGCATAAATCGTCATCTCCACGAAGCAGACATGTATTTTTGGCAGACGTCGACCAGACAAATTGACATAGACTAGCATTTATTTAACAGCTTGGGGAATAAATACGCGTCATACGCAAAACTCCGGGTACTCGGTAACTCGCACTAACATTCAACAGCATGTCCAGAGAACTGTGTATACATATGTAATTGTTTAGGCCCTACTCTAAATAACGCGTTATATATATATATATATATATATATATATATATATATATATATATATATATATATATATATATATATATATACATATATATCGTTTCTAATTTGCAGTACGCCGGTACAAACAGTTTTTCATGTGTAACAATATATAAACGTACGTTTCATGTTAAAAATTTCAACATGGTTTATTTACGGAAATTTGTATTACATATTTTTGTTCTCGGTAAAGAAATAAAAATAAAATCTAATGAAGTCGCGAGAATAAAAAATCTTAAAGAGAATAATAAATATATGCGTTCTTTTGCATAGGCACCTCTCAGTCGTGAAGTCTATGATTGTCATAATTTCAAGTAACGCGCATTTCAACACTTTATAATACGCAAAAACTTAGACTATGTTTAAAAATAAACGTGTTTCTAACACACATTGCAAGAAATGTTCCAAAAATTTCGTCGTTTTCAACTGAAGTTTTTTAATGCAGGGAACGAGTCTAAACCACAGTTTGCAGGCATATCAGTAAGGTTCTGACGAATATAAATATATACGTTTTGATTGGAATGAAAAGATGGTTTGAATACCCAAGGTGAATAACTGATACCGCATTGGGTTCTTTAAAAACTCGATTATCGGAACACCATTTGCAGAAGGCAGAAGGTTGTCACTGTTTGTATATTCCAGCATATCGTCCGTGGCAGGCCACTATTGCTGCACATATGTTTCGTCCGAGGCTATGATTGTATTTAGACTGTTTGTCGTGTCCTATTATTTATTGACTGTTTTTTTTTATTCAATAACAGACGCTTCTCATTTTACAAATTGCAGAAGAGTTAGATTTTAGGGTAATTACGGCAGCCCTAGCGATAAGCAAGGCACATACGCAGGCTATACAAGAATCCCTATAATATATGGGCTCTCTTGCACGCGCCTCAATTTTCCGGGTTCGACAAGAGATCACGTTACAAAGCGACATTGTATATCTAACAGCATCAAACGCTTCTCATCCGACAGCCATGCCTCACTTATTATCTTGGGACTCACTCATTGATCATCTCCGGACTACCTCTAGTAAAATTTAAAAATTGACAATATAATATTTTACGTATAGCGTGCAGCAAAGGTTCTCCATTGGAGAGTAAACGTTTGGGTTTTTGGTTATGACTATCTGAGTTGCTTGTAATTTTAGTATATATAAATATAACATCATTGTTATTATGGTAGTAAATATAAAATTAAGAAATAATGTGTGTATTGCTGTGGATGTCGCTTACAAATGCGTCTTTCTTTGTGAAAGAGCTTTTGATAGCATAACTATACAGCTTTAAAATAATTACAGTTTTCAGTATACGAAACTATCTATATTTACATACTATTCTCACAACCATCAAACTAACACATATTATATAAATATATAAGTGATCATTAAAGTGATCATCAAAGTGATCATTAAAAGAAAAGAGACGTCAGAATGTGCTGAAAAAGAATTCCCCGAGGGTTCATTGCTATCCATTTACAAGCACATCTTTGCTTTGTCACCCAAGTCAAAGATATCCGGGGACCGAAAGTCAATCATAGTATGGCTGCCTGATTTAGAATCTACCCAGAAGCTATTACCAGTCACCAGCCTTGGAGACTTCGCGGTGACGGCTCACTGTCCTTCATTATCATAATTTCGGGCAACGATTCAAGGAGTCCCAACTTGCCTTACAGAGGAAGAAATGTTAAAGGAACTAACATCGCTAGGGGTACTCCATGTAAAGCGGCTTACGCGGTTTCAGTCCGGGACCAGGATCCCCCTGGGTAAAGGGATTCTGCTGTTTGCCCGGCAACCTCCTACATCAATATTCTTGGGATTTCAGTCGCACCAGGTCGTACTCGAACCTGACCAGCCTAGGCTTTGTCACAAATGCCTACGGCCTGGACACTTCGCGAAACGTTTCACACAACAGCAAGTCTGCAGGAAATGCGGCAACACAGGCCACCTTGCCGCAAGTCGCACCAATAAAACGCGGTGTATCAACTGCCGGGGTGCTCACCCGTCCGGGTCGCCATCCTGCCCCCGTCTGATCTATCTCAAAGAGAGAAACAGATTACTGCTCGAAGCCAGAACCCTGCAGCAGGTTCGGGTAACGTATCCGGCTGCTGAGATCACCAGCAGTCGGCCAAACCCCACATCGCAATCAGGAACCCCGCCGCAACATCCAAGTGGGCAACCTACTTATGCCAACGTCGTTCGCGGTATTTCACAGTCACCCGAGGACCCTGACCCGCAGCTGTTACCTCCTGCTCCGAGGCCACTTCCCACCAAGAAGTCCAAGAAACGCCCAAGAAGATCCTACACGAACAAGGGGACTCTCGCCCCACGGCGCCGATTAACCCGTACCTCGTTGCGTCGAGCACCTAGACCTGCACAACCTACCCTCACCTCGGCTGATGCTGTAAATCATTTGTCGCAAATCGTATCAGGGGGCGGATCCGACCTGTTGGGTCAGCTTAAGGCCTTAGTGGTAGTTTTAGAACCCCTCTTGCAGCTATTGCCAGTGTTGAAGAGCCTTAAACATATAATGCAATAATGATGGAACAGGATCCCAGTAATATCGCCAGTGGCGGGTTAGGGTCGTCGGCACCCTCACAGCGAATAGCTTGCCCAGTATGCAACGGACAATACACAAGAAGAGGGCTCACGAGACATATATGTAGCAGCCAAACATCCATCGGCTTCCCCAAACATATCTAACCCTACGCCCACACCAATCGACGACAACACACGGCAACCCGCCCGCATTATCAGAGATATCCATGGCGCAGCAAAGAAGTTAAGACTCTTAAGGATTGTCCCAAAACCAGTTCGGAAGCAGGTGGCGGAGGCCCTGGCAAACGTCCTCGTGGGGGTCACAGTCGACAACAACGACGACAAATGGTGTGCGCTTTTCTCGTTTGCGCCAGTGGTTCTCCGTTTCCCCCCACTCGCAATGACACCCAATCACTATCTGTTATAATCCGCCATAATCTACGCGAATTCTCCAACGGACTGCGCCTATCCGAGATCATAACCCCGGTCCCCACACGAAACCGTACTTTACGAATAGTCGCGTCCGCCAGACCCCTGCATATTCTTAAGCTAACCGAAGGCGACGTGTCAGGCGCCGCCAGGCTGATCGGCTCGTCGGAGGTCCTGGCTTCCAGCACGAATCACCTGACAGTCCTTCGAGAAAAACACCCTCTGGCCCCACCAGACCTAGACTGGCCAGTCCCCCCCAGCCTCCCGCTTTCCTGCACCACGTCAGGGGAAGAAGTTGTAGCCGCGGTCAAGAGTTTTTCAAGGAGTTCCGCCGGGGTCTTGATTTTATACGACCGCGACTGCTAATGGACGTACTATCTCCGACCCCGGGAGACACAGCCGGTCGGCTGGCGGGAGCACTGGCAAAAGTCGTCGACTTACTTCTGTAGGGCGTTCCTCCATCACACCTGCTGCCTATAATATTTGGAGCCAGGCTTTTCGCCCTACAGAAGAAAGACGGGTCAGTGTGGCCGATTGCTTGCTCCTCCACCTTACGCAAGCTAGCCGCAAAGATTACCTGTAATCGAACCAGAGATAAGATTGGCGAGGCGACGGGTCCTCACCAGCTTGGCTTTGCGGTACCAGCCGGGGCTGAGGCCGCGGTACATGCCGCCCGAGCTTTCATCGACTTACGCACGTTACCCGAGGTGCTTGTAAAGCTTGATTTCAAAAACGCATTCAACACCGTAAGACGGGATTACCTGTTGAAGGCGGTTTCGACACATTGCCCCCAGCTGACGCACCACGTCAATCAAGCGTACCGTACCGCTTCTTACCTGGCCCTACCAAATGATCTTATAGCTTCGGCTACGGGGCTGCAACAGGGTGACCCTTTGCCCCCCCGCTCTGTTTTGCCTGAGCATCAAAGAGCTAGTCGACTCTCTTTAAAGCCCACTAAACATTTGGTATTTGGATGACGGTGTGCTGGCGGGCAATGTAGACATGGTTGCTGACGACGTTCGGCGTGTGATTGATTTCCAGGAGACTTCGGGTTTGGAGCTGAATCCCAATAAATGTAAGATATATGTTACAGGCGATACCACACAGGCCCCAGACCTTCGCACGCTTCAAGCTTTACTACCGGGATGTAAGGTTGCCCACGACGATGATTTGGAGCTCCTGGGAGTCCCCCTTCGGCCGGAAGGGCTCGCACACGCACTTGAAAAATGGCGGAACAAGCTGAAGGACGTCGCCGATAACCTTGCGCCACTCGGCGCTCACCGGGGGCTCTTTTTACTTCGATCCTCGTTCTCAGCTACGAGGGTCCTTCTTCGCGGAGCCGATCTAACAGGACGGTTGGACGATCTGCGTCCATTGAACAAGTTAACTCTAAACGCCCTTGAAACTCTTCTTAAGTTATCGCTGGCGCCTTCCGCTCAAAAACAGTCCCAACTACCGATCTCAAAGGGGGGTCTGGGAATCCCGGATCCGCTCGTTTCTGCAGGACCAGCGATCGTCTCCTCCCTTTACCGATCCGAGAACAATGCCATCGCACTATTAGACGAAGCCGGCATTTGTCAGTACAAGGAACTCAAGAGACGCTTGTTCGAGGAGCTAAAGACAGCTTGCAGGGGCGCTCCGGACAACCCTCTGAGCCAACACGACTGGAGTACATTCTTATACGACGAAGCGTACCGCGGCTTACTTGCGGGCGCTATCGACGACCCCGCAAAGGCTCGCATCCGAGCGGTCGCTGCCACAGGCTCTGGAGCCTGGTTGCACGCACTTCCAAGCGCTCCACTGGGCACCCTCCTGGACGACGAAACAACCCGAATCGGGGTAGGTCTTCGTCTCGGCTGTGACCTGGTATCCCCCCATCAGTGTAAATGTGGCCACCCCGTTGACAAATTAGCCCATCACGGCTTGTCGTGCATTATGAGTGCGGGACGGCGGGCCATACATGTCCGCATTAACGACACCTTCGGCCAAGCGCTTCGGTCAAGTGGATTCCCCTGCATTGTAGAGCCCCAGGGCCTGTCCGCCGACGATGGTAAGCGCCCGGATGGGATGACTCTCACACCCTTCAGTAGGGGCAAGATGCTTGTCTGGGATGCCACTGTCACCGACTCATTAGCACCTTCAATGGTCGGTGGCGGGGCGATCTCGGCAGGCCACGCCGGTAATCTAGCGGAGACGAGGAAGCTCGCAAAGTACGCCTCAATAGGTTACCCACATGAGTTTCAACCGCTAGCGTTCGAGACCTTGGGCGGCCCAGGCAACCTCACTCGCAAACTTCTCCACAGAGTCGACGAGCAGCTGAACCTCGCAACCGGAGACAAGAGATCTGCGGCTTTCTTGAGACAGCGCCTCGACCTTGACGTCCAACGCGGGAACGCGGCGTCCGTCCGGGGCACGCTGCTGAAGTGGTCCCAACCCACTCTATACGAGATAGAGTAATATCCCCAGTGCACAGTTCTCAGGAGATAATTGTAGCTCCATCAGTATTCTCAATAAATAGAACCTTTCCATTCTATATATATATATATATATATCAATATATATATATATATACTATCAACATAGCATGTAGCAGATACAAGATAGCGAACGTTTGTGTCATTTCAATTCAATTCAAATATGTTTATTTACGGAACTGCATACATTCACATGCTTAAGTTCTCGTTATGAAAAAGACTATCACTTACTACAAATGCGTCTTTCTTTGTGAAATAGCTTTTGATAGAATAAAATACAGCTTTAAAATAATTACAGTTTTCAGTATGCGAATACCTGGCTATGTATATTTACATACTACTCTCACAACCATCAAACTTACACATATTATATATATATATATATATATATATATATATATATATACTATCAACATAGCATGTAGCAGATACAAGATAGCAAACGTTTGTGTCATTTCAATTCAATTCAAACATGTCCCCCTTTTCGGCCATGTATTCTGATTGAAAGCCATCTTTGACGTCTCGGGTAAAACAGGTCAGGGACTTCGAGTAACGGATTTCATGCGGGATACTCTCCCTCACGACGGGCAGTCTGTACACAAGAGATTGGATGCTAGATCTTTTCTGCACGCGAGGTATCACAAAAGTGGTGGCCCGTCGCGAGGTTTTCCGCCGTTAATGAACTAGAGGGAAGGCAACCTCAGCAGGTACGAAACTACGACTGATCTTGAAGCCGAAAGTAGCTACTTGAAGACGACACAGCGAATGGATGGATAGGATATTATAGTCACAATATATATTTCTAATAGATTGGCTACGTCTCATCCCAAATATAGCTCTCAGAGCATCGTTTTGTATTACCTGAGCCCGATGCAGAACGTGATCATATCCACCTCCCCACAAGAGAATGCCGTACGTGAGTACCGGCACAAACAGCGTTTTATAGATCAAAATCAGACCATCCAACGGAACTCCTTCCTATACGGCGCAAACGTCGCAAGGCCGATATAACTGCATAACATTTGGGTGTGTTATGATTAATATGAGCCCGCCAATCTAAACCTTCGTGTAAGGTGAGGCCCAAACATTTAGTAGTTGACGAAAACTTCAGACCGAATTCAGAAAAAAGCCGATCAAGGTCCGCCTGCAACTTTAGTTGGGGAGAGCGAAACAGAGTGGGGCTAGTCTTGCTAGCATTAACAACGAGGCCGAAATAAATAAATATTTTGATTACCTCCTTCACTTGGGCTGGAGAGTCAACCCTAAATAAAAGTGAAGTGTCATCGGCAAAAGCTATCGGTTTACCAATGTTCTCTTTTTCAATATTAAGCAGAATGAAATTAATGAGAATCAAGAAAAGAAACGGTCTTAGCACTGATCCTTGTGGAGTTCCAATATTAACAGATCTCCACGAGGAAACCACTTGTCCTATACGGACAGACTGCAATCTAGAGGATAGAAATGAATTAAACCACTTGACTGTACTTGCCGAACACCCAAGACTCTGCAAGATTCGAAGAATGAATAAATGGCGAAAGCAATTGAATGTCGCGGTGACGTCGAGAAAGACGTCTACACAGGGTTTTGTCGATTCAACAGAGTCGGTCACAAACTGCCATAGATGCGCTAGTGTCAGGCCCTAGAAGGACGATCGATGAGATGCATTAGGTCGTTGCTAGTGAGGAAGGACATATAGTGGTGGGCTAGCGAGCAAGGTGACGTTCGAATCACCAAGAAGCAAACACGGAAGTAAAAAATAAGATGGTAGAATATCATCTAATAGGTAGAGAAGAATATCCTTATGTAGAGTACTACTCGAGTAAAACCCAATAACCTTCGAACTCGGACTCTTTCCGAAGATGTATACGAA
Source organism: Dermanyssus gallinae (assembly GCA_003439945.1). NCBI lineage: Eukaryota > Metazoa > Arthropoda > Arachnida > Mesostigmata > Dermanyssidae > Dermanyssus > Dermanyssus gallinae. Next base: position 355,798 of record QVRM01005167.1, read on the forward strand.
TAGTTTGAACACACCCATCAATACTACTAAGCGCTAACGTGGATATAATCACACAGGTGGTACGTACATAGATTCTAACTCCGCCTCCAAACTTAGGCGTTTTACGATTGGACGTCACTAAGCTGAAGCCGTGAATGGCAAACAGAGGGGCATCGATATATTTAAACCAAGCCTTGCGTATAACTTCTACATCTACGAACGACCACTCATCACAGAGTACGCTGCTCAGGTGCTCGTGCTGACCCGATTTTTATTCCCTCTCTGCCAGCATTGAGTTGTATTGCTGTAAACGAGCTAGTCAGGGGGGGCGGGAAGGTCGTGCCAGTCCTCGCAACTATAAATATTAAAACAGCTTCGTAGATCAGAGAACATAAAATCGAGCAAAAAAATTGGGAGAGAGAGTCAATTCAGGCTGATGAGAATTCGTACCACCAGGTTAAAAATGCTGATAAAAGCGGAGAGATCGCCAAAAAGAATCTTCTCAGACTGGCCGCAGCCTTCGGACAGATGGCTTTTAAAAATTGTTTAAAAAGTTGAGCATTTGCAGAAAGTTGCTTGATATTTGGGTTCTTCTTCGATGGTAAGGGCTTTTTCGAGGAGATCTCAGAAACTCCTGGCAGATTCACACGAACTTCGGGACTTGAAGAAGTCTCCACGACTAGGGACCGGACCACAGTTGCGTAGGAGGTTCCACCGTGTTCAGGACAATGATTTGGCGTCAGGAAGCTCCACATTGACTTGCTGTATAAGCCTACACTCCATAAGAGCTTTCCTTTTTTCAATATCGCAAGCTCGAAGAGGACAGGCCGCTGATTGAGACGGATGCGGCCCTTTACAGTTTACACATGTACACATCGTTCTTGCATCTAGCCATAATATGACCCGGTAGACCGCAACGTTTACACAATTTACTGTTTCGACAGTCCGCGGCCGTGTGCCCAAGCCTCAGGCAATTATGACAGGCAGTGGAAGCTCCGGCGTGAAGGACATCCTTATGCATCTTGAGCGCCAAAAACACCTCGTATATAAATATATATATATATATATATATATATATATATATATATATAATATATATATATATATATATATATATATATATATAAATATATATATATATATATATATATATATATCTTAAACGCTATTCTGATCATGCAAAAACAATACCGGCTTTGAGGCACGTGTGACGGAGCCCTTTCGTCTGCTTTGTGCAAAACAAAAAACGATCGGCCCTCTCTGCGGCCTCGTTTTTTTTTGTGAATTGTCTTTTGCTCTGCGTATGGTATCAAAGCGTGCGTAGGCCGCCGCCGCATCACCTAATATCGCCCGCGCACAGTGTCTGCCCTACATCTCTTGATTGAATTGACTACGCCGGTCAGGTATACTACCGTACTAGAAACGGCTTCAATCAACCAATCGGTTTACGCCTGTAGTTACGCCTGTCGGTGCCGCTGACTGTCGGCTCGTGCCCGCCATGTTGGCCGTGCGGCGTCGGGTGGCGGCGGCGGCCTAAGATCGCTATCTCATTGTCCGGCGGACCTTGAACGACCTTCACGCCGTTGGCCGTACAGAGAGAGAGCAGCAAAGGGTCTTCGTTCCATGAACTGCTGTGTTGGCAGCCACACCACATGGTCCTCAGCATGGACAGCGAAGATGACACGAGGAGCGAGCGCCTAGCTACGGATGGCTACTCACTTAAGCTCAGCTGGCCTTTGTTGAGTCGAGAGACAAATGTCGTTGGCATCGCGGTCGTTACTTTTGTATTGTTGCTGTGGCCGTTATTGCTATAGTTGTTGTTGTTGTTGTTGTTGTTGTGGCCGTTATTGCTGTTGTTGCGGTGGCCGTTATTTCCATTGTTGTTGTTTCTGTGGCCGTTATTGCTGTTGTTGCGGTGGTCAATATTGCTATTGTTCTTGTTGTTGTTGTTGCTGTGTGTTTTTGCTATCGTCGTCGTCGTTTTTGTTGCTGCTGCTGTTGTTGTTGTCATCGTCGGTGTTGTGCGCCCTTGCCGTAGCCCTTGTCGTGTTCAGGTGAAGGTCTTGACTGGATGTCTTGCACTAGAGCCTCGTCGGTACATTCCGTGTACCGTCCTGACGGTGTTAATGCCACCATACTTTTCGTGCTAGTTAGTCTAGGCAGGCCGCGACGAATCGCCAGGCAAACTTAGTCGATGTTCGCGATGTTGTTGTTATTGTAGTTGCCACCGCTGCTGCTGTTGTTGCTGTTGTTACTGTTGTTGTGCCCATATATATGTAAGTATTTATCATGAGTCGTCGGTGTTCCGCTCGGCGACGAACACACACTTTTCTTGGCTGAACAGGCTCACAGCTACAGTTTATCCCTTACATGTTGTTGTTGTCGTTGTTGTTGTTGTTGGTACGTATATTATTATTATTATTATTATAGTATGCGTAGGCTTCGTTTCCGCGTAACAATCTTCCGATGACAGAAGGCGACTGAAGTTCAGCCGTCAGAGACAATCACCGAGGGCAAAAAATACATTAAGAGCGGCGAGCACTTATACAACATAGCTATAAATATTTGCAAGACTCTACGTCTCGTAGCAAAGGAGGCTTTGTTTCATACGGTAGTCAACTGCGTCCGCACCCGCTACCAGGCAAACGACGCAGATCAACGTGACTTTAACTGCTATTTAGGTGACTCTCCCTTCCGGTTAGTAGAATGTATCTAGCTCGCTTGATACATTCTGCTTCTCTCGCTACCTGTGCGGTGTGGCTGCCATCAACGCAGTCCTCAAAAACCTTCACTCCGGCCCGTTTGCCTACCTTTGTCGATGATTTCGGCTCGCTGCGTCTCCTCCGTCTCACCGCCTGGTCCCTCGTTCTGAGCCCATGCCGGCTCCACTTCCGCATCGCTCTCTGACTATATGCCGCTCCTCTTCGCCGGCCCTACCGTCTGGTGTAGAGGTACACCCCCAACCCCTGGCCTGGCGGCTGAACCTCGCCGGCCTAGCGGGCAAACCTGGCTGAACTGCCGAGCCCTGCCCGGCGTTGAGCAGGGCTCGGCTGAGTTATAACCCCTCGACTCGGCAGATGGTCGGCGGCGGCGGACTCTGAACACGTCATCAAACGAGGTATGGCCTCGTCAGTTTACGCACTCAAATACACTTATATAGATACGGGGACCAAGCAGTCGCAGCCCTTCCCCTCCCTTTTCTACTCTATCCAAGCTATATATATATAAATATATATGTCCTTTCGGGGCTGACTCTCAGCCAAGATTGAACGTCCATGGGCTGCTTTTCGCATTGCTTCATAGACGGACTACCCCCATAAATACAAATGTGCAACGGTGGGGCTCGAACCCGCGCACCTATCTTGTGTCTCCTCCGGTCGCGAGGCGCAGACGTATGCCACCACGCCACCGGGCTCGACATATATATATATATATATATATATATACATGTATGCCTATTATTTAGCAGTTTCTAAATATTTGTTGACAAATGCTGCACGTTTTCAACTGTGTTTTGCTCTCAATTTTAAGGTTTGCTTGTAATTGCTCGCCGTAACCTTTTTTCATGATGTATGATATGTTATTCTCATCTTGCCAGCTGCTCTAAACGCGATATCTTGTTAGATGCGTCCGCAGCAATATTGCACTGTTTTTTCTACACATGAGATCTACTAGTATGTAGATGTCATGTATAGTAGACACCATTTGTATTCCGTATTTTCATCGCTGCGTCTGCCTCTACGGTAGCAATTCTATATCCCCCAATTATTTACCGTATTTGTTTTTAAAATTCGTTATCTGGCCATATAGGATGCCGTTGTTTAGAGCTTTCTGGTTCAGAGACAAGAACGCCAAATTGAACTGCACTCCAACATTGCCCATTAGTTGTGTGTGCGTGTGTGTTTAAATTGACACTGAATGTGACTCAGACGGCCGTATGTGTCCTTCCAGTAGCCGCATATCACTCGTCACGAACTCATATGTTTGCTATATATATATATATATATAAGGACAGATGCATGACTCACATTTGCTCTCCTCCACAAATAAAAACATGCATGACTCATCATTTATACATTACAAAGGCAGATAAAAGCACGGTAATATAGCTGAGCTTTTGTCGCTAGTTCGCATCTGTATCTGCGGCCCTAGCTACTGTGCACAAGATTTGTTTGCGCAGGAAACTCATTGATGATTTCTACGAAAACGAGCAAAGCTCTGTGCACGTTCGTGTGTACGGTTTGACACACTATAATAAAACGCCCAGCACGTCGTGAAAAATACGCCAAAAGTCAATAACAGATTTATATGGGACTCAATGGAGACTCCGTCATCTCGAAATGAAAAAGACATTCTATAAAATACATCCACACAAACATCGGGCCCTATTTGCTCATCCGTATGATCATGTATGGACGTCGACAAGTCTGTATTCGTGTTGATGTTTGGTTTGACACACGTCGTAGATCGTAGACGTCTTTAGACGTCTCAACTTCGGGCATCACCAGACAGTTGTCTGTAGAAGGGTTGGAGGGTGGCGGCTACTTAGCACCCTTTTGCTATTGACCCTCTCTGGCATATTTATGCGTATTTCTGCTACCGTTGACTTGATTTTTCTTCTGTTCTCGGCTCTTTGACAGCCCGTTCGGTGGCAGCCTATCGTAGACAGCGTAGCCATTGTAAGGGCGTCTAGTAGTGTGTTGTCATAAGTGACTGTCGCGACGACACACTGCCAGCAAGAGATAAAAGAGGCTATGGTAGCGTAAATCTCTACCACCGAAAAGCCTCCTGAATACAGACCCAGAATTGGTCGTTCTATTGACATGGTTAGGAACGAGACGTCAGATGTGATTTTACCTAATACCACTTTAAGGGAGTTTCGCGACGTCTCCTAAACACTGATCATCTTCAAGCAATGTTCTTGGTGAAGTTGTTTGACCGAGCCACCTTCCCAAATTAAAATCCTACAGCTCAATAGGGAAACCTGCTTATTTATTGCTTATTATTAACTTGCTTAATTATTTGACAATTAAATGACGTTGACACCAATTCTCTACACGAGTACTAACTCGGACAATTTATTATCCTGCAAGGATCAGTTAAATTGCTTTTCGTCAGCACTAACAAGTCCAAACGTTTGAAAAGTGTTTGCAACATTTTTCACGTTTCCAAAGTTCTGCACTGCTTAAGCGTTTTAAGTGTTGATATATTGTTAGTATAAACATTGTAGTGTAGATATTAGCTGACAAGATCTTACATAGAATATACTTCATCAGATCAACAAACCTTGACTAGACCACCGAGGCTGATCACACACGTGTAGGGCCCTTGAGGACACGAGGCAGCCGGATCCGGCAGAAGAACCGATTTTGTTAACATCGTTATAAGAGCTATGACGAAAAGGTGAAGGAGAGTTCATTATTATTATTATTAGCAACGCCAAGATGATGTTGAGTAGTCAGCGACACTTCAGCAATAATAATAATATAAGTATAATAATGTATATAATGATAATATTAAACCCTTGTTTCGATATATATATATATATATATATATATATATATATATATATCTGACAACATTCGTAATGACGAGGTTTTCCTATCCGGGCAAGCCAAGATGTGAGGTTTTTAAAGTTTTTTTCTCGGTATATACATGCACTGGTTTGTGCCATCTTAAAAAAATTACAATATCATAGGCTATTTATCGTCATGAGGACTTCTATACAACATTTGGTGCGTTTATTAGAGCGCAAAAAATAAGTAAAGACAAAAGACTCGCAAATATACACGTAAACGAAGTAGTCCGGTCTTTAATCATCTTTATTACACACAACAACTAGAGGAGAAACTCCGTGGATAAATATAACTATCCAATCTGAATGGGTGTCCCCCTATACAAAGTACAACAATCCCAACGCAAACAAATATTAAGATCACAAAATAAAACGCCACTGCTTTTCGCGATATATATATATATATATTTATTTATTTATTTATATATATTTATATTTTTCCTCGTGAGGCTAATTACCCGTGTATGGGGTTTTTCATGTCATGGCTAATTTTTAATCCACTCCAGCATTTACCTTGTATAAATTGCTAGCCATGCAAATCAATTTAAGAGTGGCCGGTCTAAGTCTCGAACCCAGTCCTCCCGAATGCAAGGCAAAGGCTTTACCACTAAGTCATCTTGCTCGGTATATATATATATATAGAGAGAGAGAGAGAGATAGAGAGAGAGAGATAGGTAGATGGAACGATAACATGTTTAGTTACTATCTAACAATGATTACACGACAATTAACACAGCTGCTGCCGACGGTTACTACTACTTCTACTCCCACCATGACTATTACAACAATAACAACAAAAACAGAATTAAAGATCAACAAATCGAGTAATTATTTCGCTGCACTTATCTAGACCCGTGCCTGATCGTCATGCCATTTGCCACTCGTGTCCTTCGTGTATTCGTTCGTTGAGTCACCACCTTCGAGCTTTCTCGACAAGAACTCACAATAGCTGAGCGAGTGAGTGGCGAGGTATGAAGACAAGTGGCCGGCCGTCTGGAAAGCCTGTGTCTCATTTCGTGGCCCGGGCGCTACTTCGAGTTAATAAGACACTACCACCACGAACAGAAGGGCCAGAGGGTTAGCAATCCGTCCGCCCAGCCGTCAGTTAGTAAGTCATACAGGCTGCCAGCCAGTTAGCGACCGTATTTAGTGATTCCGCCGCCCCGCGCCACAGACAATCTGTCGTGACAAGGGCGTGATCCAGAACGTGCCCGCCAGTTAGTCATTTATTTCGCTGTGCGGCGCTGCTGCTGCGGCCGCCGTCTCGTTCTGCGTTGCTTTCGCGCCTGTCGGCTGTGCCCATCATCGACGACGTTGTCACATATGCATTGTGCCGCCCGCCATATATGGGCGGCAGCGGGGGTGACCGCCCGTCAAAGAAGAGCCGGGGCGAGGCTGGTCGAAAAACGCCATCAGTTGCTTGCTGCCGCCGACCGGTGAGTGAGTGCTCGTGTCTATCGTTCGTGCGGCAACGTGCAGCGGCGTCGCGATCAGCCATAACAGCGCTGTTGAGCGTTGTTGCTGGCTGTACAGATATATCATTATCATTAGCATGGCTTCTATATTGTCATAGTGGCCATCCCCTTTATCATCAGCATTATCATCTTCAACAGTAGCATCATCATCATTATCATCATATACGTGTACTATGACGCGCATGTGAATTGGGGTTCTTTGCGGGTGTCGCTCGGTGGGTGGATATGGGGGTCTGCCTTTTTGTTTGATGGTGACAAACGACCACTGCTGTCGAGGCCGGACTGGAATAAAGTCGAAATAAAGCCGACGAAAAACAGTGCTCTGACCACCCCCGACGTTTCCTCCTCAACTTGCAGAGTTGTGACCGCTATGATGATCCGTTCGATGGATATTCGACGAATAGATATGGTCGTATGCATACATGAATATACTACATTACATGCAAGTATATATACATGCAGGTTATGCATACCTCCGACACGCACCTGAACGCATGTGAGTCTACAGGTATATATAGAAGTACATGTCTATTTCGTTCAATCGATTGCTGCGTCGTGAGGGATTTGCTGAACCCATTCGCGTGGGTGGTACATAGCTGAATCCGGTTCGAGCGTTCGATCGCGTTCCTTTACCACGCTTCACTACAGTCAATGTGAATGGCTGGTGATAGCGACGTTGGCCACAGAAAGACCAAATATTGCTGATGGTTGCTTGTTGCTTTGGTTTTATTGGGCGTTGTGGTTGTTGCTACTGTAGTTGTTGTTGTGGCTACTGGTGTTTTTGTTGTTGCTATTGTTGCGGTTGTTGTTGCTGTTGTTGCGGTTGTTGTTGCTGCCGTTGTCGCTGTTGGCTGCTATTGGGGCTCACTCCCTCTGACTTCCTAAGAAGAGCATAAAAATAAAAATCTCTCACGCGTAACAACGTTGGCCGACCACGCTCTAAAGTCGGTCGAACGAATTGATACCGTTACTACTACTACCACGATTACGGTTACCGTGGCCAGACGATCATCGACGCCAAAAACGTCCGACAAAATTTGCTTGCGGCAAGCAAATAGACCACTGGCTTGGCTATCCAAGCACGCGCGACGGCGAGCAGCTAAAATACACTCAATCGCCTGACTTCTCAGCGTCATATATATATATATATATATATATATACATATATATATTTATATATATAAATCTAACTTTTGATATCATCCATCTTGGCTGACGTTCTTTGAACGTTCTATTTATATAACTACCTACATGTCCACACGCGTTAATTACTCATCTGCGACCGCAAGTGTTGTTTACCTAGCGAGCGGCTCTCAGAAAAAGTAAGCAGAGTGTTCCTCTGTATAGTATAACCAGTAGAGAAGAATGACAGTCAGGTTGATAGTCGGCAGGTAACCAACCTTACCTGCAACTTCGCCACGGGAACCTCATTCTTTCCTTTGGGCCACGTACAGCTAACTATCCGGTCTTATTTGTCTATTGCTTTGCAACGGCGGTTTCTCTTAAGTGGGCTTTATTTGCACATAACTATTTGTGCGATCCTGTATCGGACAGCGTCTATGCGCTCAGCGTTGAATTTTCATAGCGTTATTGAGCTGGCCGACAAACCACCACTGTAGAAGCAGCTGGTAGATGCTCAAACTGTAAGTCAGCCAAAAGAAATGCTTGGTTCACCCAACTTCCGTTCGTATCCATACGATGCATGTGCCTCTCATACAACAGCAGCGTATGCAGACGCAAGAAATCCCTCTCTAACTATGCTTAGAGAGGGATTTCTTGCGTTTGTCTTACAGGCAACTTAAGAGTTGCCTGTAAGGTCCCTCTTCTTGTTCGCAAGGCTTTCTCTTCGCTGAGATGGATGCTCAGCAACGTATTCCTGCGATTGATATATATATATATATATATATATATATATTTATATAGAAAATATTGTGATGATTTATTAATAATTTACAATGCGTTTGCACACTCGGCAGTGCTCGCCTATATATGTATATATATATATATATATATATATATATACTAAACCAATTTGGCCAAACTTAAGGCGTTTGTAATCTTTGGTAAAATATGCGTGTTTTTCGATGCAATGAGAAGATGGGGACGGAAAATGTCTTGTTTAGGAAGCACAGTAAAATTATTCATGTTTTCTATACCGACCTGGCTGCTCCGGACATCACTTCAAAAAATGTGTGGCTGTAAGCGAGCGAGTATTTTTGATAGAGAAACTGAACAGGCCAGGTGGGGTTGGTGTGCGGTCTGTATTTGGCTGTGTTCGATGCGGTAAAATAACCTGTTTGGTTAGAATGCCTGTAGAATATGTATGCGTGTTCACTTGATTTAGCATTGGTCAATATATCGACTAAAGGAGTCCATAGTGTCGTTGGATGTTTGCTGGTTGTGGTGGAACAACATCCTCGGGCTAATACATCTAATTATAGCAGTTCTGGTACGAGGCTGCTCAGACATGTGTCGTCCTTTTCTCCAGTTAACCGATCAGTACGAATTGTGTGCATTTAATGTGCCCTTTTAAGTAATTGGGGCTCTATTCTTAAAGAGTTTAAGAGCTTACCTAGGGAACGCACTCTGGGCCCTTGGTTTAGGGTTCAATGGAAATCGTACCACTTATTCTGAGCAGGACCTTACCAGAACTGCTCTTAGATAGATGTTTTAGAAAGTCTTTTCGTAAGGATGCTGTTCCACAACGGAGCACTAGCAAACAGCGACTCTATTCAGTTCGAACGCGGTGTTTAATTTCTCTATCGAACAACTCGTTCTCTAGCAACCATACACGTTTTAAACTGAAATCCACATTGGTCTAATATGCATTAGTAACTTCACTGTCACTCCCGAACAAGACAGCTCCGCCCCGTATCCGCATTCCATTATAAAAAATGCTTAATTTGAATCGAAACCTACACTCTTTGCAAGTCTGGCCAAACATGGTTTGGACACATTGTATATATATATATATATATATATATATATATATATATATATATATATATATATATATATATAGTGCATTTATAAACAGCACTGACGAACATATAGAGGATCATAGGAGAGATAAAGAGAGAAAACAGCGACACAAGAATATTTAGCATAACAGAGAGAGAACGAAAGGCGAAGCATAGCATGGGCTACAAATGAATGCGTATTTAAATCACTTCACCGGAATAAGAGTGAATATCAATCACTAGACAGACACCAAACAGCCGCCATTTTCACCATTAAAAGTGGAGGAGTAGGAGAAGGACCCTTCAGGAGGGAGTTTTGCTTCTCTGTCTGCTTCTCTGTGTTCTCCTTTGATTGGCAGTCATCGTGTGGGTGGTTAACTTGGTGTTTCATTGCTGCGAGCTAGCTAGGCTATTTATGCACTTATTCATCATTTCTCTCTCTCTCTATGTCTCTCGCTATAGATATTATCTACCTGTCTATCTACTATAACAGTTGATTGTTGTAGTAGATAGACAGGTTTCAAACACTTCAAACACTCCGTCCCAGAACACTGAACTGGCTTGTGGAAGTAGCCGTTTCTGTGGCCACCATTACCACTACAACTAGCAGCCTACTGCAGTGGTAGGAAATAACAAAAAGAAAGATGAAGAACAAGAAAAATGTTTAATGAAAATGCCACAGAGTGTATAAGTAGTAAACAGTAGTGAGCAAAAATGCAGACGGGTGGAGCGTTCACATATTCGGCGCAGTTTTGCAGTGTGTTGTTGTTGTTGTTGTTGTTGCTGTTGTTGCTGTTATTGCTGTTGTTGTTGTTGCTGTTGCTGTTATTGCTGTTGATCGCCACGCGAAGACTTTCTGCTGCTGGTGTCGATCCAGATATTATAGCATCTAGGTGCCGCGTTTAGAAGATGCGATCTTTGGTTAGTCTGTTGTTTATTGTTGCTCATATTCTTGTTGTGGCTCTCGTAGTCATTGTTTCTTCGTTTAGCTGGTACCGTTGTTGTTATTGCCTGTTTATATATATATTTCGTAATTGTTTCTGTTCTAATCGCTGTTTACCTTGTTCATGGTATGTGTGCAATTATTATTATTATTACATGTTAAGTTGAGAAATCTGAACGTATTATTGCAAAGTTTTTTAAATAATTAGTTCACTCCATAGCGCCTATAATAGATGCCGCGTTCCCTCTGCAAACGGCCAAAGGACAACGCTTGCCTCAAGAATTGACCCTCTCTTCGGTCGTTCGTGACCTCCTGAATTCGCTTACTTAAATCTTTGAGAAATGCTTCGGTTCCCTTGCTGATTGGTCCTAGTGTCTTCATAGCAATAGGCACAAATATATATCTTGTTTCCAGTCCAGCATATTTAAACAGTTTATTATTATTATTATTATTATTATTATTATTATTATTATTATTATTATTATTATTATTTTTTTATTATTATTATTTATTTAATTTTTCAGTATTTCCCTACAATTGTGGGACCCAAACGTGTACCCGCGTAGGCTCACCCCCCCCCTTCTCAATCCATAGAGCCGATGATAGCGGCGGCGTTTCCCCTACACACTGCGAGCGAGAGTTGCTGACGCAGAAACTCGCCCTCGCGCTGGTCACCCGTGTTAGCACTAATTTTGACACCTAGGTCTTTGAGGAGGATACTTGTGCTCTTGCTGATTGGGCCCATCGTTTCCATGGCGACGGGTACGAAGTGATATCTCCTCCCCAAATCAGAGTATTTGCGTTTCTTTGCGATCTCGGCATGTTCAGCAACCCACCCTGACCTGATGGCGCTGTGCATCAGGTATGACGGAGCCACTGTACATGATACCGTGGCATCCCATACCAGGCATTTGCCGTTGGACCATGGCGGGATGGTGACGCCGTCTGGTCTTTTGTCGTCTTCGAGGTCCAACCTGGGCTCTAGGGTGCTTGGTATGCCGGCTCTACGAAGAGCCTTCTTTAGGATCGCGTTGATTTCCGCGTGTCTGGGAGCCCTACCAGGGCTTTTAGTGCAGCTCAAAGGGTGCAGTCCGTCCTCATCCACTGTTTTTCCACACGCCTTACACTCGTATGGCTCACATATGGGAGCGCCTATTCTCAGAGCGGCCACCATGCGAAAAGAGGTGTTGTCCAGCATAGTGCCCAGCTGTGATGAAGGAAGTGCTCTTAGGAAGCTACTGCTGAAAGTGTCACGGGCAGCTATGAATACCGCTCTCTTTGTCGGGGATTGGATGTCATCTAAGATCGTGCGAGCGGTCGTTTGACACTTGTAGCTGTCAAGCATGTGCTGTGTAGGGTGTTGCTCCCAGGGGCCAGGGCCTATCGCTTGTCTAGCTGCCAGCTCAGCTTCGTCCCTCCTTCCGCGCAGCACAGAATGAACATCCGGTTCCAGCAACGTCTCCGCAAGCCCCGAGAACTCTATGATAGAGGCCGGGTAGCACAACGAAGCAAGCTCTGCCACGGACCTTAGTCCCAATCCTTCTTCGCTGAGAGGAAGTGTGGCCCTTTTCCAGGATCTGTCGGTAAGGCCCACGTTTAGAACTTCACTCAGTATCTCCTTTGCCACCTTTATTATTATTATTATTATTATTATTATTATTATTATTATTATTATTATTATTATTATTATTATTATTATTATTATTATTATTATTATTATTGTCGTTCTCGTCGTTCTTGTTGCGGCTGTCCATGTTGTTGTTGTGGTTGCCGTCGTCATATTGTTGTTAACCTGGTGCCTTGGTTGATCACATACCGTTCTGTCTATATGACTAGCTGTTTGCGCCTCCTGTCAGTCACTAAACGTTCGAATAGAGGAGAAGAGATGAAGCAAAGGGAAAAGAGACTAAATATATGGTAATGTCAGCAGTAGCAGCAGCAGCCTCCAAAGCTAGCAAGGCGCTTTAGCGTCGACCCGCGCTCCGGAAATGCCGGAAATGCAGATGCAATAGACGAGCTGGTGCACTCACACGCAAGATCAGGCACACGACATCAATTCGGAGTGCAGGCTATCGATGATGCTTTGCTTCGCTCGATTCTCACTGACAACTGAAATTGCCTGCGGCCGTAGTGGTTGTAGTGGATTCAAACTGCGGCGCGGCAACTGCTCTTGCGGGTGAATTGGGCGGACAGCATGGATCGCTCACCGGATGACAGTAGCAGCAACAACGTGGTTTGTTGTTTCTCCTATTGCTGTCCTTGTGGTTGTCTTTATAGAAGCCGTCGGCGTCGTCGTTGCTATTGTTGTTGTTGTTGCTCCTATTGCTGTCCTTAGTGTTGTATTTATTATTAATAAGGTTTGCAGCTGTAAGAATCAAACGCACTTGGTTGGTTGGTCTTTGCAACCGAAGCTTATTTTCTCATCTAATGACACCAATTATGAAAGCCGCATTACGTCGACATACTGTAAGTTATTATTATTATTATTATTCATTTATGATTTATTCACCATAGAATTGGTAGTTATTATTTTTATTGGCTGCCATTAGCTTTGGCTGCCAGCCGCAGAATGCCAGTAGCAACTGATGCGTTCTCGACTTTGCTTGCCTATTTTTCCTCTTTTTCCTTCTTGTCCTCTTTGTCCCCATTTGCCTTCTTCACATCCCCTTTTTCTACTACTTATTTTCTTTATCCTTGTATCCCTTGCGCCCATGTGCCTATTATGCATTTATTTTATGCTTCTTCCTATTTGCCTGCTAATCCTCTGTATTTACTTTTCCTCCCCATTTGCCCACTACTTATCCTATTTTGCCTGCTAATCCTCTGTATTTACTTTTCCTCCCCATTTGCCCACTACTTAGCCTATTTTGCGTACCCTTCTCCTTCTTTTCTGCTTGCTAATCTTCCGCCTCTTTCTTCTTCCCCTCGTTTGCCTACTACTCAGCTTTCTTTTTTTCACCTCATTCTTTGCTTGCAAATCATCCGTTTTCCGCTCCCCCTCATCTGCATTTTACTCATTCTCAATTCGTTCTCTCTCTCCTTTTACAGCTAATCCTTTGCATTTTCCTTCTCACCACTAATTTGCTTCTCCACTCCTCATTTGCCTAATATTCCGTCTTTTTCTTCTTCTTCTTTCTCCCTTCTTATTTGCTTTTTACTCCTCATATTTTACCTTTTTTTCTTCTCGCTCCTCATTTCCTTTTCGTCCATTGTCACTCTGAACGGCATCGATGTTACAAGTAGAGCCTCCCCTAAACGAGACGGGGCTAAAAGGCTTCAAAAGCGACCGAGTAAAGGAGGATATCTCATCCTACATAACTAGAATTATCCTGGATAAGTAGAAACATGCGAAATATAGTTTTATCGCCGAATGATTCATCCGAAACAAACATATACTCATATCGAATATAAGTTTAAAGATGTAGCGTGATTTATTCGTAAGTATTCGTGCCATGCAAGGGAGGCCATACTAAAGAGTGTATCTGCAAGGTCTTGGCTGCTTATGCTAGGAGCGTCGTCAAACACTCATTTTTGTCGTTGTTGTCGTTGCTGTTGTTGTTTCTGTTGTTGTTGACGTCGTCGTCGTTGTTGTTGTTGTTGTTGTCGTTGTCGTTGTTGTTGTCGTCGTTGTCGTTGTTGTTGTTGTTGGCAGTCTATTGTAACTGACTGTTGTCGTCATCTCGTCGTGGCCGTTGTTATGACTATACGTCCAGGCTAAGATCTGGGTTTTTGATCCGACCCAGTGTCTTTGATGAGTGATGAGTACGCCTGTTTGCAGGTACACGGGCCTTCTACATACATGGTTACACCTCTGCATAGCGGCATGCGAAAGCAACGCGTAACGGGTAAACAAACAACGCATACCATCAGAGATTTACGCGCTGTTCATTGATTTGCGCACCGCCGTCGTCGTGACATCAAAGCAAATCATCGATTTGCTAATCAAGGAATAAATTGTTGTATAAGCAATTTTCTTTAGCGTTGTTGCTTTTGTTGCTACTTTGCTGCTCCTATGATTGTTGCCGACATTGGTGACTTGATCATGTTATTTATTGTTGCTCCAGTTCTTTCTTACACTATTGCTCTATTGTTAGCGGCAAATTGTTGTTGTTGTTAATATTTCTGTCTTACTGTTGTCATTTGCAGTCGTTTCTGATGTTGTTGTTCTTTTTCGTGCAATCTTTTTGTTGCTGTTGTTGTTGTTAGTAATGGTAAGTGGCGTGGCTCACTGCCTTTACAGAACGTAACCGCCGACTATTGTTACGCGATGGCCCACGCCATCTTCGATTTGTGTCTGCTCCATTTTGTCGTGGTGTGGTGGTGGTGGTGGTATTTCCGTTCTGTTGGAACTGAGGTTTTAGTTCACGCAGCAACACTATTACCAACAACAACCACAGAAACAGTAGAAGAACTAGCAATGGTAATAGTAGTAGTAGCAATGGTAGTAGTAGTAGTAGCAATGGTAATTGTAGTAGTAGTAGTAATAGAATTGTACCAGTAGTAGTAATAGATTTGTACCAGTACTAAGTAGGAACAGAAGCATCTGCCGTCCGTCATTACCGCCCATAACCCGTTCAGCCCTCCCCCATACACGCCGGCCTCCCTTAACCCTCAAGCAACCCTTCCCAGTTCGTCGTCATCGTCGTCGCGATTCGGGGTCCCGCTCATGGCTATGCGCGTGTTTCACGGCCATTGACTTCAATGTTGTTCGTCGTTGTTTGGTGTCTTTCTCGCGATGATCTTTCATCGCTCTGAAAAAACCACTGTCGGCATGCGATCGGCAACGATACTAGCTAGCCTGCATACACTAAATTAAAATAAAAAGTTCTACTTCGAAAAGTAGAACTCTGCATGCACTCAACGGCAACAAAAAATATGGAACAAACTACGTACATGCGGATTAGTGAGCTAAGGCTGTTGTTGCTGCTGCTGCTGCTGTTGCTGCTGCTGCTATTGTCACATTCGTCTTATGGCTCGCTGGCTGCTCGATTGTTATAGACGCGAAAACTATGATCATCGATTCAAACTTTGCTCGTGCGTCCGAGAAAAACGCGGTCAGATACGACGAATGACGAGGCTGTGTGGTACACGCACAGAACCGACATGCTACAACAAATAAAGCGAGAACTTTCGCAAGAATAAAACACAAAAAGTAGAGATTTAAAACTGAGGAAAAGCATGTAAAAGACAGCAAACGAGAGAGAGAACGAAAGAAAGATAATCGGCCTTTACAGAGAGAGTCGGCGGTCTACATACAGGCGTACATTCACGCCACGAAAAGACGCTACGAGAGATACAACACTACACGAGCAATGGATAGAAACAGACATAGAGAGGGGGAAAAGAGAGAAATAAATCTAAGAAAATATAAGGAAGTATATATATATAAGAGGAGGCCTCAAAGAAAGAAAACTAGAAACAGGAAAAAGATCGCCAAAAAAACAGTGTACTGAAATGTGAATGAGGCCGTACGTTACACATAAATATTAGTCGACCGCCTTGCTATGAAGTTGTTGATCATAATGTTGTTCTTGTTTGTTGTTAGTCGTTTTGTTTTTTATTGATAGTGGTGTCGTTGCTATAGATTGTTGTTACCGTTTGTTGTTGTTACGATTTGATGTTGTTATCGATGATGATCCAGGTAACGGTTTCAGTAATGGTGATGCTGCAGCAATGCTGCTCCAAATTCAAAACCGGCTCAGTTGTGACGATGCAGCTGTTACCGTGCATATATTTCTATTCGCATTTGTATATAGCCTGCTGTACTTGCCGATCTAGCTACCAAGGCACCATGGCGTAGGTGCCGATCTATCTGAAACAAAAATTGTGGATAAAATGAATAGAAAAAAATCCCATGCAAACAAATGCGAACCAATCGCTCAGCGGCTCGGACCATCAAGGCAGCTCGAGTCTAGGTCAGCATTACTAGTTCGAGCCAATCCGATGTCGCAGAGCACGGCAAAGATGGTGGTTCTGATGACGATGTTTGGGACGACGATAAAGATTGGCCAGGTATCTTATACTAGCAGCAACAACAACAAAGACAACAACAGCAACAACAGCTGCAGCAACAACAACAACATCAACATGCAGAAGTAGCCTCTAACACAGCAGCAAATTCTGTATCTTCTGTTTCCGCTCTTATTACCGAAGCCGTTTTTGGTGTCACTAACGCTGATGTCATGGCAGCCGCAGCTTTTGTAGTTGCTGTAATAGCAGTAGTTGTTGTTGTTGTTGTGGTAGTAGTTATCGAGCTCGGTGGCGTGGTGGCTTAAGTCTGCGCCTCGCAACCGGAGGAGACACCAGATAGGTTCGAGCGGGTTCGAGCCCCACCGTTGTACCGATTTGTATTTATGGAGGTCCGCCTATGAAACAATGTGAAAAACAGTTACGTGGACGTTACATATTGGCTGAGGGTCAGCCCGACACTTTAGTAGTAGTAGTAGTAGTAATAGTAGTACATAGTTTTTTTAGTCCATCAACGAAACTCCTTGACCATGTTGGTCTTCCCTTTTCTGAATGATTTTTCCCATCTCCGCCGCTGCTGCTGCGCCAGCATCTCTGCCTTCTCCTCCACTTTATCGGCAGCGCGGCAAGCAAACTCTAACTGGCCGCTCGCTTCTCGTCGTCAGGCTGGTAGCTAGCTTCGGTCAGCATGCGTGGTGCAAACCAACACACGGGCGAATATACAACCCCCCCTCCACCACTATCACGACTGTTAGCAGCGGTTATAAATCGTTGGGTTACTGATGACAACGACAATGGCAAAAACAACAACGACGGCAACAACAGCAACAACAACAACGACAGCAACAACAACAACAACAACAACAACGACAGCAACAACAACAACAGATACAGCTTTGACCACGAAGTAGAGTGCACGCCGACGCCAAGGCAGACGTTAACGTGGACATGGGCGACAGTCGGTGTTGGCTTCAGCTACTAAGCGCTTCGTTCGCGCTTCGTCTACTGCTAATACAACTACTCTTGGAAGCCTGCTTGTTTGTCTGCCTGCCTGCGTCCGTGCTTATTTGTTGTGTTCAGCTGAAGGCATCATACTAAGCATGGATTTATTTGAGTCGTTCATCGCACAGGTTGCCATCTCGCATAGTGCCAGTGCGCTCGCTGTTTACCTGCTTAACATGCTGACACATTGACAACAATGGAATATGATGTTATCCTGCTCCTGTTGTTGCTGCTACTACTGCTGCTACTACTGTTATTGTTGCTGTTGTTGTTGTTGTTGTTGTTGTTGTCGTTGCTGCTGCTGCTGCTGCTGCTGTTGTTGTTGTTGTTGTTGTTGTTGTTGTTGTTGTTGCTGCTGTTTTTGTTGTTGTTGTTGTTGTTGTTGTCGTTGTTGCTGTTGTTGTTGTTGTTGTTGTTGTTGTTGTTGTTGTTGTTGTTGTTGTTGCTGTTTTTGTTGTTGTTGTTGCTGCTGTTTTTGTTGTTGCCGTTGTTGTTGTTGTTGCTGCTGTCATCGGTCTGTGGTATTATCAGCAACAACGACGTTAAAGACGACCCGTCATGCTGTTACGTCGGCCTTCGGCGAAGCCGTCAACGTCACATGCGTCCACAGGCGTCAGTAGTGCCGTGCCGGCACCGGCAGTGATGAGCTCGTGGCCGCCATGCACTTCAGCTCATCGTGACGACAGTGCCGGACCGGGGCAAGAGACGGACGATGCGAACGACGAACGCCATACTGGGCAGCAACACAGGCCTTCTTCTTCTTCACAAGGGTCTGTCCTAGTGTTGTTATCGCAATCGCCGCCGTCCCGCTGTTGTTACTGTTGTTGTGTTGTTGTTGTTGCTGTTGCTGTTCTTGTTATTGTTGTTGTTGGGGTCGACATCATGATCCAAACTCAAATGTGTTTCTCTTTGCCAAAATCCATGCAGAAACGTTTTGCCACCAGACACATCGCCTCTGCAGCTCAATCATCGCTCTCGTACGAACGTGATGTGTGTAGGGCGCCGTATCCCCTACCTTGACACCCTACACACAAACACACACGTTTTTATTTATTTATATATATATATATATATAAAGAGAGAGAGAGAGAGAGAGAACCAGCAAAAATAAATGCATATGTACTCTTTTGAGAAACAAAAGTACACAAGCAGTTAGTTCGCCGGCCAGATCCGAAACAACTACAGCAGATCTTGCTTTAATCCAGGCGGGACCGTCAGTGACGCATGGTGTATGGCACAGCTGGAAACTGAAGTTTATCTCTCGCGAACTGCACTGCAATATCTAGATGCACGTGGGCGTTGGATCGTGAAGATACAAAGCACAAGTACAAAATATAAACTAACCTCGGGCCAAGATTATAAATTATTACGTTAATACCCATATATCTCTCTTTGACAATTTTATTATATATATATATATATATATATATATATATATAGAGAGAGAGAGAGAGAGAGAGAGAGAGAGATGACCAGATCCATAACTAATGACAATACCTCAAAACCACTTAAAAACGTTCCAGCACAAATAAGTATTTTTTGAAATGCTTAACGTCGGTATATTTTGAAAATGGCCTGTGGAGAAATTCATACTCAGTCTAACGCATTGCTAGAAGCGCATTGCTATAAGCGCCATACGTTTGTGCATTTTATGTATATGTCTTCTGTTCAGGACATATTGTTGAATTGGGCTGATCCTGGGTTAGGGAACTTGTGGCTACACGTTAAAGCAGACACTACTTTCTGTACCGCCAACGAATTCCGAACGAAAAAGTATGCTGACGCACTGGTAGTGTCGAGAAGGTTGTTCGCCATTTTTCTCCAACATTGAGACAATTGCCTCCGGGAACAAGACAAAAATGTCTAGAACTCCTAGTTCACAATTTTCTTTGATGTGAGTTCCAGGTAGTTTTTCGTTAAAACGTTGGGTTGCAATTCACTTCACTGCACAAAGGCATTGAAGGCATTTTATGTCAAGGAAGATGCCCCGGGATCTAGTAGAATAAAAAAGAAGTGTATCTTAATTCTATACGATCATCCGTCCTATTCGGGCTTGGAATCGCCGTGAAGCATATCGTCAGCGCACCGAGGACCGTACATGTTCAAATATTTAGGGTTTTTCCCCCGAGAAGCCTTGCGGTAGCATGGCCTCCAATTCTCAACGGTAAGATGTATCCTCTATTCTTAAAGAGAGCTTAATGAAAATTCGATAGACAATTTACTTTGACTAACTTGACCTAGTAATACTTTTCGGATGAGTTCAACGGAATTCGCGGTTAGCTTCTACTGCATACTACATATCGTTCCCCTGACTTCGGGTGCGTAGTGGTGAGCCAACGACTCGTCGTTCGCAAAAATACGCGATTCAAAAATGCGGATTTTTTGTTCTAATGGATCAAGTTTTACAAATTGAGCCCATTCGTTGCGTCTTGTGATCAGGGTAAACAGTCATAATTCGACCATAAATGTCGGCCTATCGACCACGTGCCACTAAAATGTTCCGTATTACTCTGCGCTGTTCCTTGGATTGCGGCCGCATCTTGATGACGGTTTACCGCGCGTTCAATCAACTGAAAATGCTCTCACGCAAACAGATAGCAAATCGGCTATTCACGCACTACGCGATACGCTACTTCTCAAGCGTTCCGTTACAAGCTGTGATGGCACGTGTCCACTTTTCATCTGGGCAAACCAAAAAAATTCTCCATATATATATATATATATATATATATGTATATATATTGTATTACACCTGACTACCACGCTCGGCAAGTATGAGCAAAAATGTGCTGAACTGGTAGTCACGTAGTGCCGAGAAGGAGTGGTTGGTGTCTTGGGCCTGCGTTCGCGCCTCATGCGCAGGCTTTGTTTGATAAACCTGTCCTGCGAGTGTCTATTCAGCTGCCCTCCGCAGCTGCGGTAGGCGGCCCTTTTCCTCGTTTTCGTTGTCTAAGCAAGCTGGTTTGCTACGCGTAACGTCATCCGGTTCCTTCTCAAGTGTTGACAAATTATTGTGTGTTTATTTATATACATCTATTTTATACGTATATATATATATATATATATATATATATATATATATATATATATATATATATATATATATATATATATATATGTGTTTATTTATTATGATTGTATTACAACAATAAAATGAAAATATTTTATAGTTTACTTCAGCACCAGCAGTAGCAAAAGAAGAAGCCCAAGAAGCCGCCGGAGAAGGAGGAGGCTTTACCTCCGCAGCCGTGTTTGCCATTCTCGTCGCGGTAACCGTAACCGAAATAACGGTTGCCTAGACTCGGCTCGTACAAAAAATGACGGTCGTGGTATTGTAGAACTAGCAGTACCAACAATTGGAGTGCTCGTCGGGTGCGGCAGAGGTAATAGTTGTACCTACTCGTAATAGTATTTACCGTCACCCCTCTCCTTCCCACCCACCCCCCCCCCCCCCCCTTCCTACAATTTTCTCACTACCCCCATCAAACACAGACGATGCAGACCGCTTCACCAGTCTTATGCGTGTCGGCGCCATAACGCTGCCATGTCCACCAGCAACAACAACAACAACAACAACCGCGGCAACAACAACAACCGCAGCAACAACAACAACAATAACCGCAGCAGCAACAACGACCGCAGCAGCAGCAACAACAACAACAACTTAAAGCATCTGCAACAAAAGCAAAATCTTTAATAACAACAATAGTATCTGCAACAGCAACAACAACAGCAACAACAGCAATAATAATAACAACAACAACAATAATAATGATAATAAAAACAACAACAACGACAGCGACAGCGACAATGAGAACGCCAACGACAACGACAACAACAACAACAAGCAATAGCTATTGCGCCAATAACAACGACAACAACAACAACAACAACAAATGCCAACGAGCAATAGTTATGGCGCATTTTTGCGTTTTACGCCTGTCGAGAAGACGAAGCAGTGGGAGAAGCGATAGATACAATATGCGTCGACTTCACGGCGGCTTCTGAACGCGAGCGCGACCCCGTAGACCGACAGAGAGGGAGGCAGGCGTCGGGCGTCGGGTCTATGACGACTCAGCCAAAGCATGGTCTATGTTTGGTTGGCTGTTGGACACCTGGAGAGTTCGCTTTTTTTGTGGGGGGGCGGGGGGGTGCAGGGGTTCTTTTCTGTATTTAGTCTGGCTGCATTTCTCTTCCGTTCTCCGTCTCCCACTTCTATCTCTAGCTCTAACTCTGTTCTCTGTCTGAACTACCAATCGTTGGTGGTTTTTTTTCTTCGCCTCTCTTCGTAACTATTTTTTCTACTCCCTCTCCTTGCATTCGTCGTCTCCTGTCTCTTTTCTTTTCCCTGGTTGTTGTTGTTGCTGCTGCTGTCTTTCCTTTCTTCGTCTTTGCGTCTTTTGCGTCACGGTGAAACGGGGACCGACTGCTGTACATTTCGTTTGACAAATGAATTGTGTGTCTTCTGTCTGGCATCATCCATCGTCTAGACAAGTTCAGCTAATTCTCAGGCTCGGATTGCCGAGTTTAGCCTCCCTCCGCACTGGACGCCGGCGGTGTCGACGAGGATGACGTGGCGCATCTACGGTCCCCGTTTGGTCAACGCTAGCCGACCGACATAGCTGACAACAAACAATGAAATGTTCACCATTTGAAATTGTCATTTGCTATATATATATATATATATATATATATACAGAATTTGCAACGACGGCAAACATCGTAAGTAAGTAATATGCTTAGCATTTACGTGTCTGGTTTGACCGGATGGGTCGGCTCAGATTTGTTTTTGGGTAGAAACGCGGCATTTTTTATGCCATTGCACAGCAAGCAACTCGTATGCTGCATGCAGCTGTGTGTTCGCGTAGTTTTGTTTAGTTACTTTACTTGCTGCCGTATACAGTGCCGCAGTTGCAGATATAATTCGGATATGGATAGAAACGTAGCTGCTTGACCTATATAGCTATTTAGCCAATGTAACTTCACCTTTGAACGGCACGTGACGAAGAGTTGTCAAAAGAAGCGATTGCACGGATACTTTTGCAACTTTAACAACGAGGTGGTTGGTGGTAACAACGACAACTTTTCAAACCACTTTTCTTGTCCGACGTTAACTAATTAATGATTTTTTTATTGCTTGTATTTATTACCGCCAAGAAAGTAGATTAGCAACCATGAAGTGATACATG
This sequence comes from Dermanyssus gallinae, assembly GCA_003439945.1. Taxonomy (NCBI): domain Eukaryota; kingdom Metazoa; phylum Arthropoda; class Arachnida; order Mesostigmata; family Dermanyssidae; genus Dermanyssus; species Dermanyssus gallinae. The sequence continues at coordinate 378,888 of QVRM01005167.1, forward strand.
ATACAACAAGGTTGCAATAAAGCGTGCTGGTTGACTAAGACCGCCCGCAGCATATGCTCAAATGCGATATTAAACGTCAATAGCTAAGAAACTTGTTTCGTTCGTAGCAGAACTTAGCTTACGAGTGAAGTGTGTTTACTAGTCAAGGTAGGAATGTAGTGTCGTGAGGTGAAAATTGAGTTTATGTATGTTTGTTGTACTTTGTGTAGAATTGTGAGGCGGTTCGGGTAGATATTTTTGTGAATTATGCTTTTACACGATTTATCTGTACAAATTTAACGAAGGCTTGCAGTATCCGTAAACGTCTGCAAAGAGCGCAAGAGTTGAGTAAAGTTTTCAACTTTTGCAGTGATACAGACTACCCTATTATATTAAGTGGTGATTATAACCTGCCATGAATTGAACAAAGAAAAATATGATTTTTCCCAAAATGCATTTAAAATAAACTCTGTTTTATTGTTGCTTGTCTAGCTCAATTAGTCGATGATGTTACTCTACCATCGATAAACTAGAATGGCGCCGGGACTGTTATAGACCTCGCCTTAATATATAAAAGTAAAATCATTGAACATTTAGATATAATAGGTTTTCTGGTAACGCCAGATCATAATAGAATTATTTTGCAGTTATAAATAAGAATGATCAAGAATGACAAGAGAACAAAGCAGGCCTGGTTTAAACGTTCATACCTCACAATTGTTATAACTGAATAATAATAAAGCAACAAATAAGAATGATCATATCGTTTATGCTTTTTGAAAATGTGATAACGAGCAAATTACAATCACTATGGATGTGTGCGTGTGCTGGGCCAGTTTCCAATTATGGAAAAAACTGAAGAGCTAAAACAACTTAAAATTGGATGCAGTCTAACATTAATGGAATTCTGCCTATTTTATATATGAAACTGGCGGATTCTATCGCTGAACCACCTTTCGTAACATGCCAGCGATCATATAATGATGGTAATGTGCCCGAATATTCTAAATTATCTGTTGTACCCCCCATATGAATAAAGCTTCTTTGCTCAGAACAGAATAATTACTGAGCAGTTGCCCCAAAAATGGATTGCAGGTTCCAATTTTGAATCTCAAACTTTTAGTTGATCACGTTTTTAATTATTTTAACTAGAAGCGACTTTTAAACGGGAAACAGCAGGGCTTTACTGAAGGGGAGAACACTGCAACTCAACTGCTATCAACGCGCAGGATTGGGCTCTGTATATAAATATTGGACCATACATTTATTCTGGTAAAGCATTCGACAAAGTGAACCACAAATTCCTTTAAGACAAATTGCGGTTCCTCAATGTGGACTCTCGGCCATACGAATAGACACGCAGTTTCTTGAAAAACCGACAATTTACCGTTATTGTAAATAATCATTTTGGGCCCGCATCGCAGTGTCCACCTGAAGTTCCGCAAGGATCTTCGTTGGGCCCTCTACCTCTCAGTACTTTTTATTTTAATTATAAATAGGTGTATTCCAAATTTAATCACATATAACGTATATGCTTATGACGCATGGGTCGATTTCTAGCAACGACGAAATAACACTTACTAAAGGCAGCCGATGCAGTTCACAAATGGTGCAATAAAAATGTTATGATTTCATCCATTTCTGATTCTTTGGTTCTACAATCAGAATGATCTGGTACTTTATATGCTCATAACAATTTACTAATTCTGCTTGTAAATACAGTCAGAGATCTAGGCGTGGCCATGTCGCTCCATCTTAACTTTGGCAGTCATATTACTTTCCCAGTCCAATCTGCATAAGCTTTAGTAATTTTTATTTTTAGATCTTGTATTATTAAACGACCCGATTTTAATACCACTTTATACTTAAGTCTAGTCATGCTGAAATTGATATTTTTTGATTGAATGATTTTGATTAAATTGATATCTAGAGCCCGTATCTGAAGAAGCACATTACTGAGTGAATTTAGAACGACAAAACAGCTGAACAATGCGACACTAGCAAATCTAGTAAGTGAAATATATCAACATTACACAGCTGATTTTCGCATATCTATCACAAAGTTTTACAAAATACTAGCACCATTTATCGCTATCATAGTATTCGCCCCAACAATCTAAAAAGCAGGAAAACGATACGAGCTTTGGAAATTGCAAGAACAGGCAGACTAATTAATATTTTCTCATAGAAGTCAATCTTATTAAAAATAAGATTGTAAGAAATACAAACAAATGTTTAATATATCTCTCTCTCTCTCTCTCTCTATATATATATATATATATATATATATATATATATATATATATATGCGCGCATGCCCTTCCTTTTTGTACCTTGGCTGAAAATGTCGTATGAGAGTGAAAGTCTTGCGAAGCGGGAGGCATCGTGGATCCAGCTGTAAGGCAAACGTAAATATTCGCTTTTATTTGCTCACGACCAGATATGGAAATGCAGCGCATAACACGACAGCTCGCCGACGATTCGCAAATTCTTCTACATCGTATAGTGCCACGAAAAATATACGCGCTTAAGTAACTCAAACGAAGAAGAGCGAAGTCGACGAAATGAGCCGACTAGTAATAAAGGAGAACAGATAAATGAAAAAACAAAAACATTTCGAATATTTTACAGAAGAGCCCGAAGAAGCCAACTATCTGCAAGATTAAGTTGTTCTCGACAAAGAGAGATCTCATTAGTCAATAATAATTTATTTTAATTAGCATCTTTGTTCTGACTTATCAGCGTCTGATTCGGCATTGTAACGGCTGACGCGCAATGTGGCTTTTTGGAAGGAAAACGGTCTGTTATATATATATATATATATATATATTGACAGCTGGCGCCCTTCCGTGAGAAGAAGATGCACATATGTTGTACAACAACATCATCTGTTGCTTATCGAACAATCAGCGCCCTGTTTCTTTATAGAAATAGCAGACAGAAAGCATGTGTATTGCATAAGCGGAATGTCAGTCTCACACATGAAATGACCGTTATCAACGTTTCTGTCATCGGGGGGCTACCGTCGGGGTCAGATTGTCGTCTTTGATTGTCACGTGTGATGATGACCATGTCTTCCATCCGTTCCAACCGTCAGTCGTCAATTTGTCCAGCTATCCATCCACCTACTTGCAAAGCAATTTACTTGTCCATCAAGCCATTTTATTTGATTGGTACTTTTTGGGGTCGAGCAAATTATTGATTTGCTACATCATCTATCTTTCTCCCTACCTATATATATATATATATATACAACATTGCACGTCTTCTGCAGGATCTTACCTTTTCAGAAGACTTCGTCTGACTACCTACCGTTCAATCTTACAGGCTTATCAGACGCAAAAGAAGGACACAATAAAATGTTCACAAAAATACAGCTTTTTTCTCGGCGGAACAAATCTAACGTTAACCAACTAATCCGGAGTAATACACATTTAGTACCTTTTTCACATTACGTCCAAATAATCTACGTAGTGGTGTGTCAGTTAATCCACCGGAAGTTGCTAATGTCGAAGTTGTGAATAACGCGCTTGCATGGAGAGTTTCGCGACGTGCCCATCAGTGTAAAGACTACTATGTGATTTTAACACCCCTTTTTCAATAAAGGAGACTTTGTATTGTATTGTATTGTACTGTTTACCTATCGAACCACAAGGCATGGCCACTACTGTATGCCTGACGAGCAAGTGTCATAAACCCAGCAATTGTATCTGTAGGTTATGTGGTGAGGGTGATATTGAGTAATGTAGCTTGATAACTTCGAAATCAAAGCGTTCATTGCGGGCGAACTTTTACCATATAAGCTCAGCATAATATTGTACACATCATGTAATGACTCCCAATACCACGGTAATACAACCAGTGAAATACAACTTAAATAACTTATTATATATTATTTATATATATATATATATGCATCTGTATATCAGACGGGAATAATGCTGATTTAGAAACACGACTAGTTGCCAGATATATATATATATATATATATATTCTTTCAGTCGAGCTGTGAAGACACCAAACCAAGTTTACCACTACTTTCCTTAACTGAGCAATAGGACGCACAAACAATTTGGAGCACATACGTGCAAACGTTCCCAGGGTATAATGAACTTAGGTACGAAAAATTCTATCAAGTTATGCAGAAATACTCAGAGAATTATATAGCTAATTTTCCCAACTTTATTGAGACAAACTGAGTGTCAACACGGCGAAACATAGGTGTCGGTGACTATAATGGTAGCACGGCGACTCTAATGGCGGTGACGCAACACCACATGCATGAGCTGAGTAATCGGTCGCAGAAATCGCGGTTTCATGAAAACTGGCGCCACCGGCGTTCGGTCAAACAATTTTCAACGCGGCAGGTTGTCGAGAAAATTGAACAGTAACACTGGGTATTGAGTGCAAATGATTACTACGAATAGACAAGACATCTTTCAATCGAATCGCAGCAACCACGTGGCTCTCGACACACCGCCCGTGTCAATGGGGGTCTAGCAGACAAAATGACATGTTGTTTTTTCTGTGCAGCCCAGCCAATAACAACGTGTAGTCCGTGGAAGGGGTGCACTTGTGAGCAGAGACAAGATTTACTCTCCATCACATTCATGTGAATGTCTGTGCACAGGAAAAGTTCCATGGAAGTCGAAATCTTCGGAATCACATTTCGGAGTGGGTTGAGCAAACTTCTCGGTTGACAGTGTTTTGTTTAATATATATATATACCCCGCAACGCTGCAAGGGAGAGAGCGGCATATAGAGAGATAGAGAGAAAGAGACAGTGAGAGAGAGGCAGCAATCGCAATGTTTTTTGAGGTTCCCAACTTAGAGGTTCGACACATAATATGCAAACCAATAGTTGGTCAGTAGCGCAGTACGTATATATATATATATACACTTACAATTTCAATTGTAATCAAATTAGGTCATTGACCCAACTTACAGAATTAAACGTTTTATCTTCCTGACAATGTTGGTATATGAACAGATGTATTTTATAAGTAGAAACCTAACTGTACGTATGTGTATACTCACCAAATGTCAGCTTATAGGACATAACTAGGTATAATGACACGATAAATTGTGAATTAATTGAAATTGTAAGTGTATATATATATATATATATATATATATATATATATATATATATATATGCGTATTGCACACAGCCAGTAGCTGTACAAGTAGTGCGCCTATCCAATGCGCTGCCTTCCAAGAATTTCAACTTGTGATCGACAAACTTGATTGTCTACTGTAGTGTGTTTGCGCTTGACCATCTGTAGCGCCTGTCCTGTGTTTTTATGCTCTGCGTTATTCCCTTCGGGCAGCCTCTTCTCCATCCCTATCTCACTTAGATTCCTTACTATGGTAGTTCACGCCAATGGTACTACTAAGATGTAGTAATAGTGCTGTTGTTATTGTTGTTGTTATTTTTAGTGTTGTTGTCGTGACTTGTCGTGAATGGCATACTTGGTGAAACGCTACGTAACCACTGACGAAAAAACATCAGCATGCGTAGAGCGAGCAACAATGGCAGCAACAAGTACAACAACAGCAGCAGTAGCAGCAGCAACAACAATAATGAAACCAACAACCACAACAACAACAATAGCCAATGGCTCCGCCACCGCCCCTGACGCTCTTGTTGAGCTCAATTTCGCCGACTTATTTCGATCTATACACCTGGTGATTCACTATATTTGTTTGTCGGGGTTCTCTGATCTCGCTTCACGGTGCTGTTTTCGAGGCCTGTTTTGCATCCAAAGCATTGAGAGCGATGCCGTCGATCATCGGCATCGTCATCGCGACTGATTCGGCTGACTTCGAGAAAAACACGTGCAGTTTGCTTATGTTTGCTGTTTGCTGTTGTTGTTTCAACTGTTGTGATTGTTGTTGATCATATTATTGATACTGTCGTTGTTGGTGTCGTGCTGCCTCTACTTGTGTTACATAGTCGCTTTCTCTCAAATACAGACACTCACTCTCTTACATTTATATTTGTGTATATATATATATATATATATATATGCAGGGTGACCGGTAACTCCAGATCGATACAAGGAATTGTAGAGTTCGTTCTCCAGATCGATACAAGGAATTGTAGAGTTCGTTGAAGCAAATATTTTTTCCCAATGGGGAACCCTTTCAGGAAAGTCTTGTTTCGGAGTGAGAATGAAATTACTAAAATTTGTGTCTCTGGTGCAGGGCATAGGAGCACAAAATGTGCCTTTGCGAATCCACCGGTTCTCCTAGAGAATCGCCAAAAACTCGCACATCAACGGGCAAACGAATCTAATGGCGATTTGTTTGGTATATAACCTATGACGATTCTACCTGTGGTTGCAGAGTAACTAAGGTTTTCGGGAGAGCATGTCGAGATTGAGTGCATGCACAAACGACCTACTCCATCAGATAAATCACTCGTCATATCTCTAGAAGCACACACAACTATTTATTATCCTACAGTAGCTGCTCGAAGGTGCCTCTGCGAACCATTCGGCAGAGTCGGTAGCAAGAACACTAGCTATGAGAAGAAGAGCGCATCTTTCAGGCAGTAGCCGATCGTCCCTCAGCAAGCACGAAAGTGGCCCGAAAGGTTGGTCCGTATCGCAGTACCGTCCACACCACAGCAAGTTCAAGCTCTGCTGGATGCAGATCACAATTGTATAATCGTCATAAAATGCGTATTTGACCGATTGTGTTAGTTTTGGGCGCTGCGAATGGTCGTAGAGTTTTGATTGTGAGGTATTGGATGTAAAAGCTAATAAAATAACTTCATTTTTGTGAATTCCCTTCGAAAACGACCATGTCGCATCTTCTACAATTCCTTTCATCGCTATCAAAAACCTTTCCGGTCATTCTGCATATGTATATACACGAGTATATAGGCGCCACTTTCCACATCTCTTATTATCTTTCACATAGTTTGTTTTTGATTTATTTTGCAACTAGTTTAGCAGTACTTATTACACTTGCATACATTGTTTAGTCTTCTTGATATACAGAAAGTATACATGGAGTATCCGTTAAAATATCAACATTACCCAACATGGTATCGTTTAATAACGTCGTAGAACTTGCCGCAGTAATTACATAAGAAGATATGGATAAGAGTCTAGCAGCAATCGATTGAGCATATCTGAACATGGAATCCTTGCCCGACACGGGCTTGTCGAGCTTCGTGTTACAGTTCTGTCTTCCGTGTCCCTAGTTTTTGTTGGGCATTTTTATCGTCACGCTCGCTGCCCATTGCTGGGAGTCAGCTTTGCCGTGTCGTGTGTGTGTGGTGATACGTTTTACGGGCGGCAATGGCCATCAACACTCTTATCGAGCGAAGAGAGACGCCGATCTCACTTGGCTCGAAAAAGGGCAACACGGTCCAGCAGAGACACACCTAGAGGTTAGAGCATATATGTGGTGTACCAGAGCACCGTATGATTCTAAGGAGCTAATGATATTACTGAGTAAGTAAGTAAATAAGTAAGTTAACTCACTTATTTATTTACTTACTTACTTGGCGACGACAGCGGCAGCACCACCAGCTTCGCCACGACTTCGCAATTCTCCTACGAAGAAAAGAAAGAAGAAGCCTGTTTCTCCACTGTGTTCTAGTTCCATCGTGCCATATTCGTTGGCTTCGTTGCTTTTCCCTTTTGCTCTTCGTTCGTTCTCTTCTGCGGGGCTACTATTTCTGTGCCCACAATACAGTAATACAATCAATCCACCTCCGTTTTGCCCTTATGTGAGCCTGCGGCAAAGAAGCCCATTTTTGAATCGCAGCCGAAGCCACCGTTTGGTCACAACTACCGCGACATCGCACAACTTCGGCAGCAATCCGAACAGACGTGTGGCATCATGGCGGCCCCTTCAGCAATTTCGGCTTGCCAGGCCTGCCAATCGGCAGAAGATGAAGACGAAGAAGCTGCGACACCGGTAGCGGTTTGGATGACAGACACCAACTCAGCAGCAGCAACAACAGCATCAACAAAAGCATAACATCAACATCACCAGCAGAAGCAACAACAGCAACAACAATAAAAGCACAACAACAGCAACAACAACAACAACAACAATAAAGCTGTTGTTGCCGCGGTGTTGTTCCTGCCGCCAGTACCTTTAGTTCTCGTAAACAGCTATCTATTTGCTCGATTCGTCTGTTTATTCGTGCGTGCGTGCGCCTTGTTTGTACGTATGGTGAAGCCCGAGTGCATATTTGTACCCCTTTTTTTCGTCATCGTGGTTAATGTCGTTTTGTGTTCGTTCTTGTTTGCTGCTGCTGCTGCTGCGGCCGCTGCTGTTTCCAACTCTTTTGGCGCTTCGCCAGCATTCTTTCGTTGGCATTCGCGTCATTGCAGACGCCACAGCAGCCGCGCCAACTATATAGCACGACCAACGGGCCGATAACTAACCGAACGGTCGGCGACAATTGACTCCACTCAGACCCGGGTGGGCGAGCCCGGTGGTGGCGTGGTGGGTGCATTCGCGTGCGCCTCGCGACCGAAGGAGGAAGTTTTTCGGGCGGGGGACCCTCAGCCAAAATTTAACGTCCACGATACTGCTTTTCGCATTGCTTCATAAACAGGCCCCCGGATAAATACAAATGTGCGACGGTGGGGCTCGAACCCGCGCATCTATGTGTCTCCTCCAGTTGCGAGGCGAGGCGCAGACGAATGCACCACGCCACCGAGCTCGACGACCGGAGGAGGAGGAGACACAAACATAGGCGCTGCACGGGTTCGAGCCCCACCGTTGCACCATCGTTTGTACTTATGAGGTCCGTCAAACGAAGCAATGCGAAAGCAGTCCCGTGGACGTTAAATGACGGCTGCGAGTCCCGGCCCGAAAAAGTTACCTGTAAGACTCGGAGTCTCAGCTCAATTCAGCTGGCGTCCGAGCAGCTGGTTCCAACAGTCTGTTTGTCGGCCAACGGCACTCCAATAGCACTCACTGCACTCGACTAGAAGACTAGAATAGACTAGCTGACTACACTTTCTTTCCCAATCTTCTCTGATATCTGGCCGTTCACGCGTCCGCAAGAACAGCGTCTTGTAGATGATTCAATGTTCATTGAGCAGTACTGCTCATTGTGAAAGCATGATAGACACCAAATGCCGCTGACCAGGACTGTTGGGAAAACTCTAGATAGCTCAACTAACTCTCCGCCCGGCCCTCAGTGCATTTTGGAGGTACGCCTCGCGGCGATATCGAGCTCGTTGGATACGGAGGATGGTCTAGAATCGTATGCATGTTACGAAGGACAGACTTTAATTTTCTGAATATTAAAATATTAGGGTATGCTGGGAATGTTAGGGAGTACCGATGTGTCGTTTTTTTGTCTGTTTCTAAAAGTATTTCTCGATTTTTCTAGCTTTTTCTTAATGGCCTTTTGGACCGAAAAAAAAACTCGTTCGTAAAGCGAATTGTCTTCCTTCCTTTTTTGTTTGTCATTTCTGGAAATAAGGTAGAAATTGCACGGTCAATTGAATAAGCTGCCAAGCTTCACCAGTTTGACTTCAGATGCGACGGTAAAGAAATTCAGTGTTTGTTTAGCTCTGTGGGCTGACGCGTTGTAAGGTGAAGGGACCGTCGTCGAAAAGAATTTCTGGTGGACGCATGGAGATCTTTTGGTAGGCATTCCATAGTACACCAATCGCTCGTCATTAAACCAACTTCTTCCAATTCGACCATCACCACCATTTTCCTGGTAGAAATTTATGAGTAATTATTGAACCAGAAAGACCCGCGTCTCTTCTTCACATTGCCACAAATGATTGGCACGATTATCGAGCAGATTGTTGATGAAAGTGAGGTGGTCGTAAGGGGATTATGGAACGACACGGCATTCAAGCCCAAAGTCTTCTCTAGCGAACCTTTATTTCTTTCATTTGTCACAGTCTTCAATCGAGGCCAAATTCTTCTCATCGACTGCTGTTCTTGGAATACCATGAAAAACAACTCTTGAATCCCCCATCACGACAACTCGTCGGCACACACATAAATACAAATTTTAGATTATTTGATGAAAAATTTGATTTTTACATCTCCGCAATTTTTCTCTTTGCCGGACTTAGTCCGTGCCACGTTTCCTATTCCAATTTAAAGGGAGAACGTTTCGAGACTAAAAAGGAAATAAAGAAAACTTTGTAGAAGCAATCGATTCCGTAACAAAAAATTGGTTAAAATATATATATATATATATATATATATATATATATATATATATATATATATTGTTTGTACAAACAAGATTACTGTTAATTTGTTCCCTTTTATTACCTTATTAATATTCACAGTATATGGCACGACTCAGATGGACGGAGACAGAGGATAAGGGTTTCGAGTATTTGTTGCTATAATTACGTCAACTGAAGCCGAATATGAAGTTTTTCGCTCTCGTTTAATATTTTATTTCTGCGTTCATCTAGCGCGTATTTTTTGTATGGTTTTTGTTTATTTACCAGGCGGGAATAATGGGTTGATGTCGAGCAACTACTTGAAAACGTTTGTAACAGAGTAAATATGTTTTCTCAATAGCTCAATTAGTTGACTCCTAAATCAATGTATCAATCGCCATATTCGGGTTTTGTTTTATGTTGTTTTAACGTCCGATTAGAAAATGTGTGTTTTCTTCCTTCTTTCTTGGTGTTAGTTTCTTCATCTGTTTGCAAAATGAAAATAACGACTTCGGCATCAACCCGTTATTTATATCTTGCTAATACTTGAAAGCTGCCGGGCAGGAGTTCAATGGTACTACCACTTCAGACCCATCAGATCATGTACATATCAAATTTGGCCAGTTACAAATTTGCCTTACCTAGAAGAAGCACTAGACACATATGTATAACTCTTGGATGAGAAAGCATCTTCTGCGAATATCAACGATCGCGTGCTATCGCACCATAAGAGAAAACCACTTGAAATAGTCAGACGAAGTGGGAACATTTTTCCATATATGCTGCAGTTGATAAAATGAGACAGCTTGCCCGAAATAAGATATCACGTTGATGGGTTCGCCTCAAGAGTCTTTTTTCTACCCGCACCGCTGCAGCGTCTTGTGCGGCCTCTTCTCTGAAGCGGTGCAACGACATACAACGTTGATGGCGTCGATGCTAACGGGTGAAAGATAGCTTGCATTCGCTCCTAATGATAACTGTAAATAATTTGTAATTTACTATCCCTTCTCCCTGTGCCAACATCATCTCTCGAGGTCACATAACGACTCGCCAGAGGAAATATGTTTACAAATTGCTGTGGTCCTGCATTACCCACAGAAGCCACGACACACTTTATGATAACTGAATATCTGCGTATCGTGTGCCGTGGTATTTATTCTACGACCAGCAATTACTTGGCCTGCATTGTTGCCTTTAGCAGATAACGTTATACTGTCAGTTGGAAAAACCAAACTACCAACAAGCAATGCTTGAGAACCATACTATATATATATATATATATATATATATATGTATATATATATATATATGTATATATATATATATATATATATATATATATATATATGTATACATCTATATATATGAATAAAATGCGCGTACTTCACTGACCCCTTTTTTACCCGTACCTATAACAAAACAGAAATTTAAATGACATTTTTTTGCGTAGACCGAAAGGGAAACTCCAGATGAACATTTTTATTCGATATAAACCCCCGCTCACACTGATCGCTTTTTCAATTCGGGCTTTAAACCGCATAAAAACGCGTGTCAAAGAGTTTACTAGCGGCAGTGAGCGAGTCTACATTGGTATGTCGATAATTGTTAGAGTCTTGCGCAATCTCACGTCCGATACATAGTAAACGGCAAGAACAAACAGAGACGGTTTACTGCTTCGTGCTTGAGAAAAAAGAGAAAAGCAAATGGCATCGAGTAAGTCCACTGACTTTTGCGGTCTTAGAAAGTATCTGCCTGGCTTGTGTAGCATAGAAATTGTACCTAAGGTTCACGTATGTAACAAGCTTGCGTCTGGTCGTTATGACCATGTTAAATTCATGCGCAAGATTTCTGATCGAAATCGAGGGATTCTCAAAGAATCGCGAGATGGACTGTGCTAATCAATTGTTGAGTCCCTGCTGTGGGCAATCTGCCATGAAAATTCCTCTTAGGAATCTAGTTCTGTTTCTTCTGCAACCGTGTAATTTGCTGCGATCCGCCAAACTGTCCGCAGACTGACACCAAGGAAATTTGCAATTTTCGCAAAGGCTTTACGCTTATACTCCGATAATGGAGCGTTATCTCCTGCCATAGTTAAAACGTATTTCTATTGTACTGAAAATGAGCTTTCGTCTGCTATCCATCAACTGGATGAGCGGATTCCGGATACGCTGAAGATTCAAATCGAAAGGCGCGCCAATGGACAAAACACCATATATATATATATATATATATATATATATATATATATATATATATATATAGGGGGCCAGCCTTGCCAGCAATGGGCCAGATTGCAGTTCACTCTATGATAGCGCTCTACGGTAAACCACAATATTCACAAATACAACTATCGTTCGTCACCCTTCGGTTCTACAAACGATATGATCTATACTATGAGGTTTGACTTTAGTACCTTTAAAACCGGTATTGAGAAGGCCATATCTTTACTTCAAAGATTTTATCTTGTCGTTGCCTCGACGAAGATGCTACTCGTTCTTTATCAAAACCCGCCACGGATATCCAGACAGAAGTTCGAAGCAGGTAATATCTTCCTTCGAGTAGGCAGCTCTGCCATGCCTCTCGGCTCGTTCAGTTGCGGTCAGGCGTCAGGGTCTGCTACGCGGTGGTAGCCTCACTCGTTGGTTTGAGGAGAGCCGAGGCTTCGCTGGATCTTCTGATGCGTGTCTACAAAGCACTTATGGAGCCAATACTAACTTAAGCAGTTACTCTATGAAGCGCCACGTACTCGCCAAGCCGTTTAGTGATTGATACGTCGATCGTGTCTAATAGGTCGTTAGCACACTGCGAGTCACTAAACATCGTTATTGTATTTGGCGTATACAAGTTGAACTACTTTGTTTAGCGTACTAGGTTTGCTATCTGTATTTGACCGTTGATTCTGTCCGGTTTCGGTCTGTCTGTTACCGTTAAATCACTAATCGTTATAATGAAGGTGAAGAGCGTGAAGTGTAAAATAGCCAATCAACCAGCATGTCGACGACACGTGTGTGGATCGCCATCTTCATGATGTATGATGACCAGCAAATACGGATTAAGACAGTTCTACTCTTATATATATATATATATATATATATGAACACACCGCGCTCAAAGAAAAGAAACAGCAAAGAAACGGCTGAAATCGTGTTTCGGAGCTCAAACGCTCTGGCAGAGCAAACGGTTGCGTAGCATTCGTTGTTATAGCTTTGTGCTTTTGAATATTTTCAAACATATTTTAAACAGTCATATTTTCAGCTGTCTCAGATTACCTGTTGCAAACACCAGGCAAATAATTGCTACGTTTCCGCAGTGTGCTGCTCTGGAGTTACAATAATGTAAATAATAATCGTTGATACACGAAATCTGTCTTCAACTCAACAAATACGGAGCTTTGAACAAAAAGTGGCAAGTGGAGCCACTTGTGACCTATTTGTTCAAAGCACGCTTTTAAACGGGCCCTCCCTGAGCTGTCGGGAATCTAATTTTCTAGGTCGCGTTAGAATCGAGATGCCACGATCGGATCCAGATAACCTAGCGTTACGTACTCCGGCACTGAATCCGACTCGTCGCGAAAGTTAACGAGTGCTGCCTGCGTTGAGTCGGCGATCCGACTCTCAGTCGAGGATGGCGACGATAGCTTTTTTACTTTGGACAACAAGCCCAAATACCAGGATAGGGCAATATCGGCCGATCGGCGTACTCCTAAGCCACGGGCACCAATAGGAAGCGCAGCTTGAGTCCAGTTGACAGATATCTTAAATCAACGTTTAGCAGGAATTGTAGGGTATCCTGGAGTACCTCATCAAAACGCGGTAGTAGGTCGCACCTTCTGAAAGCTGGCGAGCATCAACTTTGAGTCGGCGCTATATAGAGACGGTGTTCGCAAAATCGTCTGACACACGTAAAGTAACATAAAAGCAACAGCGTATTAAAGTTATTTTATGTTCTTATTCATTTTGGTGGTTACATTTTTTAACAGGTTGTATATGGGACACCCACTTTTGGTACTTTTCTCTCACATACATTAGGCTTAATTAATATAATGTACGTTTCAGTGTTGGACTTTAGTTTTCTGCAGGTCGGAGGATTAAAAGCGTGCAGTTCATACTCCAAAGAAAAAACCCTACAGGAAAAGTCTGACTGCCTTATGTCGCAATCTTGAAATGAATGTCCCCGTTACGCTCGATTACCCTTCGAAGACACTTTATCTTTAAGAGCTCAATTGAGTAGCCGGTTGTGTGGCTTGTGGCAACATTTGTTGGAACACTGTTTACTCGCATCGATTCCGTCCTAATTCGGCCAAAGAATTAAGACAAAAGACTTCAACGACAAATTATGGATCATGCTGTGAGAACGTTCGCCAATCGACGTGGAGTGAAAACAAATAGGGTCCAGTGTTTTCTTCGGACAAGACGCCGCACCAAACGGTCGCATATTAAACAAGTAGCGGCTCTTCGTAAATTACGTGAGGGTTCTCGGTTGCTTACCAGATGCTACAATTTTGTGTATTCACACGTCCATTCAGATAGGCAGAAATGGGCTTTATAGGAAAAGTAAAAGCTCTTCACAAAATCAGCACCACGCTGCATCATCTCAGATGCCCAATTGGCGCCCAATTATTTAGTCGCTTCTGACCGCCTGCAGGATTGAGCTTTTGTATCGGATATAATCGTATGCGGATATATCGCTAGATTCGGCCCCAAACTATGCCACGCTGAGGTGTACATCGCGTCGGCGACGTGGGCACATTGCCGAACGTTTGAAGCGTTTGAAAGCATTTCAGTGCATTTTTGTGCCTATTTGTCTTCTTCCCACACCATAGAAGTAGCATCATGATGTGTTTCTCGTTGACGAATATGTTACACAGGTATTAATGGTGTCACCTGCTCTTTCCAGAACTCGATGGATGTTGATGGTGTTAGATTGTTAGATCATTAGATTGGACAGACTTTTCTAGACAAACCATTTTGATGTATTTTTTTTTAAACAGTGACAGGCAACACATTTGTTTGAGTTCAAACTGCTCAGAGACTATCCCAAATATTTGGAGCGTATTCGGCGTGGACAAGATTTCAAAGTTCTAGTTAATCTTCGATATAGTTTCCCGTTTTTCAATGACATCTTACCAATGATTAGTCAACCTCTTTTGTAAAAATCTTGCTTCCTAAAGGAAGTATTATCCTACATTTTGGGCCTTTTCAACGGCATTCTTTCTTTTTTAGGACTAAAGTTACTCCCTCGTGGGATCGCGCGTTGTATTGAAGAAAGACTACATCAATTATCTCACGAATCGATCCACCACCTTATGATGGCTCCGCAACAAAAATTATCCCCATAAAATGCGCATATTCCTCACTGTGTTTTTGCGATCCTTCACTGTTTGTGTTACGAGAATAATGACAAAAATGCTGAGGTACTAAACACAAACGCTCAAAAATTAAACATAACAGGATCTCGATTTTTGCGAATGTCTTAAATATGTCTAATTCTTTTAGCTATCCGACGTTGGATGAACCATTGAAGCAGAATATGCTTTCTGTGAAACAACTAGAACTAGACTAGCTCGCGCAATCGCACATTTTTGTTAAGTTATGTTTGGTCAGCCTGTAATACTGTAAATATTTTAACAACTGTACTGTCGCTCTTAAAAAAACATGTTTACTCCTTCATTCCATTGGGAAACTACTTACTTTTACAAGTTCTGTAATTTTATTTATAATACAGTTGGTGTTGCATACTTGCTAAACTGGTTTGATCTGGTACGTGATCCCAACTATCTGTATATGGAGCGGTAAACGTCCACCTCCATCTCAAGATTGTGTCACTCCCGTCTTTCCGCTAAAAACTTCCCAATGATGGGCCAACCGTTGTCGGGATGCTTTCGTCGCTGCCTGCTTCTGCTCGAACAGCTGCGTGAACCTGCAGCAACAACGGCCCTTTCTCTCCATCCCTCCGATCCTCCCTCATCACTGTGTACGCATTCTGCCTTGCCCATGTTCGGATCGGCGGCACCTTTAGCTGGGAGGTGTGAGATTCTACGCCTTCTGTGTAAGACCTCGGCACCTATGTAGTATATTTATATTTGCGTTGCCTTTCGATTGTGATCAGCAAAATAGCGACGCATGTCACATAAGGAATGTCACCAGTATGGATCACCTGGCCTTAGCATAGCATTCGTATTGTTGGTGCCAGCCATTCGACGTTCGTCGCACGACACTGTTCATCACATTTAGCTGCCCTGTGTAAACATCATCGTTACAATGGCCTTGAAGAGAGCAAATAAACGTGCGATCATCAGCTTCTGCTAATAAATTAACCACTTCATTTCACGTGGCGATGAATCACAGGCGATTACAAGCTGCTTTATCTGCTGCTGTTGATCGATAGTAAGTGTCACATTCGCACAACTCTTCGCTTGGCACTCGACATATCATCTTTACAGAGAGGCGATTGCCCTGCAAAGGTGCGTTCATGACTAAGTTCGCACCATAAGTAGAATCTAAGTGATAACGCGCCCACACTACCTACGCGCTTCTACACGCCCGGACAGTGATAACTGCGCTGGGTGTGCATAAAGCATTTTTCCCCAACGTCACAATAAAAAATAAAAAAAAGTGATATCTGATTACAGTCATTACTTCATCAAGTGTGCGACTGCAAGAGAACGAGTTGTTCGATGCAGAGAAAATGCGCATACCAACATGTCTAGAAGGACCGATGTCGGATTCCCATCGAGTAACCTAGAAGCAGAGGGAAAACGTTAGCTCCGCCAGTCATCAGCCGCGAACATCCCCCTTTGTCAACGCGCTATCCTATGGGAATCCGACATGGGAACGAGAGAAAGTGGCCTACGCTAACCAGATCACAAGTCGCACCACCATCTAGTTGGTACCAAAAATATTTCCACGGAAAGCGCTGGATATGTTTGTTTTATGAGCACAATAGCAAAAGTTGGTAATATATTTATATAATATTTTTTTTCTTTTTTTTATATTATTTATAGCAAAACAGGGCATTGCACGTGAAAGATAAACAGTGAGACATCGCAGGATCTCGTTAGTGTTTGAAAACTATTCTCAAGACGACTATTCTTCCTTCGCTGGCCAATGTTGGGAGTCTTTTAGACGACAAACCATATTCTAAACAATTCCGAACATGGTATGTTCAGTTTCTCCATCAACAGTCCATCGCTCCCGCGCAATTTTTGTGATGTAATGTCTGGATCGGTTTAGGTTTAAATGTTAACATTATCACTCTCATTCTAAAAAAAAAGGCATTTCTGGTTACTAATTTCTCTGAAAAAAAGTTTTTTTAACGCGTTTTACGACCGTCTAATATAAATACGGAGAAGTCAAAATGATCTTTCATATATATGTTATATCATTGCTTCTAATTCTAGGACAATGATAATGTTTCTAGACATAGGGACGATGCCGACGCGTTTTTCGCTACACGTGAAATATACTATGTTACTATTTTGATCTCAAAAATTATGTCGTTTCCGCAGATTCCCAACCTAGTTTTCATAGAATGTTTTAATTCAGTTTACGCTCGTCCTGGCACAAAATAGAAGCTGTTCTTGGTATATAGATGTTTACGTTTCTTTTGGGCGTGCTCTGCAATCCATCTGGTGTTGACAGAGCTACGACAAAGAAACACAAATTTAATATAGAATATTATATTCTTCAAATAAAGAAAGCTTCAGTCCAATACACTGGAGTGTTTGTGTTATGCGGTTGCCGTCCGACCACAAGGAAAAAGTCACAGCCGTCAATTTTTGTCCAAGGTGTCGAACCCTAGTATCCCACAAAGGTAGTAACCGGTATTCCAAAACATGCTTAAAAAATATGAAAAATATCTACGTCTTGAAAATCCATTAGAATTTGTTTTGAGCATTCATTATTATTATTTGTATTATAATAATATATTATTATGATGATTTTTGTTGCATCAGCGTACGTGTTCATGTACAAAAGTGTATGATATAAGTCTCGCGCGCGTCAACTTTACAGCCTTGCATTGAACCAGTGTGCAACCTGTGTCTCGGTAGTTGTTACGCTGTTAAATAGTACTGCAAAGCACGAAACGACAAACCATTTATTTATACGGGTATTTATATATACAGTTATTCTGCTATTTGTGCCGTTGCAAATCCAGCTGGAGATGATCAGCCGTCTCTTCTTACCATATCTTCTTCACTAAGAAGCCGTAGCACTCCTGACACGCGATCGCGTACAAAGCGTAGCATACGCATGAGGCGCTCTTGTGCAGAGAGTTCGATAACGGTCATGAGTCATGGTGGCGTCTCAGAAAGGTCTCCCTCCACTTAAAACGGAACGCTTAAGAACAATCCTAAGACACTAAGTGTGCATAGATACATTTGCGTCTCAAATGTTTATGTATACAGGCATATATCACCTGTTGTATACATGTCTGCCTATTTATATGCATATACAAACATCAGCATTTATCGTGCAGTAACAATGAGAACAGATGTTAAAGGCAATTTTTTCGCATACCCACAGTGATATCCCTAACAGACGTGCTTATTAAGAACAACTCCAGTTCAGTTGGATTCGCATTGCTTTGCTTTGGAGTCTAGACTAGATAACCTCGATTCAAGGAACGTAAGCCTTCTTATGCATATACATTATTTGACAGAGTATTTCTCCATGGCTTTACAGTAGTTTGAAAAAATGCAGATGACCTTTCTCACGGTTTTGCTTTTCCAAAATGTTTTTTATCGAACATACAATGCCTTCCTCACTATCTACAGCAGTTAAGGCGCGCACATAGGATGGACATTTGACGGTTTGAATATCTTTCCATCAGAGTAGAATCAAAAGGAGTGATGGCCTATTGTTTTATCGGTGAGAGACTTCTTCATGCGACACTGAGAAAATCTACTGCCGTCGTCGGCTTTAAAGAGGTGCTGTCTAGCTTTTATTAAATACGACTAAAACCTGAAGTCTTAGTAAACAACCGGCAAGCGATAGTTCAGAACAAGTAAAATGTGCGCCTTAGTTAGCCTACCCTAGTACAAGGATCCAAAAGATACACTTTTACACCAAAGGTTTTTAAGAAGTCTTTTGAGGTCAATCTGGCGCGAAGAGCTTCAACAATAGCAGATTTGCTAAAATTTCTGCTCGGTCTGTCACTCGGTTAGCGTGTTTGCATTTTTTGTGAGACGAGCTTGACAATTACTACCAACGGTGGTGGATGAGCGCATCCCTAACTGGCGGACCGTAAAAATGTGTTCCAATTTAAATAGAGCATATATATATATATATATATATATATATATATATATATATATATATATATATATATATATATCACCGGGTGCAGGTGCATGGCTGCAGGCCCTCCCAAGCCCTCAGCTAGGCACCCTTCTGGACGACGAGTCCACTCGCATACTGGTCGGGTTGAGGCTGGGAGCAGAGCTAGTCTCCCCACACCGGTGCAGATGCGGTGACGAGGTCGATTCCCTAGGCCACCACGGACTTTCCTGTCCCCAAAGTTCAGGTAGAATCGCGCGCCACTCAGCCCTGAATGAGACATTCAGCAGGGGGCTGCGATCGGCAGGCTACCCATGCATTTTGGAGCCGTCTGGCTTAGTCAGAGATGATGCCAGGAGACCAGATGGTATGACCTTGACTCCGTTCGAGCGGGGCCAAATGCTGGTATGGGACGCGACCGTAACCGACTCTTTAGCCCCCTCAATGGTCGGTACGGGCGCAGCCCGCCCTGGACACGCGGTAGCCCTGGCAGAGGCAGCCAAGTGCAGAAAGTACTCCAGTGTCGGCTACCCACACCTGTTCTCACCTCTCGCATTCGAGACATTGGGCGGGCCTGGAGTGCTCACGAAGAAACTGCTTAACGACGTCGGGAGAAAACTGGCACTCGCTACAGGAGACAAGAGGGCAGGCGAATATCTACTACAACGTCTCTCATTAGACGTTCAGAGGGGGAATGCCGCTTCGGTGAGAGGTACCCTGGCTAGGTGGACCAGCCCAAGCCTGGACCTAACACCTTGAGTTTTGCCCCGAGCGGGTTGTGCACATGTTCTTACACCACAATTGTATACTTTGTCACACATAAATAAATGATTACCTATATATATATATATATATATATATATATATATATATATGTCATTTTAGTTTTAATGCTTAAAAACAAACATATGTGCAATGTGTTATATATTGTGTATATAAATGTGTATGCGCAAACTACTGGCAGCAATTTAGACATCGGTGTGACTTGGACAGCGTCTTCACGGTCGATTGGCGGAGCAGAATTCCAGCGGATAGTTTAGTGCAATTAATTGCAAACAACGTCGTCATGTTGTCAACCTTGTTTGTCTGTCTGTCACCGGTAACTCGCTAGTCATCGAACTGATGAAGATAATAGGGCGTGAAGTGCGAAATAGCAGGCTAGCCGGCACGTCGACACCACGCGTTCGGCCGGCAAATGCACGATGTTCATACGTGCATGGCGGAATACACGCCAAATACGGATGTATACAGTGCCAAACTAATCTCGTCGTGATGCTTTGGATTACCTATATGTTTTCCTACCTGAATATATATATATATATATATATATATATATATATATCTATATACATATATATATATATATATATATATATATATATATATATATTTATATATGTTTATATATATACATATTTATATATGTATATATATACATATACAAATACATATATATATACATATATGCAGCCCTTGTGCTGCATTCGTCGTAACAGCTTTCTATTTTCAAAAAGATTAAAGTTAATACGCGGGCTCATATATACATATTGCCTGCATAAATTATTTATATACATATAGCTCTAGGTCTCCGAAATGCGCTGCCCAGGTGGTTCACTAATGTAAATAATGTGTCCATGTAACACATCATTACTACAACTGTTATGTGAAAATTACGTCTGTGAAATGAATTGAATTCATACATTTGACATTAAAGGATGACTGAAATCTAGCGCGCAAAATAAAATTTTCTCTCGTAGAAAGCCTGCCCTGATAAGGAATGTTTCGAACAGAGAGCTATGGCAAGACATCATAATTAAAGCAATGTGATTTGGCGCGTCTAACGCCGCAATTGTCCCCCCTCTCTCTAAATATATTTGTTTTTATGAAACCGTCTTCTCTGCAAATTTATAGCACTAGTTTAACCGCAGCCATTAGCATTTTGGAAGAGCATTTAAGAAGACGAACGCGCCTAGGCTTTCAAAGCGTGTTCGACGCACCCCTTCGACCATAAGCAGTTCATTGGCAGGGCGTACAGAGCCCTAGTAAATCGAGACTCCGCCCCCCGCGGGTGTCGAACTAATGCCAAACAACTCTGAGCCATAGGGCGTGGGTAGGAACCTACAAGTTTGTGGGTTCCACACCAGTCAGTACTAGCTGCCAGTGACGCACGTGCGTCATGCATTCCACTACACTGAAACGCGGCTCCCGATGAAGATCAGGGTTCGGGAGTTAGCCTTTCCGTGTATGGGCTGATGTCTGGTCTTCCAAGGCTATTTGAAAACTTCATCTCAGAATGGGAAAATAAAGTCCAATAACGAGACGTTGTAGACTCACTCTCACCTCTGGTCTAGTCTCAAACTTGTGACAACTGCCACGCCTATATCGGATAGAGTGTTCATGGCTATCATCGCCTGGTCTGTTTGCATACAAGCCTCCGCTAGGAATTCACTAGGAGTGCATCTGCCGACTGACTATGCTCTCAAGCGCATGAATACTCAATATGAAAGAAATAAATTTGAAGAAGGATGATTATATAGAATTGGAATTGTCGAGCCCGGTGGCGTGGTGTATTCCGCCTGCGCCTCGCGACCGGAGAAAACACATAGGTGCGCGGGTCGTGCGAGCCTCATCGTTGCACATTTGTATTTATAAGGGCATTGCGTCTATGAAGCATTGCGCGAAAAACAGTCTCATGGACGTTAAATCTTGGTGGATGTTTAGCCCGAAAAGTATTTTTTAAATAGCTGAAATTGTCATTGCTGCATAAACCAATTTCAAAATGTGATTATTTAGATTATTGTTATCTCTGTTCATGTGCAATCATGCATATAGCGGAAACAAACGGACGCTGCTGTTTTTTTATGTACCCAAGTCAGCGTCGGTGATATTCCGTCGAACACGGACCTCGTTCTTCTTCCTCTTCTCCATCTTGTTCGACTTGTTCTGTCTGCCGGGTATTTTTCGGTGCTTGAACCACGTGTCCAGGTTACGTTCAGTGACGACTTCAATCAGTTTCGGTCATTTCGGCGCCGTCAGCGTCCGGGACGGGTGCAGCATTAGCGACAACGGCTGCAACAAAACAAAGAGGCGATCGCGAAAACCTTGTTGTTGTTTCTGTTGTTGTTTTTGTTGTTGTTGGTGGTGGTGTTGGAGTGGTTGTTGTTGTCGTCGTTGTCGTTGTTGATCATTCATCCAATTTTCGAAATCGAAGCTGATGGTGGACGAGTTTATTGGGTTACAGTCTCGCTTCATCTGCGAGGCGGGGGGAGAGGGGTTGATATGGAACAGGAAGAACTGATCCTTCTGTCAGTTCTTCCTAAACCGAACGAGAACCCCACGAGATGATGGCGGTGTTATTGAGGCTGAGTTAAGGCGTTGATGATGATGATGATGTTGGTGGTGGCGAGACCGCTGTAAGCCGGTGTTCACGGTGCCTGCCAACAACAAGTCTCGGGGCCAGAAGGCTCACCCGGGGACAACGAACTGACGGACAACCAGATGGAAGGGCGGGTCATCCGGTTGGAATGTACCAAACGGTAAACCAGCAAGCAGAAGAAGAAGAAGGTAAGTAACGTCTGCAGTATCAGCAACAACCTCGGCAGTAGTAGTTCGAGCTGCTGTGGAGCATGCAGTACCAGCTAATGGCAAAGCTACGAGTATGCTAAACACATATTGTGGCAGGTGTAAAGGGAAAACGATTATGTTGAACCCGTTACATCTCGCCGCCGCCACCGTCCATGAAGAACAAGACATTTAGCTCGGTCACCAGCTAGAGGTTAAAGACAAGCAAATACAATTCTAAAACGCCTTCATCTGTCTCATCCAGTAGAGCAGCAGCAGCAACAGCAGCAGCGGGATACAACGTACGTACAACTTCTTTTGTCTTGTTCTGTTGGCTTGCAATACGGCTGTAAGCTCTCAGCTTTCTTTCCTTCGGCTCGTTCTTGGTTTCATTCGACGACCCCACGTTATTGTTGTTGTCATTGTCTGTTCAGCTTCACCCTGTCTTCTTCGTCGTCGTTGTGGTCGTCGTTGTTGTTGTTGAGGTGTTCTGCGTGCCGTCGCCACCAGCGCGGTCGGCGGCGTCTGCAACAAACACTGTTTGCCTGCCTGTCCATCTACGTTGGCGACTTTGCACTCGTCGGGGGATAGACTTCAATCCGTGCGCCGAGAACGTTGTCTTCGACGACTTGTTAGCGTACTGGCCTTATTGGGCGGTAGAGCGACTCTGCGTTGGACATCGGCATTGCCGCCGAATTCCTGATAGTTGCTGTTGTGGTTATTTTTGTTGTTGTTGTTGTTCTCGCTGTTATGGTCATTGTTGTTGTTGTTGTGGGTATTGTCACTGTCGTCTCTACCAGCGCTTCTGTCCGTCAATAAAATAGCGGCAGGCGTAGAACAAACGACGTCAAAGGAAGCAAGGATCCGAAGGCACAAAAACACCAACAACAACCACAACAACAACAGCAACAACAGCAACAACAACAACAACAACAACAACAACAACAACAACAACAACAACAACAACAACAACAACAACAACAACAACCACAACAACAACAACAACAACAACAGCAACAACAACAACAACCACCACAACAACAATAACCACTACCACCACAACAACAACAACAGTAGCCGCGCCGACAGCAGCTCGGCAACGTAGTCGTCAACAATGATGGCGTGGACCACCACGATTGATGACGAGGCGGGGGGGGAAGGGCGACGATGGTAAATAACGCCAGAGCAACGTGTACCAGCCGAAAAAGACTCAACGCCCGGGGGGAGAGGAGGGGGCGTTGGGGTCTCGAAGAGGGAGAGGACTTCACGATAAAATTAGGCCACTTGCCGCAGCCGCCGAGACCGACGCTGCTGCTGCTGCTGCCGCTGCTGCCGGCGTCGGTGGTGCACTTTTCGTCAATGCAAATTTTTTATTGTCCTTTGCCACACGCTGGCCGTGCTGCGTGTGGCGAGAACATGTCCGGACGGCCACCGGACGTCAACGTGGGGGTGGCGGCGGCGTTGTGGACGCGGAAGGAACAAAGAAGAGTGGGAAAGAGGAATTTGCGGGAAAAGCTTAGTCTGGGAGAACGAAGACAATCGTTCTTTTGACACGGAGATAGAGAGAGAGAGAGAGAGAGTGAGAGAGAGAGAGAGAGAGAGAGAGGGGTGAATAAGAGACTAGACGACTGCTCGGTGTTGTGTTATCGGAGACGTCTTGCCGAAAGATCTGACTTGCGGTCACTTGCTGATGCACCACGCTGATGCTTTCTGGCAATGATGGCCGCTAATGCCAATCCCGATGACGACGACGGCCGGCTGTCTGGTGTCTGTTGTTGTTATTGTTGATGTTAATGTTGTTGTGTTATTGTTGTTATTGTTGGTGTTGTTGTTATTGTTGATGTTAATGTTGTTGTGTTGTTGTTATTGTTGATGTTGTTGTTGTTGTGGTGTTGTTGTCGTTTGTGTTGTTGTTGCTGCTGCTGCTGGTACTGCCGCGTTGGGACCATTTGTGTCCGTCGGCTGGTCGTGACGGATAGCCGAGAAAGACAAGAGCTGCTCCGACATGTCATTCCGACACGCTGCCAGCCAGCTCAGATACAGGCAGTCAGTCATCAGTCACGCTCGTTTAGTGGCCTACTGGCGTCTGTACAGAGAGGTCTGCCGAAGTCCAACAGAAATCGAAAAAGAAGACACACAACAAGAAGACGAAAAAGAAGAAAAAGACGGCGAACGGAATGAAACACACATGTGTTACCCGCGTAAACGAAACGCGCGAAATAAGCCCGCGACGAAAAGATGGACTAGTCTGAAGGGCAAAATTACGTTGCTCTGCTGTTTGCATTTATCTTGATCAACGGATATATGTATGTATATATATATATATAAATATATATATATATATTAATATATATATATATATATATATATATATATATATGTATATTTATATATATATATATATATATATATATATATATATATAAGTGGTAAACGAGCATTACCTGTAGAGATATACGGATATAGATAAGATTCAGCTCACGTTTTTTTCGCAGTTAAGACCAGAATTGTTAAAAATTGGTAGTTGAAAACATATAAGCGTCGTTAGGTTGATAAAAAGTTACTTTTTTCGATGAAGAAAATTGTTCCTTTCGAGGTACCACCATACGGGCTTCAAACGTCAGGCGAAGCAAAAGGTCCGATTACTCTGAACAATATGTTTTGTCAATATCTTGAAAATAGTTTATTTTCCATGAGAAATTGCATGCATTCATTTAAGTGTCACGCTAAGCCCGTAAGACCTGAGAGAGACCGAGAAATGACAAAGTTTTCCAAACTAGTATTTTGTGCAGGCAAGAGGGATAGAGGCTTCTACGCGCACAGCCGGCATATTAACCTCATCGCAGAGGACCCATCGTCAACAGTCTATTTTTGACATCTCTTCCGTAACGCATGTGTCAAACCTTATCCAGAACTAACGCCTCCAAGTAGACGCGTCGCCGCCGTCACAAACGTTACTCTGAGCACGTCATCTGAAAATGTTACCGTCATTTCTCGCAAGCGGAAATACAAATGACCGGGCTTAAAGATTTGTTGCTTGATAAGTTCTATAGCTTAACTTCCTAACATTACCCGTACTATTTCAGGAAGACTTATACTTTATAATCTAAGGAATTAAATATGAACTTCATATAACAAGTACAATAAGCGAATTATATATATATATATATATATATTGTATCTGCTCGTCCCTTAATTCCGTTTAAAATCGCGAGCACTTTATATAAATCAAAACTTTAAAAAAGTGTCTGGCACAAAGATTACACAATAGTGTGAGTACGTCAATTTGAATAAATTCCTTGGCCTGAAGGGTGGAGAGGAACTGTGGGACTATAACCACAATAATCACCATGGTGTACACGCGTACAAGATGTGCATCAGGCATTTTTTATATATATATATATATATATATATATATATATATATATATATATATATATGTCTCTAAGGAGACTATTTACGGTTGTACAAGTTTCTGAAACTGTTTGACCTTAATGACCGCTTGATATTAGCTCAGTGTGTGCAGACACGGGCAAATACAATTCCTTGTATGAAATGTCTTATTATAATGTTCAATACCACAATGGTAGAAAACTTTCCGTCGGTTAAGACAGTTCCTTAAAATACAGAATTTATTGTATTTTAAGAACAGATTGGATCATGTCAGTTTGAAAGAAGCTGCTGATACAAGATTCGAGAAGCTCGCAGGCCTACTCCCAGAGGCAAACAAACACCTGCAGAGGTCCTCATAGTATCCAAGAAATATCAGCGTCTACTGTCCGATGCACTGTCCACGGCAGACAAAGCCCGACTACAGGCGGTTGTCCAAAAAGGGGCTAGCAAATGGCTCCAAGCCATCCCTTCCTCAAACCTTGGCACTTTACTTGATCACGAACGTTTTCGTCTGTGCATCGGCTTGAGGTTGGGAACAAGACTAACGGAGGAACACCGGTGTCCGTCCGGAGCACAAGTGGACATTTGGGAACCCACGGGCTATCCTGCAACAGAAGCGAAAGACGTCAAAAGCGTCACAGCGAGATTAACGAGATTACCGCCCGGGCCTTAAGGTCAGCTCTACTGCCATGCATTCAAGAGCCAACCGGCCTCCTGAGAAGCGACTGAAAGAGGCCTGACGGTTTCACCCTTATCCCTTTTGAAAGGGGAAAGGCGCTTATTTGGGATGCTACAGTCACTGACACGCTCGCCCCCTCGAACATGGAGGCTAGCGCATCAGCCGCTGGCTCCGCACCACGCAAGGCCGAACGTCTAAAGACCAACAAATACGCCCAGCTCACCGACGAGTTCATTTTTGTGCCACTAGTATTGGAGACACTAGGGGGACCTGGCCCTGAGACATCGTCACTTTTACAGAAGATTGGCAAACGAATTGAACTCACGACGGGGGACAAAAGAGCTTTCGACT
This sequence comes from Dermanyssus gallinae, assembly GCA_003439945.1. Lineage (NCBI taxonomy): Eukaryota > Metazoa > Arthropoda > Arachnida > Mesostigmata > Dermanyssidae > Dermanyssus > Dermanyssus gallinae. The sequence goes on from QVRM01005167.1 coordinate 406,304, forward strand.
TTCTACTCTAGCGGCTATCTCTGGCGGTTCAGCGCGGCAATGCGGCAGCAATTATGGGCACAATGAGGGGCTGCCTCGAGGATAAGCTCGATTGGTAGCACCCCTCACAAGCCCAATGGTAGTTAGATATTCATATTCCTCTGTAACTACAAAATGAAATAAAACCAAATGTGAGTATTCTTAAATTAAAAAATATATGAGAATACATGTAGCATTTCAGAAGCATTAGAAATGTTACCGTATATATATATATATATATATATATATATATATATATATAAAGTTTGACAGCAATCTTATTACCTATGTATAAAGTACTCGGGATTGCACGGAATTGCTGTTATGCGATCAATATTGTAGACGTGTAGGCCGCCAGATTATGCCATATGTTGGCGCACAACACGAAATAATGTATAACCAATTGTGTGCATTGGTGTGAGGTTGGTGACAAGGCTAACCGAGGAACACCGGTGTCCGTGTGAAACACAGGTAGACATCTGGGGGACTCACGGGTTGTCCTGCAGTAGAAGCGAAGGACGCCAAAGCCGTCATAGCGAGGTTAATGCGATTACAGCCAGGGCCTTCAGATCCGCCCTAATACCGTGCATCCGAGAGCCCGCCGGCCTCCTGAGAACCGATGGAAAGAGACCAGACGGTCTCACCCTTATCCCCTTTGAAAGGGGAAAGGCGCTTGTTTGGGATGCGACTATCACCGACACGCTCGCCCCGTCGAACCTGGAGGCCAGTGCATCTTCCGCTGGCTCCGCAGCACGCAAGGCTGAGCGTCTAAAGACCAACAAATATGCCCAGCTCGCCAACGAGTTCATTTTCGTGCCGCTAGTGTTCGAGACACTCGGGGGGCCCGGCCCTGGGGCATGGTCGCTTTTACAGAAGATTGGCAAACAAATTGAACTGGCGACAGGGGAAAAAAGAGCACTTGAGTTTCTACTTCAGCGACTATCGCTGGCAGTTCAACGCGGCAATGCGGCAGCAATAATGGGCACAATGAGGGGCTGCCTCGAGGATAAGCTCGACTGGTAGCGCTCCCCACAAGCCCTAGTGTTGATAGTTAATTACATCTCGCTGTAACACTTAAATGTCATTTTAATAAATATAGTTTAGCATATATATATATATATATATACATATATATATAAGCAGTTAAGTTTTACAATTAAAAACCAATTGTGTATCGTTGTCAAAAATTAGAACATTTAGCGAGAAAATCAAATTCGCCAAAATTGTGCAGACTTTGCAACGGAAATGCACACATACGTATTAAAAATAGAATGATATGCAAATATATATATATATATATATATACGTGTGTGTTGCGTTTGTATTCAGAATCACGCGAAGCGTAGTCGATAAAGAAGAGGAAAAAGGAAAGGAAGAAAAAGACGAACTACAAAAACGCTCGGTAACACTAACTCGTAGCGGCGACGGAAGCGGACGGTTTGGTTCGAAAAGCCGGGCACCAGGTAGAAAAGATACTCACTCGGTCGCTCTTGTTGTTGTTGTTGTTGCTGCTGCTGCGGCGCTATTTTAACATGCCGCTCCTCAAACGTAACGAGACTGTCACGGCTAGCTATTTAGCATATATATATATATATATATATTTTATGTCACTGGCCGTTCGCCATATAAGGTGAGAGACACAAGAGCCGGTTAGAACCGCGGCCGTTGATGTCACTCCTGTTGCTCCTGCCGCTATGTTAAACTGGTGCGTCTCTCCCTCTCTCTCCCTCGCCCTCGCCCTATCTTTCTGTATCTCTCTCCCTGTCTCTCTCTCTCGCTCGCTCGCCCCCCCCCCCCCCTCTCTCGCTCCCCCCCTCCCCCTCTCTCGCTTCCCCCCCTCTCTTCTCTCTCTCTCTCTCTCTCTCTCTCTCTCTATATATATATATATATATATATATATAAATACCCATCTTCCTCTCCCGTTCTGCTTCTTCCATTTGCGTCCTTTTTCCCCCGTTTTTTTGGCTACTACGAACGTCGACGTGCTTCTCTCCGCCTTCTTCTCCTTCTTCTTCTTCGTCGTGTTCTTATTCTTGTTTCTCGCTTTGCTTCCGGCCGACAAGCGGCCAAGCTTGGATGCTTGACACAGCCGGACCGACCAACAACAACTCGCACGAAACTCGAAGACGTGAGACGAAAAGTCTCTCTGTATGGACACAGCAGGGGTCGCAGTGCAACAACGACATTTGTAGTGGGAGTCGTAGCAGTGGAACAACTAGAACAGTGATAGTACTGTGGTGGCAGTACTGGACTAGGAACGCCGCTCATAGCAGTACTGGAATAGAAACGCCGCTCGTAGCAGTACTGGAATAGGAACGCCGCTCATAGCAGTACTGGAATAGTAACGCTGTCATAGCAGTACTGGAATAGGAACGCCGCTCGTAGCAGTACTGGAATAGTCACGCTATCATGGCAGTACTTGAGTAGTAACGCTGTGGTATCAGTATTGGAATAGTAACGCTATCATAACAGTATTTGAATAGTAACGCTCTGGTAGCAGTACTAGAACAGTAAGACTGTGCGAAACAGTACTTGAATAGAGTGATACTGTGGTAGCAGTACACTAGAATAGTAATCTTGCAGCAGCCGTAGTAACAGCAGCAGCGATTGGTTATAGGCGACAGAGCCTGTCTCTGCTGGGCCTCACAGCCAACAAACGAATCTGGAACGAACTGCACAAACTGCGATGCGAACTGCGAAGGGTAGAAAGACCACGTAGAAGCGGTTTGGAGGACGCGAGCCAACGACGAAGCGGTTGATGTCTGTGACGAAATTCGTCACATAGTCATCGCATAACCAGTATTGTCGGCGTCGTCGCCGTTGTCGGTCGTCGTCAGCAAAAGGTGTTGTTGTTGTTGCTGTTTTTGTTGCTGTTGTTCTTGTTGTTGCTGTTTTTGTTGCTGTTGTTCTTGTTGTTGCTGTTGTTGTTGCTGTTGTTGCAGTTGTTGTTATTGTTGCTGTTGTTGTTGTGGTTGTTGTTGTTGTTGCAGTTGTTTTTGTTGTGGTTGTTGTGGTTGTTGTTGTTGTTGTTGTTGTTGCTGTTGTTGTTGTGGTTGTGGTTGTGGTTGTTGTTGTTGTGGTTGTCGTTGTTGTTGTGGTTGTTGTTATTGTGGTTGTCGTCGTTGTTGTGGTTGTTGTTATTGTGGTTGTCGTCGTTGTTGTCGTTGTCGTTGTTGTTGTTGCAGTTGTTGTTGTGGTTGTTGTTGTTGCAGTTGTTGTTGTTGCAGTTGTTGTGGTTGTTGTTGTCGTGATTGTTGTTGTTGTTGCTGTCGTTGCTGTTGTGGTCGTTGTTGCTATTGTGATTGTCAATGGCCAATAGCGTACGTAGTGAAGATCTCCACAGCAGGAGGAGCACACCTTATGATCGACTCCTGACAGGTTAACCATCCAAGAGGCTACCGGCGGACGAAGGTAACGGTCACAGTCTGCCTGACATCAACAGCAGCAGCAGCAACAACAACACTAACAACAAATACGACAGCGAGGAAAGACGTGCCAGAGATGCTGCTGACTCGCTATCCGTCGGAAAGAGTTTCGTCCCAACTTTAACCATGACAGCCAAGACCAAGATGGTCTGGCCACACGAAGGCCCACAGTTAACCAATACTTATGTTCTCTTTTAAAGCTCACACACATATATATATATATATATATATATATATATGACAGGATGCGTTGGGTAGCGGTTGATATGGTAAACAGGCATACAAACATAGACTCTTTTCTTGCTTCGTAGGGGTTTCCGGAATACCTGATGCACATCTTGTACGCATGTACACCATGGTGATTATTGTGGGGTTATAGTCCCACAATTCCTATCCACCCTTCAGGTCAATGACTTTATTCATATGTACGTACTTACACTATTGTGTGCTCTTTGTGCCATACACTTTTTTTAAAGTTTTGATAGATATATATATATATATATAAAGTGCTCGCGATTTTAAACGGAATTATAAAAAAACGGGCAGATATATATATATATATATATATATATATATATATATATATATATATATTAATATGCGTGGTCTATATATATATATATATATATATGTATAGTCCATCTTACTTCTCCGTGCCATCAGGCAAGAAGCAATAGGCATACAGACAACAACGCCACAGAACTAGTTCGTCCACTTCACACACAACCATATTTTATTGTTGCGCCTAGAATGAATGCTGAACCTTGTTACGTTTGTGCAGTGCAATGTCTAGCAAAATGCACTTATAGCTGCGTAGCAAGCTGTGTTCGAGGAATTTAAACATCTTCAGGAATCAGAGCAATAACAAACGATAACGAGTCAAGCTATCGGTAGCGGCAGCTAGGTTTACAACAGCAGCAGCAGCAGCAATAACAACTGCAAAAACAACAACGAAACCCTGTTGGGCCTGGCCATACGTCGGATTAGCGAAGACGAAGAAGAAGAATAGCCAAACAGAACGAGCTCTCGTTATTATCGATTATTGCTACGTATCCCGTAGCCCATTCTCTTCTCTCTGTGCTCATCTTTTGCTGCCTGCCGGTGCTTTTGCGGTGGTGCACGGCCTGCATTGCACTCGCTGTAAAAAAATCTTGTAATAACAACACTAACTAACACATTTGTGTATGTAGGCATGTGTGATCGTTGTACATGCCATTATAATATGTCGCACTCTCGGTTAGCCTATACGTATTGGGCTGAGCTGTTACGATATATATATATATATATATATATATACATATATACATATATACATATGTATCTATATATATATATATATATATATATATATACAGAGTAGGATAGATTAACGTCCCGGCTTCCTTTCCTCGTATTCCCTCGCGTCGAGCTTTTCGGATACTGTACATGTATGTTTGTTTAATGTCATATACATATATAGTTGGTTATAGTAATATAAAACACACGTTGGATTTTAAAACAATATTGCCAGGGATATTTTATTGACACGACGGTGAATATCCTTTCATCCTTTAAACAGATACAACATTTGTAACTTGACTGCTCTACGCCAACTCAGATGAGGGGACTTGCTAAAGTACTTCTTTGGTGTCAAACCAATTTGAGATCTCAACGTTCCATTAGACCTAAAGCTGTGTCTCGGAGTTCATTAAGGTCCTGCGTGATATATATTCAAGTTTCCAGTTTCAAACGCGGTTTATTCAACGAAACTGCATTTTGAAATGCTTAAGTTCTCGGTAAACAATAAAAATGGTTACAAAATAAATCAAGCACCGAGACAAAAGTCACACTCGACAATATTTCAAAGAATGCTTTGAATACGCGCAATGACACAATAAGCATCATCACAAGGAATTCTCTTCAGCGTTTGTTACAATAGGTGAGGCAACACGCGCTCACTTATACGCGCAAGTATATATGTATATATATATATATATATATATATATTCGAATACTCTAGATCGACTAACTGACTGCACGCTTCCACCGGTGCTAGATAAAGCTCTGTTGTGGAGAACCACAGTAGCATGTTATGGTCAGTGTGGGTGCTGTCGTCACTATAGTTGCTGAGGTTCCTGTGGTCGTGCCGCTGCTGCTGCTGATGTCACTATAGCTCTCAGTGTGGTTGTTATAGTTGACTGTGTTACTTCTAGCACTATCACGATATCTGCAGTTGTTTATATTAAGGAATGTACTGAGTGTTGCGGTCGTCATTGTTTCGATCTTAACGTGCGTCTTTTTACTGTTGTTGCTGTTATTTTTGTTGTTGTTGCGGCTGTTGCTGTTGTCGCGGCTGTTGTTGCTTTATTATTTTTGTTGTTGCTGTTATTGTTGTATTGTTGTTCTCTTGCTTCGCTGTCCTACGAACAGTATACCATCATCACCAGCCATCCTACGAACAGTATACCATCATCGCCAACCATAGTCGAGTCGATGTTGATGAACAGATCATTCCTTCGTGTGTGCCGTGCGTGTTTAGAGAATTGCGGTGACTATTCCTTCCTATCTGGTATCATCGACAGGTATTGACGAATGTGAATTCAGAACCAACTGCCACAATGGCGACCACGACTCGGCGACGCTCAGACCACTATGAAGCTACTACCACCCGGCTATTCGACGCTCCGAAAACTCACACTGGCGGCGTTGAATAAATGCGTAACAAGTGTAAATAAACAATCGCGCGGCCCACCACACGCGTCGGCACCTTTTATCCGCGCTACACTGCCGCCGCCGGCGTACAAACAGACGCAGTAGCTCTCGTATGAGCAGTAACACTAGAAGCAGCTCGCATAGAAGCAGGAGAAGGCAGCAAGCACATCGAATAGACGATTATGAGCTGTTATAATCATCGCCGTACCGTATTCATTGTCTCTCGTAGCATCATCATAGGTTCTGTCGGTTGGCCGGCTTGTCTATATATATATATATATATATTTGTTTTTTTAATTTATACATACATATATATATATATATATTTATATAAATACAGACATACGTCTGTCTATCTGTCTCTCTGGATAACGGTTTGACGTCATCGACGTGCGTCCACGGACTGCCACGAGCAGTGGCATTTAATTCGGGTACGCACGTAGCTGATTCTTAGGTGCACGTAGCTGATTCTTAGGTGCACGTCACTGGCTGAGTGATATAACCTAAAAAACAGCTATTAGGTCAAGCAAGGTGCAGCTGTGTAGACTGTGTTTGGGCTAGACGGGTAACCGGGGGGGGGGGGGGAATCAAATCAGTCCAAGTAGTAAAGTGCAACAAATAAACTAGAAAGCAGGTTTCTATAAGATGAAACTTTCTGAGAATTAACACTCTTGCAATGGTGAAGGTGAACTCGAAAAAAGTTTAATACCACTCACAAACTCATTGCTAGTTATTGTGATAAAGTAATACTACTTAACTCGAGATGGCTGGAAAAGAATTTGCACGTTCTTGAGAACTGACAACTAAAGGGAGGGGGGTTTGTTCAAGTACTGAACGTTGCAGCTAGAGTTGAGTATTCTAAACATATATGATAAGCGCCAGATATGAATCTCAAGATGCAGAAAACCAATTGGCAACCGACACCTGAAAAGCAAGAGGTACTATTAATACGATAAGTATAGCAGGCAGGACGTGGTCGTATCCGAGGGAAAGGCATACCCTTTAAGTTGACTAGGCCACCCCGAACGGAGTAGTTCTACGGGGCACGCAGCGAAACAAGAGATACATGTGTGCGAATCGATCTTTCGATAAACATGATCATTCAACGATGATCAGTGGCTTAATTTACAGCTACTGGTGAAACATTGTTAAGCTTAATTTAGTTTTGTCAACCCGACATTTTTGGTGAGACACTAGCTTGTACAAATTTGGCTCTTCACCTAACCTGAGGTTGCCGTTAAAGCAAATAAAGCTGTACCAAATGTATACCATCGTAATGAGTGTTATATTTTTGTCAAGAGCAAAAGCTCTTTTGCACTAGTTGGGCAACGCATGAGTTTAGTCAGCACACTGTTTATTCTTTATTACGGCAGAACCTAGAAAGAAATTGTAGACTTGGACCTATAGAGAAACTTAGAGGCCCGTCAGTTGCAGAGGATGGACGTTTCTACTCTCGGTCAAGCGCCAACTATAAGCGATATAAACTATAGAAACGACGCAATTTTATATTCGTGAAACTCTGTGACTAAATAATGTTCGCACTAATTGCGACTAAATTGTGTATGTTTAGTCTGATCAACTGACGCCAATTAATATCAAGACTTTGTGCAGGTATATTTGTCAGAGGTGCGAGCTTTGCGACATTGGACTCCTCTCCGCCAGCTCGAAAGGGTAGTAATCAAGGGCAATTCATACGGCAACAGACTCAAAGAAATGATAATATGGCATGCTTCTAATGTTTCAGGTGCAGAATAATTGCTTAGGTGACTAGCTTTGAGAAGAAGGGGAAATAGGATCAAACTGAGCAGCTTGAAGCTGCAAGGACCGATATTCTTGCGTGCGGTGGCAGCGCGACAATACTGCCTGTGAGGCAGTGTAAGTATAAATATAGCATACCATATATATAGTCATGGTTGTCATCTACCGCAGTATCACCGGTTCGATTCCCGAAGGTGATCAAATTTTTTTTAGCAATGCTCATTGAGAATAGATGACAAACCATATACCGTTGAGAGTCAGTCATGAAAACATTGCAGTGTTGCGGGGATGTAAGTATATCTCTCTTTCAGGCTCATTTTACTTCTTTAATGTGTGTCTAGCCCATCTTAGTGCTAACCCGCCAACTACTTTATATGCTAAAGAAAATAATCATGTTACCGATTAAGTCAATATAATTAAGAAGTCATTAATATGGAAGTTATGAATAAATAATTTTGCCGTAGATCTTTATATTTAGTGAAAGGTCCAAAATAAAAACTGACTGTAACAGAAGAAATAAACAGGATATTAGTAGAGCCTGTTACTAGTCATTAGTTCCTGTCGACTAATGACTAGTAACAGGCTCAACACGGATTTTTCATTATACATTTTTTCAGTTCGTTCCAAGTAGACATTTTTATCGAACATTTTAAAGGAGATAATTTTAAATTATAGACTCACCCGTCCTTCACGGTCTTGGTACTCTGATGCCGCATATCTGCAATACACCGTGGGCATTGAGATATTCAGGGTTGATCTAACAGTCCTTGTGGCAGCATGGCCACCATCTCTTCTCAATGAGCATTCTCTTACAGTGCACAACAGCTCGACAAAATTTCGGTCAACAACGGGAATCGAACCGGCGACACATCGGTAGATGACAACAATGACTACCGCATCCTCGAGTCCTTCTTAGAATTCCAAAAGGTTCCTCGTGAGCTTCTTCAAAAAAAAAGATTATTGTTACTTATGTATTGTCTTTGTTGCTTGTCCTAGTGAACACGTTCGTCTGGGGGAGAAGCTTTACTATTTGTTTGCCAGCACATTGAACGCAAAATCGACTGTTGAACAAGAGAGTGCGCTTTTTGGGCTTTTGGGCATTTACCGCGGCGTTTGGTCGTCTGCTCACACAGGCGGGTCATCGTTATTCTCTGTGTAGCCGGCTATATTTGCATCAATACATATGTCACTTGCAATCACTCTTTTGGCCATTATGCTTTGTCCAACTTCAGGCAGACGTAGGAGCGGTCGACAAATCACTGGGCTCGTTGCACTAAGAAGATATAGTGGCAGCGGCAACCGCAACAAATGCATGAAGTCTAAGTGGTTAAACAGAACCCGTTTTTATGCGCGCTTATCAGCAACGGCCACTTGCTAGCGAGTCGTTAGCCAGCCATCTGACGAGCGCTCCACATACTATATTACCGGCGTATATAAATATAAATATATATATATATATATATATATATTAAAGTAGACGTTTTTTGCACACTTGGTAAATTAACTGTCATATATATATAAATATATATATATATATATATATCTGCAGGAAAAAGCTATGGAAAGCTATTTCTAAGATATTCGTGTACCAAAAAACTGGTGTGGTTAGTGGTTTCATGGAATACTAAACATAAAAATTAACCATCCTTCACCCCCGCAGCTCTGACAGTCTCTTTTCCCGCACGTGTATAATGTGTATATATATATATATATATATATATATATATATATACGTTAAGACAACGTCCAAAAGCCCCGAATAATGGCAACAGCAAAATCGGGGACAGTGATGATAACGGTTACGTTGCAAAAAAGCTGTTTTTTTATTATCATCTGCTTTCTTTTGGTTCTTCCAAGAGAGCAATTGTTAATCTGCCGATACATTGATCGTCAATTAGAAGGAAGATCAGGAACTGAATCAGCACTGCGTCAGTTTTGTAAACAAAAATGATTTTACACACCAGAATATATACAGTTATAAAAGGGGGCTGTATTAGCCGATGTTTATTTGCGGGCTTCCTCCAACGCAATCTGAGCATTCGTTTTGAAAGCAAATGATAAATTGCAAAAAAAACGACCTGATGCCGTTATCGACGCCAGCACATATTGTGACCACATTTTCGCATCCGATTTGCCTCCTTTGATAAAGAATGGATTGCACCCCCTTTTTACCACTATTCCGGATAGTGCCGTTTTTTTACTTGTATTAGATTTATCTTTCAGGTATTTCGGCATATCGTAGAAAGCCGAGCTCTGGGTTTTAGGACAGCTTGCACTATGGAAAAATAGGGATATTTAGATATATTTAGATTCTGGTGTCGAAAACACGGTACGTCATCTCATATGCTACAGAGAGTTTTACGGTTTGCTTTTTAACGTTCCGTAGATCATTAAATATATATATATATATATATATATATATATATAGCGGTTTGCTAAGCATTTTCGGAGCCCACTGCGCCCATAACTTCCGATAATTTGATAAAAAAGGCGGGTTAAAAACCTTTCGCAGTTAAAAATCTGGTAACACCTAGGTGCTCCTCAATCGTCGAATTTTGCTATGAGAACGCCACGATGACCTCACACGCACTGTCGCGTCACTACGCGCTCACTACGTTATTCTAAAGAAGCATATTCAAATTTCCAAACGGTTTGGTTTTTATGACGTTTCATACATTTTCATTTAAGGATTTTATATATATATATATATATATATATATATATATATATTATGGTTTATTAACACCTAGGTTGGGTAAAATAATAAACATATACATCAGACACAACTAGTGCTTCCTTCACGTCATTGGGTCTTCTCTCATCTTGCTAGCTCAGCTATTGACTATACTGCAGGACATGCTGCGGCGTGGTATCTATCGCACTGGGCAGAGCACCTCGTGCACCTGCAACACTCCTGAGGATCGTGGAATTCTTTCGTGCTACATAACACGTGATGAAATCCGTGGTCTGCAAACGCCGTCGTTAAATGTCTGCCCTTATATCCCGCTGCTCGCCAGGCCGTGCTTGTCATCGCTACCGTATTATATATTCCTAAATCGATTTCCTTCAATTTTTCCCCCCACTATATATATATATATATATATATATATATATACAGGTTGTCCGGGAACGTTCTGGAAATCACTAATAAAAATTGTAGAGCTCGTTAAAGCAAATATTGTTTTTATTAGAATATGGTCTCTAAGACGTCTTGTTTCGGAGTGAGAGTAAAAAAGTTTTTTTTTTTATGTGCTAGCTTTTACACCAAATACCTCAAAATCATAATTCTACGATCAATCACAGCGTTGAAAACTAGCACATTCAGGCAAATGCACATTTCATACGTTTTTCGGCAAACACGTCGAGATTGAGTGCATGCATACAGGGTTTGTCCAAAAAGTAATACGACTGATTTTTTCCGCCGCGACTGTACTTCGGAGCGTGCGCGCGCCGACTGGATTCGGTAGAGGGCGCTCTTAGCTAACGAACGAGCGGCTGTTCGGTTGTCTCCTAGCAACGGGAGAATCAGGACAGCCATTTTCGCGCGACGCGTTTCTGTTAGTGGTGCAAGCCGAAAATGCAGCGTTCGTTAGACCAGAGGTACGCGATTAAATTCTGTGCGAAACTCGGTAAATCTGCAACAGAGACGTTTGAAATGATCAAGCAGGCTTATCCAGATGTTGCTTTAGCAAGAAGTGGTGTGTTTCGGTGGCACCAAGCCTTTTTGGAGGGCCGGAAAGAGGTTGCCGATAAAGACCGTGCTGGAAGACCTTCGACCTCGACAAACACCGACAATGTGACTCGTGTGCGCAAAGTTTTGAACTCAGACCGTCGACTAAGTGTTCGTTTAATTGCCCAGATGTTAAATTTACCTTGACAGGTACAGGAGCCTATTTTGAAAGTTTTTAAGGAATTGTAACAATTGGTTCAATCATTTGTTTTAAATCGACTCAGTCCTATTACTTTCCGGACAAACCCTGTACCTGATCAAGGCCGGCATCTCAACGCTTCCGCAGCCGTCCTACAGTCCAGATATGCCCGCCCGGACTTTTTTTTGTTTCCTCGCCTGAAAAGGACGATGAAAACCAAGCATATTGAGACGACAGAGGGGATCCAGGCAGCATGCACCGCGGCTCTCAAGGCTATTCCGGAGAATGCCTACCGTGACGCCTTCGATGCTTGGAAATCGCGCTGGCAGCGCTGCATCGACGCAGAAGGAGCCTATTTTGGAAGTTTTTAAAGAATTGTAACAATTGGTTCAATATTTTTTTTAAATCGATTCGGTCCTATAACTTTTTGGACAAACATGACTGTGTGGGAACGTTCACTACCGCCGACGTGTAGCGACAGCCGCAACGTCGCCACAGAGTCATTTATGCATGCACTCAATCTCGACATTTTCGCCGAAAACCTTAATTACTCCGCAATCACGGCTCGCATGGATATATATTTGGAACAAAAATTATCATCAATGAAATGTGCGTTTGCTGAATGCGCTAGGTTGGAGCGCTATGAATAGTCATAAAGTAAATATTTTGAGATATTGGACGTGAAAGCTAATAAAAGAACTTAATTTTTGCAAATTCTCTTCTAAACGTCTATGTCGCATCTTCTTCTGCACAGCGTTATATGCTCTTCGAACGAACACGACGATGTGCTTAGCTTTTGTATAGGATAACTAATTATCTCGCAACAGCACATTTGATGCTTCTATGTCGGGCAAAAACACCAGTGTCACAAATTGTAGTAATTTAACTCTCACTCCAAAGCAAGCCTTGGTAAAGACCACGTTCCATGCTTTAACGAACTCTACAATGCTTATTATCGAATCTTATACATTTTCCGGACTCTGTATCGATTTATTGGTCAAGGGGGCGTTTAAGTACGCGAGTTATAGTTGACATCTACCAGTGTGTCTGCCGGTTCAATTCCTGTTGCTGATTGAATTTTCTTTGAGAAGTGCTCATTGAAAATAAATGATAAGTCATACATACCGCTGAGAGCGGCAGCGACCATGCTGCCACAAAGACTGTTGGGGAAACCCTAAATATCTTAACATGTCTGCCTATGGTGCCTCTCCAAGCGCCCTTGATATACAAAAGCTGACATGTGTTTATGGGTTTACATATAAAATCATTATTAAATCCATACACACAACAACAACAACAACCAACAACAGTAAAACGCAACGTGCGTGTTGCTTCCGCTTTATTCTCAGCATTAATGAGGTGTGGGAGGGTGGCGTATTCGCAACTGCAGGTTTCTGAAGGCTAAACGGCAGAACTGCGGCATGAACGGCAGACATTCCCGCGAGTTTCTATGAACAAAAGTTTTTTTTCATAGAATCAGGCATAAAACCAGGCATAGCAGCACCAGATACTGGCCGGCCTCATTGGCCATATCGCAGCCACTCGATTCGTCTGAAAGGATTGCACTAAAGGAACAGCAAGCATTTTCCTCCATTGCCTTCTTCGCTCGTTCCTTCGTCCGTGGGACAGGAAGGACATGTCGCGCTACGATGACCGCCCATATCCATGCACAGTTACCGTAGACGCCATTCACTGTACCGCCCAGCGACGGCCGTCAAATAGTAAAAACCTGCCTAACATTACGTTGATAGTATGAAGTACGACACAAATTCGCTTCAATATGCCATTGTACCAATTATGCTTCACGACATGTAGTGTACTCACTTTTCAGACATCCGATAATCTACCAAGAGTTTGGCAATCGTTTGATTTGTCAATTCTGGTCGGGACGGAATAGGACACCTAAGAAGTATATGTATATATATATATATATATATATATATATATATTACGGCTCTAGAAAGCTATATAGAATACATTTCAACACATTTGGCAACTGTCTCCGCTGGATTAATAAAAACTCATGCTTATGGTTTTGACACTGCGTTTGGAATTATTGTTTATAGTAATTAGGTATGTTACAGATAAGAATCCCGCTCCAACATATATATAAATATATATATATATATATATATATATATATATATATATATATATATATATATATATATATATATATATAATTTTCTGCATATCGCAGCGATCCGATTTTCTGTGTACAGTGTTTTACTGCTATTGTTTCTAATCGCTCGATCTTCTTCTTACATATCGTCAACATCGTCGTCGTCACCAAACTGATATGTTTCCCTCGCAGATTTCGCATCACGGTTATCTAACGGTCAGAAACGGCCGTTGTGATGTTCGTCTGGCACGTTTGAACTGGAACTACGATCGAACGCGCGCCGGTCTGCTACTGAACGTTTAACTGGGACGGTTGTAACTCTGGAACTAGCAGATTCGCCGATCTTGCAGTACGTATATCTCTGACGCGCCTGATTATGGCCGCTTGACGCCATCAAGTTCCTTAATAATAATAATAATATTTGCACCGTTCTGTCTAGATTAAAGGCACACATTGACACAAGGGAATTCAATTGGAGTGTGTTCCTTTCAGCATACGCGTGTTGCTACCTTCTAATAAAGCGCAATACTACTTGTGAGCACCTTAGTAAGTTACTTACATTTCCCTGTAACCATGGAATTAAATAAATTGTATTTTTTGTGAGTACATAACCATTAATTAAATAATTGTATTTTTTTGTGCTGAGTTTAGTAGTAGTAGCAACAAGCTGTGAGAGGAAGATGTGGATGTAATGGATTTTTTTATATAATATTTATTGACATATTCCCACCATTTTCGATGACACTTTCCCATATCAGAAACACGGCTCAAGAAAGCCGAAACTTGTTCGTTTATATTGTGCAGTTATATTAGTTATTACAGCTTGTAGGCCAGGATCTCGCAATGGCAGGGTAGTTTTGCATATACGATGGGTCTATGAGATTACATACAAAAAGAGCTGGCTTTTGTGACTTTAGCTGTCTTTTCTGCGAGAATCCAGCTGTGGAGAGGCGAGCGGTGTGAAACGCTATTCTGGTTGGTGCTACCGATCGGCAACCGTCCGGCAAAGCCGCCGATTTCATGAGTGGTTTAGAAAATATGTTTTGGAAGATTAACAGCCAAAATATGTTGAATTGAAGATAAACCTAAGGTTAAGTTCCAAGCCCGCAGGATCGGGGGATAGTCTAGAATTAAAAACAACCTCCTTAAAAAATGTTTTTAATTCTAGCCAAAATATGTTCCTTCTTGGGGATAGTTATATCGACGTTCTTTGTGAATCCCGATCCGGAATACTCTGATAGAGATTCCTTATACCTGAGGACTTTCCTCGCGGAGCGACAAGCGTGTTATGCCAACTCGTCCATACTCAAAGTGTCGCGCAAGTTCTACGTGAAACAAAGATATGCTTAGTTTCGCCTGAAGGAATTCCATCCCAGCTATTGCGAAAGGCAGCCGCCGTTCTCGCTGACCCGCAATCATCTCTAATCAATTTATCAATTGCGGCCGGCAAGTGCTTCAAAGTCTCAATCTCAAAGGTATTTGAGAAATGCACATTCGAACAACTCAAGGACCATCCTGAATAGCACAATGTAGTCGACAGTCGCCGACAGTTTGGATTCCGCCTAAAAATGTGTATCACTTTCCTGCAATGAGCTTTGTAGATGACAAGTCTCGAAAAGAATAAGTCGGTTGCTGTTCTCTTTGTTGATTTGAGAAAGGCATCCAATATTGTCGTCATCAATATTCTAATCACCAATCTTGAAGCCTATGGTGTTGACGAGCGTGTCCAATCGAGGGTACGTTCTTTTATGTCAGAAAGACAACATATGGTAAAGATTGGAGAGAGATTTTCAGGTCAGTTAGAGTGGCTCAAGGGAGTATCGGCGACTTACTGTTGTTCAATATACTTATCGACGATAAATTTGGAGTACGCACACAACAGGGCCGACTAAACCAGCACTCTTTGTCGGTGATCTCCCTTCAAAATGATTTGATTGATTAAGGAAAGCCTTAAACGTCTGTCATCTTAGTTTAGAGCCAATGGCTTTTCTATGAATTGATCGAAAATCGGCGTTATCTAGCTCTTATCCTTATGTAGAGATGTCCCGAGTATTAACCGTAAGGTATTTCAATGCAAGGCACTGCACTCTTGACGTGAGACAGGAACAATACAAATATCTTTAGCGCCGTTTTGTATCCCAGGTTATCGTTCAGATACAGATCATGCTCGCGAGACCGTTGTAATGAACACCGCTGCCTCGGTGAAGAGTCGTAATATTCTTCTCAGTGTCGGCCTGTTTGCTGTGTATAACGCCTACGTCCAGTCATCTAACGTATGCAGTTGAGATATTTCGGGTGACTTATATGGTATATAATTGTAGCGTATTGTAGTTGTCCGTTACACCGCCTGCGAAAAAGGGGGTTTACGAATAGTATTGGGACACCCACTACGGTGTCCCAATGTTAAGTCATCGTCGAAATGTCGATTCTGCCCGACCCTCTGCAAATAGAGGCATCTGTCGTTACCTAGACGAAACGAATCTTAATGGCATCTGTTCGGGGCGCATTGTTGAACCGGGCTAACTCGGGGTTACAGAACTCGTGACCACACGTTCGCGCGGAGACAATTGTCCACTCCAAAGTGCTAACATAGCAAAGTTCTAAAAATGTAAGGACTTTTATGCCATATTAATGGGGGTTTATCTGCTCGATCTCTCCCACTCATCGACAAGCATGAACACGAGGGGATCCCGCACACAATATCATCTTCTATCAATTTTCATCTTTTCAGCAGATGCTTTATGTAACCAATCTCGTTTCTCAATATCAAACCTAGGTTTCGTACATGTTAGCACGAGCTCTCTCCAGGTGTGTGAGCGCTTACTCGTTGATAATGTTTAAACAAAATGCCAAACAATACTTAGATACCATAATACTCTAATATCATTCGTATCAACAGATGAAAAACCGCTACGCCCCTTTTCGTAGTCGACTTCGTATTACGATAGCGGATGCTAGTTGTATTCGGGTGCTGTTGGATCGTAATAACAGTTGAGGAGTTGTAGGCCTTCACACAAATATGAATGGCTCATGGAAATAGTATCCCCTATCTATCTATCTATCTATCTATCTATATATATATATATATATATATTTATCAACGGCAGCAGCGGCCTGATCCTCCCGCCGAGCCTCGCTTACAAATACGGCAAAGCTTCATTCTTTAATGTTCCAGAAGACTCCGGCGTGTCCGGTCATGTTGCCCGATAGAGCCCGGCGTGTTTTCGCCTCACCCGCCAGGGACCGCTGTGCGCTCTACCGGCTTTGAATCGCCCGCGCCGGCGAGCCGGCGCCAGCCTTTCTTCCCCTCGCCC
Organism: Dermanyssus gallinae; assembly: GCA_003439945.1. NCBI lineage: Eukaryota > Metazoa > Arthropoda > Arachnida > Mesostigmata > Dermanyssidae > Dermanyssus > Dermanyssus gallinae. The sequence continues at coordinate 423,501 of QVRM01005167.1, forward strand.
AGGCGGTCGCCGCTTACAAGGGGGTACTACGGTAGACGTAATCGCCGACCCACCCTATTTCATCGGTTACTGCTTGACCGGCAATAGCCAGCACCACGTTAAGAAGATGTGGGTATTTCTAAACGTAAGGAAGATGTAATTCTTCTAGACGTTAAGAAGACGTAGGTATTTCTAGACGTTAAAAAACGTAGGTATTTCTAAACGTTAAGGAGACGTAGGTATACTGAACGTTAAGAAGGCGTAGGTATTTCTATCAATCATTCACAACCATTCACAGCAACCAGACGTGTAGAACTAATATTTTACTGACGTCATATCACAGAGATTGTTCTGTATGTTATGTTTGGTTGTGTTTGTGATATGTTTGAATTGAGAGAACACTGGGTTTTCAGTGGGGTTCGAGTGTCCCACACTGCACACTACCCGGACTATGGCCGGGTGTGCATTAGCGTGCTCGTCACTGGACTCTTTAGAAATAAAGACAAAGACGATTGAAACTCACACCGTATAATCACCAAACACCGAGATTCTAACACCACCACGCTACCCCAATTCTGTCGTCTTCTAGTACGGTGGTGCACGCTAGTCATAGTTAAGTTCTATTGGACAATATATATATATATATATATATATATATATATATATATATATGTATATATATATGTATATATATATATATATATATATATATATATATATGTATATATATATATATATATATATATATGTATATATATATATATATATATATATGTATAACAATTAACAAAGTCAACAACAACAACAAATCCTTTACACAGTTCCCCTATCTCGCGCATACAGCGTGGCCGTATACCCCAGCCCGCATCTATGACAGCAGACGTATCTCGTGCAGCTGCTGCTGTTGGGTCCTACCGTCCCTACCAGGGAGGTGGCCCCGGCCCGGTCCGTCGGGTCGTCCGTGTGGGGCCTTTAGCGGCCTTTGTCGCAGGCTGGCGTGGCACATAGCCGGGGCTGCTAGTCTAACGTTTTTGGGCTGTCCCTCAGCCAAGATTTAACGTCCACGGAACTATCTGTTCACATTGCAAATCGGTGCAACGGTGGGGCTCGAACCCGCGCACCTATGTGTCTCCTCCGATTGCGAGGCGCGGACGCATGTCACCACGCCATCGGGCTTGACAGGGCTGCGAATCTAGTCTGATGTTATCCGGTTCGCCTGATGTCTGTCAGCCGGCGGAAGCCTGCCTGCCTGCCTCGCTTCACCCTCTCCGTGACTCGGCCGCCAAGAGTGGCCGCCAACCGCGCCAAACGAGTCGCCGGTTCAGTTGTCCCGCAGGCTTTGGTCGGCTAGGGGTGAGGCTGCTGGTCGTGGTGGCGCTGCTGTTTCGCTCTCATTGTGTCTAGCGTTTTGATTCACTCCGTAGTGGTGGTGGTGGTGATCTGACTTTCTGCTGTTGTCCACAGCACGCACCAACCAACCACCAACGACGACCTCTCGGCTCGACTCCGACACGTTGGGTTGGTTGACTTCGTTGGGACTGCTGCTTCTCTACGGTTCTCCGCTTCTCGCTGGTTTTGCTGGTGTTGCTGGAGCAGCGCAACCGTGAGCATTCGTTTTTGTTCTTACGTTGTTGTACGAGACTAAGCTACAAACGCCGACGACAAGATGCGTGAAATTGTTCACATCCAGACGGGCCAGTGCGGCAACCAGATCGGAGCCAAGGTGAGTGTTGTCGTCGCGATGACGTGAAGATCATGGATCATTCATGGACTTCACAATGCAGTAGAATAGTTCGGGAGTATTGGGTAGTTGCGGGTTGTGTGGGGCGTTGTTCGGGCACTGGCTGGAGCCAATTCGATGGAAGCCGTCGAGTTGTCGGCTCGGCGATGACGGTGATGTGCACACAAATTATTCGACTGTGAAAGTTACAGTTAAAACAACAGTAGCACCAACAACAACAGCAACAACATCAGCACCAGCATCGGCTGCAGCAACAACACCAACAACAACATCCGATTCAGCAAAACTTTTTATTTGTTCATTCGATAAAGCTCGTCATATTAGTCAGCTAAACAACAGTGCCTGTATACACGTGGGTTCTACCCTTTTTGTCTGAAAGGTTTCGGGAATATACATAATTCACATGCGCCACTAGCAGCATGCGTGACTAGTGTGGGACTTACAAACCCACTAAGCCCGGATTTCTCCCCACCCTCCCAGGCTTGGTAATACTTGGCATTTCGTTGAAGCCGTGGGAGAGACGTGGGTGCGAATACCCACTTCGAAGCGATCCACCCTATTATATGGATTCTGACAGCTCACCTCCGCCGTCCCGCAGGAGAACGGAGAAAGGTTTTAGCCTGCGACGGCGCGACGAAACTTTTGCAGCTGCTGAAGTCTGCTGCCTTTGGACGTTAGGATCTATCATCTCGTTTAAACCGTATCTCCAATAGCCATCGTCCACATGATAATGACGTGCAATTGGTAGGTTTCGTTTGTTAGTTCGGTATTCAAGTGTCTTTTTTGTCTTTCTTGAACAAAATACCCGAAGCGTTTACGAATCAAATCAATCGTCTAGTTTTGGCAGCTTTTGTTTGTCACCGACAAGTTTCGTTTCGACCACCGTTCGATTTGCTGTGAGGCTCGATTTCTCGCCCCAAGCGTGGCGAACGCCTTGTTGCGCTTGGGGTTTGGGTGTGGCACCGGTTCGCCATGTGCCGCCACCAACCCACAGTGGCGGTTGTCAACTTTCACTGCGGGGCGTGACTCAGCCTGCCAGAGAAAGAAGAGGCAGAGATACAGACAAACACAGGAGGAACTCCATCCTGTGCAGAGCTGCAGACTTCTTCACATTCACACAGTCGTCTCTCTACACTTATTGTTCCAGCGAGTTTGCGAGGTGGCCTTTTTTTTCGTTTTCCTCGTTTTCGTTTGCTTTGTCCACTTTGTTTGCCCTTATTACTTTCTTGTGATTACCATACAAGCGAGTGAGAGAGAGAGAGAGAGTACTAGACCTCCTAGTTAGCTTAATAAGTAGTTAGACTGCTTAAGATTGACAATGGAATTGAAATATGAAATTTGTATAATGATGATGATGACGATAATAATATTATCAAGAATAATATGAATAAATAATTGTTTTACACCTCACAATTGAATTGCTCTAACACACAATAAATAATCGTCATAGTTATAGGATAGCTACGATGGGATAGCTACTGCTTCTGCCAACCAGGCGTATTGAGCTTGTGCCCGGTGGAAAACGTTTCTTTTTAAACTTGTGTATCTTAACGTACCACTACCACCACGTACCCTTGGCGGAGGTAGTTTTTTTTAAAGTTCTTATTTTGATCTGGGAGGTCTTGGAAATGCGTTATGCACTAGTGGTGCCTGCAGCACAGCACCTAGACTCTCACCCACTAAAACCGATATAAACTCCCCACCCTCTACAGGCTCGAAAGTGTATAGCATTGCCTCGAATAGCGGATGTGGCTAACTAGGAATTTCACGCCGTTACGCTGCAGTAGCAGCAAGTGCTACCGGTTTTGCTGGCGCGCCATGTCTTGGCGCCATGCTCAAACGGGTTTGTGCTGCAGCCACTGTCTCTCCACGTTTCTCTATTCTTAAGAGCGTCTTCTATCCAACCGTTTATCTAGCTATTCAGTCATTCATTCATTTATTCAACCATCCATTCATCTGTCCATTTATTGATCAATCTATCTAGAATTGATGGACCTATTTTGGACCATCCTCCGTCCACAACAGGGCATAGGAGGAGAGCATAGGAGCACCACACAAACGTGAGGCATATCTTCAGTGCATGGCAAGATATCTTCGGTTTCCAGTCAATCTATTCTGTCGAACGGCGGCGAACGACGAGATTGGCGCCAGATTTGAAGAATCAACCCTTGCCCTAACGTAGCTGCTACGGCTGTTCGTGCCGCCGCCACGGTCTCTCCATCTCGATCTTTATCTGCCTCACTTTCTCTTTCCCACTGTTCATTAGCAGATATTTACAGGTCGTCTATCTATATTTTCTACTTGTATATATATACTTGTATATATATATATATATATATATATATATATATATATTTGTCGTGTCTATCTCACGGGAACGAGATTGGCGCCAGATTTCCGAAATCAACCGTTACTGAAACCTATGGCTAAGCGGCTGTTACTGCTGCTGCTGTTTTTTCTTCTTGATCTTATTCTTCTACCGGTTCTACGCCGCTCATGATGACTCAACGAGAACAGAAAGAGTCCGCGACAAACTTGAGCCGTTCTTGTTTTTGTTATTGGATTTGTTATGGTTCAAGTTGGCGCCGCCGCCGCTCAGTTATTGTCGTTGTTGCTGTTATTGTTGTTATGGTCGCTGTTTCAGCTGCTGATGTTGTTGTAGATATTCTTGTTATTGTTGTTGTTGTAGATGTTATTGTTGTTCTTCTTCTTGTTGTTACTCGTATCGCTGTCGAAACTGCCTCATTTGTTGCTGTTGACGTCGATCGCTGGCGTTACTATCGGCCAAGACGTTGAGCAGATGAGTCTTGCGTTTTTTGGCGGTGCCGACGGTGCAGGTGGCTGCAACGACACGCGATTTCGTTGAGTTGTGTGGCCCTTTTATCTATTTAGTTTGTTCTTTTTTGTGGCCGGTCACCGGCCGGTGAATTGAATTGGTGGGCGGGCGGGTCGGTTGGTTTGTTTGTCGCTATGCTGAGATAGCCACGCACTGGTGGTGGTGGACGCATGCACAAGTGGTGGTATCTAAGATAAGCGTTAGAGCTGTCGTTACCGGCGGTCACGACAAAAATACATCGTGCCGGGTGGCGCCGACAATATGCAACGCGTTACGCCAACAAACTCACGCGTGTCGGCTTGAGTCGGCTTTAGCATAACGACAGGCAACAGCTTGTTCAGGTTAGCATCCGTCTGGCTCTGCCGTCGTGTTACGCGCTGGTGTTTCGCAAAGAAAAAAAATTGACGTGCTCAAAATCTTTGTGCCAGAAGTGATTATTGTACCAGAAGCGAGAAGTGATTCGCCGATCGTCCGGTATCCGGTATGAGAGAGGTCGATTTTTGGACAAACCTTGTTCGAAACGATGGGCTCAGAAGCAGAAACTTCTATAACATCAGCACATTTATTTCACTCATATTGAGTATGCATACAGCATTGATACTTATACTGCTGTTAGCTGTCTTGGCAGGGCATTCGAGAGAGGCAGTGCGGTGAGTGCTCTTCGTAAGAGCTCTGCTAGCCAGCCAGGCGCATGATACTTCGTACACGCTTGCAACAAAGTTCTAGAAAAAAAAGAAAATGTTCGAGAACTTGTTGTCATTAAACAAAACCGCTCTTTCGAGTTTTGCTAGAATAGACCGCCGAGAGGGTGCATCGTTTCGAGGAATGCTGAGTGCAGGTTCTACAGACTTTATTGCATCCCATCAACTATCGACGCTTAGCTTCACCGTTGTGAGCTACTAGCTGAGAGAGGGTCATGGTTTAAGGGAGGTTGAGGTTACTCCGCTTGGTCTAATTTATATATATATATATATATATATATATCTTATGATCCGGAACCACTAATAATATGCCCACGGGTGAAGTGGGCGTTTACTCACGCGACTTGTTCTCACGTGACTTTGGTTTATTCTTGTTTACCTAGCGAATTTGCCGTTTATTGGAGATATCAGTTAAACTTCACTTCGAATGATCTGTTTGCTTTGTATGAATTGTGGTGTCGGACGAAGTCCAACACCGAGGGCGAGGTGTTTCTTACCTCTGCTGCGCTATGCTTTGTTCTCGGAATTGTGACTCACCATACTTAGCTCGAAACGCGTACAATGCGCTGAGACACGTCAGAACGCTGGTAATGACGAGGTAGCTCGTATTCGTAATAAAAGTTAGCAATAGTAACCGCGAGGTCTGTGTGCCTATATATATATATATATATATATATGTTGCGGCATTCATCGTCTGATCGAGCTGCTGTTTCACGTACGAAAGTGCGTGTTGTTTGGTCTGCGTTTTTTTTATTTTCCAAATTCTGCATATAGAAAACCAATTAAGCTAATAATAATCGTTCATGTTGCTACTATTAAACAACTGCATTTCACCACACATTAGTAGCTGTGGTTTCTCGTGGCAATGCACTGTTTAGGCCAGATACCACATAACCAATCTTGATCATTCAAATTGTTTAATTGACTTTTGCGCACACGAGTAGGAGATATATCACTTGTTGCAAAAAGCACATTCAATATATTGAAGCCTATATTGAAGCAGTCTGGCTAGTAAAGAAAATATTCTACGCTCCCGTATCACTTTTGTCGATCACACAATTTGACCGGTGTATAGCTGATGAGACGCTTCTAAGCAAAACAAACCGGAAGACTTGAATTGGTGGTTTCGGTCTGACGGCTAAAGTCAACTCACTATCACTTGTCGATCCGATAATACACCATCTCTTTTGCTGTTGAGAATGTGTGCTCCGTTGCCTCTATAGTTGTTATTACCGTGTGAAAGATTTCACTTCTGGAACCACTTCTAGGTTCTATCTATGTGGCACCATAGTAGCTGTAGTAGTTGTCGTCATGGTGACTCGAGCATACTATATTTCGTATGCCGGTACGGGCACGGTAACAGTGGTGTACGGACGACAGCAGCCAAGAACATTGCTATCCTGTACGGATGCACGACATAGCGGACATGTCGTTGCATCGACGACGACCACAACATCATCATCGACTACGCGCGATGACCACATAACCACCAAAACCACTAGTCATAACGGCGGCATAGCAGCATCAACTTCAAATCGTACAAATTATGGTCATCCGATGTGGGAGGGAGTGACCGCTGTATGATACGCGCCTAGAGAGACGCCCAGACGCCTGTGGTGGCGACAAGCGCTCGATCGATCGTCTAGACAAATCCTCCGACGAAACTTCTGAGAGACGCCACATAATGGCGTCACGTGTGAACGGCGTGGCTGAAGCGTGACCAGACGAGCAAGTCAAGCCAAAACCAGAACGATGTGACCAATTGAAAATCGTGTGGTGGCCTGTTGGAATTGTGAGGCGTTGACAGCTGCTGCTGCTGCCGCTATTGCTGCTTGTTCTGCTCTCGGAGCTGCTCTTGGCGTTGCCATGTCTGTTATCGAGGCGAACTCACGGTCACGAATAGTTGGGAACCTCCGCCTCTTCCCCTCACCTCCCTCATCCCCCTTCGTTAAGTCCTGTTAACGGGAGTTAACGAAGGGGTATGAGGGGAATGAGGGGGGGGGGGCTACGCTGCCCGGCGCTGGGTAATGTCGATTGAGAGGTAAACAACGCTATTGGTCGCCAGTCGTGTTGGGGAGAGATCGGACTAGACGAGGGGGTGAGGTTAGCGACATCGCGGCTTGGGGTTCACCGAGCTTCTAATCTACTCTATCAATCCACTCTGCGCTTCCGCGATGCGGTTGCGTCACATATAGTATACAGTACGCTAGATTCGCGGATTTCGTGACTAGCTGATGTCGGCGGTAGGAATCGTCGGGCACGTTATATCTCTCTGTCTGTTCGTTTCATAGATTTGTTGTCCATGTGTGTTGTAGATTATCTCTCTCTTGATCCCGCATATAGAAAATATTGTGATGATTTATTAATCATTTACAATACGTTTGCACACACGGCAGTGCTCGCCTATATATATATCTATACGAATTATTTATTTACGCGGTGTGCCATTATTAGTTTCATTCATTTGAATGAATGGTTTCAGTATTTCATGGCTATTTTGCCTGTACTAAACCGAGGCAGATGACTCCTCGTATCGTTCTTATATTGTTTGGCCGCTACTTTTTGGCTGTTTATTTTGTATTCGATACTGACCGTACACGCACGAGACGAAAATAATAATAGTGGCGTTTAAACTGTGTTTTACAAAGATAGCCGTTTTTTTGCATTTAATGCTGCTGGTACTGCCTACTTTTTGTAATTGACAATTACATTTTCTAGGTCATGATCGTATTTATCATATCACCATCTATATATATATATATATATCATATACCTACATATATGTGTGTGTGGGTCTGTATGTACGGCTGTATCGGTAATGACAAACTCGACAGGGCTAACGCCGTTGGCAAGCTATGTTGCTTGGCTTTGAGCGTCCATTGTCCGCCCGCTGTTCGCCTAAGCTACGAACTGCTGTCAGGCCTTTCGTGGGTCCATCTTTACCTGAACCACTACACGAATCCTCACTACTACTACTAACTACTACTGCTACTACTATTACTACGGTTACTACTGCTGCTAAACGAAGCGAAAGAAAAGACGCCAAGACGAAATTCCGCACGAAGTTTCTCAAATTGATTATGGTCAATGACGTTGGCTGTTATGATGATGATGATGATCATGATGCGACTAATAATAGTCATATCATTAGCTGTGGCGCTTAGCTTAACGGAACATCGCTTATCTCTATAGTGCACTTCCACAGCGGTGTTTAGCTACTTATTAGCCTCCGCTAAAGAAGGTGATAATGGTGATAGTGACGACGTTAGTTAGTTAGTTATTATTATTATTATTATTATTAAAATCGAATTCTTGTTTCGTTGGTTGTTAACGTTGGTGTTGTTGTTGTCGGTTATTGTTATTATTGTTTTTATTGCTTCAGTTTACTATTCGAGTAAATGACGTACAGCTTTTCATCTCCGTGCTACGGTAGGAATGATGTCGATGCGCACACATGGAAAACATGTGGCATGTCGCACATGCCTACATGCGCGTCCATGGGCGCACGTGCGGACCTGCTACCTACTAGGGCCGTGTGCTACGCATGAATTGATTCGTTCTCCTTATCCTTCTCTCGCTCTCTCTCTCCCTTTCTCTCTCTGTCGCTCTATGTATCTATATCTCTCTCACACACTTACTCGCGCATTCACTGACTCGGTAGGTGACGACAACTGAGTGAAGCATAATAAACTTGGCCCTATTCTGTGAGCGATCACGGATCCGGTCGGCGACGGGTCGAATACGTGACGTCTGACTAACCGGAGAAGACGTTCTTAGGCTCATCCTTGGAGTGGAGTGGAGGCGGGGCGGGGCGGCCGTAACGGTCTCGACTGCTTCGTCGTCTACTGTTTCTTAGTATTCTTGTTCTACTGCCGATCAGGCAGGCAGGCGCAAGGATGGAGATGGAGATATGATGGATGACTCGTTGGCACGTTTACGAGAACAGCCGGCAGGGGAACACTGTACACGACACACGATGCCACCGAAACGTGCATTTGTTGTCGGCAGCCGATTGTCGATTGGAAAAAATTGCGACTTTAACTTTTCTTCTAAGTAGGGGCTTTTGAAGATGGACCTCCATGTCACACGTGAACAGCATATGCAAACGAAATGCAGTTTTTCGATTGCATTTCTTGTTCACACAAGCATCAATCGTAGTAGTAGTAGTAGTAGTAGTAGTCGTAGTAGCATTAGTAGTAAATGTTTCTTAAGCTATGCTATATGCGTTTTCACGTCAAATCTCTTTAGCAATCGTGTTCTGTTTTTGTTTGGTTTGGTTTTCTCTCGGGTTGAGTGAATGTTTTATTTGCTACTGTCTCAGTTACCTACTAGAATGTTTCTTTTGTTTCTAACACTCAATTGTATTAGTTACAATAACTACGTCTTCTATTATATCATTGGTCGAGGGCAACAACAAGCGCAACCATAACTCCTACAACAATGGGCATTATAGCATAAACCTGTGTATGCCATCTGCTAATAGCGTTTTGTTAGTTGTTGTTGTGTGTTAATTTGTATTTAATTCTGTGCACGTCACTGACTACTGGACAAATAATTACTGAGCGTGTGGACGGCTAGAATTGTGCCAACAACCCTTTTGCACCACACGAAGGCTCATGCGTTTTGCCACCATGCGAAGGGCTGTGCAGTGGCGTCATTGACATGTCATTTCGGCCAAGGATCTGCTTGCTCATTTAGCTGTTGTTGGACAAATTGATGATGCATATTCAGCTCAGCATCACACCTCGCCGCAGTATCATCGTCTCACTGTCGCATGTGTGTCCGCCACCGCTGACCCAATTAGTGCATATAGTTAGGCGTTGCAACCTCGACCCGATTGGTCGATAATTACTGTCGTTGGCATCCTTGGGATGTACGTTTTATTTTTGGGGGCCGTGATCGCCGGTCACCTACCCGTCTATACTTGGAATGAGGCTACGAGCTAATGCATATCGATGGTTAAGGCAATAATAATAATAATAATAATAATATCAATATTCCATTCTTCCCCCTGCTCTCTGACAAGTATCTTCTGTCAACTCCCTAGTTTTGTAAATACCTATTTTAGTTTTCATCTCCTAATGTCCTTAATATATTTTAAATGCTTCTGTTCTGCTCAAGCTTTACCGCGTTGTACTTGGCAGTACCTTTTGAGAAAAAGAACCTAATAAACTTGCTTCGGACTGACCCTCAGCCAATATTTAACGTTCACTCGGCATTCGGGACTGCTTTTCGCATTGCTTCACCTTATACAGACCCCCGTAAAAAAGAACCTGGCTGGGTCTAGTAATCCTGGTTTTTCAATTCCCATTTTTGTCCATATGAGTTGTCAGTAGGCTATTGGTTTCATCTTGAGTCTGAATAATGCCACTGCCACATCCAAGGATACATCTGCGGGCACATTGTTACCGCTGCAGACCTCTTCGCTTCTCACGCTCCCCTGTACGTGAGCTCGAAGGCAAATGTCCGCTATCGTAATGGCGCTTTCCAACTAGGTAAACTTGTTCTCACACTATTGCCAGCCAAACCCTGCCGGGCCTGCACCTATTAAAAACAACACTATCATCTGCCTTAAACCTTTACATTTTTGTTCTAAAGTGATTTAGGAGCCGTTTTCCTAGTTAGAACCTTTTCTCCACGATGTTGTCCCTAAGAACTCGATCAAACGACGCCTTTCGATCCACCAAAAAACGGATCACCAAAGGATATCGACGCTTGGATATATATATATATATATATATATATATATATATGTTCATATATATATAAATATATGTATATATATATATATATATATATGTTCATATATATATATATATATATGCGTTGTCGATGTTCACGTGAGGTTGAATTTTAATATCGCAGTTCCATCGCCGTAGGCGTTGTCGTCTTCATTGTTGCCTGTTAACGCGGCGGCCGCGAGAACCGTCACTCAATGTCAATGCTTTGGCTGATGTTCCCGCTGTTGCTGGCGATGCTGTCGCGCTAAAGAAAGCTCCACAGTGGCTCTTTTTCGGCGTGCTTCCCAGCTAACATTCCTACCTTGAGCCCGCCCGTCGTGAATCACTCATTTCCTCTACTCTTGTCGCCACTGACGTTTTATCGCCGCGTACGAACGACAACGTGTCTGTCTGTCTATTAGAGTATGATCACTAAAAATATTATCAATTGTATCGGCCAAGAAGAAATTTCATGCTGCCGAGACGTTAACATAAGGCTGCTGCTTGTCGAGCAGGCCAGTAATATGTGATAGGTTTATGCTGCTAGGCTGCCTTGTGAGTTAAGTGCACAACGATAGGTTTGCCAAACATTGTTTCAACACTTCTCTCGCGCGCGCTCTCTCTCTCTCTTCATTTCTTTGTGTGTGTGTCTAGAGACGTAGAGCCATATCTATCTATATATAATACATATAAACCTAGATAATATATGCAGTAGTTCACATTCCTCTCACTACGAAACGTGCCCGCCACATCATGAACTCTGGACGACCGAAACCCGGAAGCCTGGCATACATATACATCAATATATACGTATTTATATATATATATATATATATATGCCATACAGCTTACGAATGTAGTAGCTTTTCATGGCGAGCAAACGAGCGAACCGACAAACGCATGCTAATGCGGGTAAAGAGCGCCAGTGAATGACAACATTTCAAAACTGGGCAGTGCCATCGGGAGCTGCAGCAGCGCGAACAGCTCAGTCGCCATTCCTGAAAAGGAGAACTCGGGCAGGCTCTGGAAAAGTTTCCAGAATAGCCGCGTCAGCCAGATCAGGAGCCAGGCGGTAGGGTAGCTCTTACACTAGTCTATATATATATATATATGACCGGGAGTAGATTCGGGTGACTCCTATATATATATATATATATATTACTGACCAGCCAAGCGGGTCTACTGGCAGGGTGCCTTATTTAGAAGCAACAGAAGAGCAGGCGAGAGATATCTATACATATATACAGAAGGCACATACCTATGTTGGGTGGCGATTGTGGCTTTTGTGGAGGCTACCCAGGCCCAAAAAAAGAGAATCAGAGATTTAAGAGGGACAGAGGAGCGTGTTCGATAGACGTGCCGGATTGGTACTCATGACGCGTCCTGCCGTAGCATTGTATTTGTTGTCGTTGTTGTTGTTGTTGTTGCAGCAGCAACTATTGTTGTTGTTGTTGTTGTTGTTGTTGTTGTCGTTGTTGCTGTTGCTGCAACCGCTTTTATTTACTGTTACAGCACCCGTAGCTAGTAATAAGACTGTTTTGCTTCGTCGTTCTGGAGAACGGCTTTCTGGCCTTCTGGCTACTGAACCACAGCCGGGACAGCAACAGGAGCTTGGGAAGAAGAGTTGGGGAAACGGCAGCAGCAACAGCAGTAGGAGACGCAGGGTATCGACGACGTAGAAGGCGAATAGCAAGAGGAAGAATACGAAGGCCGAGTGCGCGAGAGGAGCGAGTATCGGCCTGTTTGTCCAGCCGGCCAGAGGCGACACTCCTGAGGCACGGAAGGACAGACTGCCGGTGATGAGTAACAGTAAATAGCAGAGTGAACCGTCAGCACAACATCATTATCATCGTCATCATATGGATCAACGACAACGACGACGGTTCGCTCGGGCCTCGGTTGGTCGGTCGGTCGGTCAGTCAGTCAGCACACGGCCGCCCGGTTTTCCTTTCTTTCCTCCTCTTTTTCTTCCTCTTTTCCTCCTACTGCTTTGCGTTCGGTTGTTCTGGTTGCCGGCAGTTGGTAGTTCGGTGTGGCCGGCCAGTGTGACTAATGACGTCGGCCACTGCCGACGGTCGGTCGTGACGAAAACAGCGGTCTCCACACCAGCACCAGCACGGCGCGCAGAGGTCGTACATGTCGTGACCTCAACAACAGCCAAGCAAGCAGTAGCTAGATAGCTGCCTCTCTTCTTTTGGCGGTCAAAGTAATTCAGCATGGCTTGCTAGTTTCTAGATACTATGGCGCCCATATTCATGCCCGATCAAGCTGGCATCTATCTATCTATATGTATGTATATATATATATATATATATATATATATATAGTATACTACTACTATAGCGAGCTGTATTAGATGCTGCTGCATTAGACCTACTGCTATTTCCAGTCGTGTAAGCAATAGAAGTTTTTGTCGCGCCGTCGCGTTCTAATAACGCAGTATTGGGATTCAGACCTACAGACAAGAAGAAGGGGACACCCATCGACTTTGTAGGCAATTCTGGAACACTTGGTAGCCGTTCCTGCTACTGCTGTTGCTGGCTTTGTCGCTGTTGTTGTTGTTGCTGCTGCCGTTGTTGTTGTCGCTGTTGTTGTTGTCATCGTTGTTGTTGCTGCTGCTGCTGCTGTTGTTGTTACTGTTGTTGTTATCGTTGTTGTTGATGTTGTCATCGCCGCCGTTGCCGTCGTTGACATTGAATGGACCTAGTCGCGTTCTTCGACCCAACAACGAACGACTTAATTTCATGGCTGGCTTGGGTGGCTGCTTTCTTCGACCCGACTATATCCGACGGGAGGGAGGCAGGGAACGAACGTGTGTGAGATGTGAAAGACCCAAGAAAAGGATCGAGGACGTAGAAGAAGAAGGCAAGCGCGAATAGCCAGCCAGCCAGTCAACCAGTCAGTCTTACGGCACGGGGACATGAAGAAGTCGAGACATGCTCACCATGGTGGCTGGCGCAAGCATAGTGGAAAAGGCCATTCATTAGAGCTAGCTAGATACAGTCTCTGGTCGTGAGGCGCAGGGAACAGCGACACAACGAGAGAGGAGGGGAGAGGAAAAGGAAACAGAAGCAGAAAGTATGCTGACGGAGTCGTAGCTGCGACTACAAACACCACTACGCTAGAACAAAGCTGTTGTAGTAACCCCGGCGGCAGCTGTAGTGCCCGTGGTGGTTACGGCCGATCAGCGGTGCCTCCCGTTCTAAACATGAAAGTGTAGACGTTGCTGCTGGTTGATGCTGATCCTGATGCTTATGTTGGTGATATTGATGACGATGACGATGAAACTGTTGACGTGGAGATTTCGATCCGGATCGATGCGGAACGAAAGGCGGGCGGAAGGGGGGAGACATGGCTTATTTTTCACGTGCTTTTTCACCCCCACGTGTTCGTAATGTAAGCGATGCCAGCTGAGAAAGAGGACGTTAAAGTTAGGACGGCAAGGAAAGGGACGGCCCCCTCACCGCTTAGTTTCTGCGTGCATGCAGCAAGCGTTACGCGTAAACAGGCCAAATCAATAGACATCGTTGTTGAGAGGTGCACGCAGTTGGGCATGCGCACGCGGGCAGTTTCAGTACTCGCTGATAAAGCGTTATAGTTTGTCGTTCAGCTGTTACACATCGAAATTCAAAGTTAATTCGGCATTCATGTTACAGGCTTTAAGGTCCATTGTGAGCGTCGAGACATGCTGTATACTGAATATATGTTAAATAAATAAGTGTGCAAAAGTAATTCATGTTCTGCCCTAGAGTCGCTCGGCTAGGAACGAAGTCACAAGCAGTAATGTTTCATATCCCGGTAGATTTGATGTGAGTCCCTGTGGCTCCCGTCACAAAATCGGGGGAGGGGGGGGGGGGGGGTTCTAGCTCTCTGACTTCCTCCCTTTCGTAGTTCAGTTTCTCCCTCTCGGTACGTTCGGTTGAGACAGCCGTGTCCGGTCGTAGAAACACAAGTGCACCCTCGTTCTGGGGTTTGCACATGTGGCCTCACAAGGCACGAACCTGCCATTTTCCCACCACCACCACCACCACGACCACCACTCTCATTTCTCAGCACGAACGTGTTGCTGTGGTTTCTATGCGTAGCCAAAAGTGCCATTGCTTTTGCTGCTGCTGCTGCCTGATTCCTCGGTGTTCGACGTCAACCAAAAATTGATCAGTCGACTGGTTTTTCCGTCGAGCGTGTCAATCATCATTATACTCGTAAAAATCATGTTTGTCGTCGTTTTCGGCAGCAGCAGAAGCAACAGCGCCATCGTTAGGTGAAGATCAAGGGACATTTGGAAACGAACCTCCATTCAATCGCGGATTGCCTCTGGCATCGCTAGCGAAAATTAGTGAGGGAGCAGCAGCGTCTTGAAGTATTTATAATAATAATAATAATAATAATAATAATGATGATGAAAAACATCATAATAAAAACAATAACAAAGTAAGTTTGTTGCGCTTATATCTATAGCAGCTTTTGGCGATGATATTGTTGTTCCGGATGGCACTTGATTTTTGTTTGTTTTGTTGTTTTTGTTGGTCTCACTGTCGTTGTCGTCATCGTTGTTATTGACATTGTTGTTGTTGTTGTTGTTGTTGTTGTTGTTGTTGTTGCTGCTGTTACCTAGCGCTACCGCTGTTTTTTGGTCGGTTTTTTTGCTATTATTGTTGCTGTCGGTATTTTAGTCTCGTCGCACGAGCGTTTTGTTATGATGGCTATTGAAGTATACCGATCGTTCCACCGCCGTTTCACTTGTGACTCGTTGGCATTGTTAACATAGTTTGCGTTGTTGCTATTGTTGCTACAATTGTTGTTGCTGTTGTTGTTGTTGCTGCTACGGTTATTGTTGTTGTTCCTGTTGCTGACGCCGACGTCGTGGTTAATGTTTTACGGGGGCGCCGGCAGGGATGCTGTTGTTGTTGTCGTTGGTTGGGTTGATGTACAGCAATGTCGGCGTTCAGCATTGTCAGGCATCACTGCCGCGTGTTCCGGTTTGTTTTTGCTTCTGCTTGCTGCTGCTGTTTTGTTCTGTTAGTGTACGTTTTTGACGACCGTAGAACGCCAGCAGTAGCGGCATCAGCAACGCCAGCGTCGGAATATCAGCATTATCATCGCCGTCATTTTTTTCATGAGAAGAACATCTTTGTTATTTACGTGTATAGGTGTTTTGGTTCGACTCGTCCGATCCGACTGCTCTAGAGTTCAGCAACAACAACAACAACAACAACAACAACAACAACAATAGCAGCAGCAACAACAACAATAACAACAGCAGCAACAACAACAACCGCAGCAGCAGCAGCAACAGCAACAACAAAAATAACAACGCCTCGCTCACTCGCTTGCCACGTTGTGTATAGGGAGCAGCGCAACGCTGCTGGCTGTTGATCTTCTGACAGACCTGCGGTTCGACGCGGCTGCTTTTGCCGACGCGTAATTCGGCCATTGCTTACCCGCGTGCCACTGTTACTACTACTACTTCTGCAAAAAAAATTATTTTACTACTTCTGCGACTACTTTAGATGACTCTACTTTTTTTTAATATTAGAGTTTTATTGATATAACCTAATATAAAAAAAACTCTACTACTACAACGACTACTATATGAAATATTTGCTGCTATCAATCTTAACACTGCGGCTGCTACAGGTGGTGTTGAAACTTGGAAGAACGTAGATGATAGTTCCCCACATACAATCGCTGCCTTCTACCTGCTGCTGGTTGTTGTTGTTGTATTGTTGTTGTTGTTGTCGTTTTTGTTGTTATTGCTTGCTTGCTCTGATTTTATTGTTACCCCCAACGATGACGGAGTTTGATTTTAATTTGGATTTTTACGACGACGACGACCACAACAACAACGAATAACAATTCTTCGAATAGTATTAGTAGTAGTAGTAATAATAGGAAGAATAATAATAAAGGTGATTATGATGATAATGATGCTATTTGGATCTTCTATCCACGGCGTTTTGGACGACCCGGGTTGGCGGACGGGCGGAGGTTGGGCGGTTCGCTTGTGTGCCGTTTGACCAATCGGCGGGAACACAGACCAATGGAGTGGAGTTGGCCACGTCGTTCCGAGGCGTCAATTTGCGATGCTTGAACGTAGGTCTTATTGTTGTCTATGGTGTTGTTGACGACGTGTCGTCGTCATTATTGATGATCTGTTGTTGTTGTTGCTGCTATTGTTGTTGTCAACGTCGTCAGCGGCGATAGCGGCGGTCGAAAACTTTGTAGTCTGTCTGCTCGTCTTTGTGCAATAACGACAACAACAGCAACAACAATAACAACAACGTCACAACAACAACGGAGACGGATAACATTTGCGTCAGCATCGAACTCCATCCAGCACCGTAACGGTGGCCAACGCACGAGTCTCCGAACGTCCTATTCAACGTGACTATTGCGGCTTCGGAGCTGCTGCTGCTGTTTGATGCGGATTCGTGAAGTAAAATGAAGGGAGAACAAAGAGAGAGATAATTCCGGCCACGTCCAGTGGCGGGACAACAAATGAGGTGCTGTCTGCGGTGGCCAATGTCTACACACATATGTGTAAAAAACCGAGCTAACAGGTATGCGTTAGGTTAGTACGATTACCACGTGGCTGCAGCGTAAGGGCAGATAACAAACACACTACGCTGTTGTTTGGCTGAGCGGGACGGATCTCACTTCTTCTCCTCCTCCTAAACGAACACTATTATTACTATTATAACTAGTAGTAACAGCAACAACAAAACAACAACAGCAGCAGCAGCAACAACAACAATGATCATCATAATAACCAGTAGCTCAGCACCGAAATGTTATCGGCGGCGGCAGCAGAGAATCTGCACCCTGTCTGACAGACTTCTGTCGGCTCGCGGGCAGCATCTAAGCACAACAAACAGTACTTACGTATGCATATCACCACATTATCAGCATTAGCATCGTGTGTGTGTTGTCATATAATCTTCACGCATCGTAGCGGTAACTACAATGCGTGAATAGAAGAAGGGAGGAACTGTCGTGGTCTTGATGATGATGTTGTTGTTGCTGTCGTTATTGTTGTTGTTGTTGTGTTGTGTTGTTGTTGTACGCTGGACAACGGTTTGACGGAAGGCGGGAAAAAGAATGCATGCATCTAGGTGCCATGGACGGACTACAGGAGGCGGTAACCTACTTGTTTCTTGAAACGGACGAGGCCGTTGAGAAGACAAGGGGTGGGTGGGACCATCTTGGCGCATTTGGCATTCGGACAATACCGTCGATAAGCCCACTACATCGCCACCATTAACCACATCTATCTGTGGCTTGTGTTAGTTGTATCAGGACTGGTTGGTATCGTGACTCGTTGTTGGTGTTGTGGTAGTACCGGTAGTAGTTGTAATCGTTCCAATGTGCGAATTCCGGATGTTAGTGAAATAAGAGCCAGCGTGGCTGAAGACGGGCAGGAGGCGAAGCGAGAAGCTATACATCGTCTACTAGCTGATAAGAGAGGCGAGCCACATTACGGGATAGCGAAAAGTGCCTACCCGCCGACCACATGACAAGACTACAATGACAATAACTATAGTAGCAACAACAATAACGATAACTATATCTGCAACAACAACAACAATAACGATAACTATGTCAGCAACAACAATAACGATAACTATATCAGCAACAACAAGAACAACAACTTTTCTACTGCTGAGGCATCAAAGATGATCACTGTCAAGCGGAGAAATGCCGCGACGTCTTGATGGAGGCGATGAGACGTCCGAACGACCGGAACTGCTGACCTTCAGCATGACTTTTTCTTGTTCGTTTAGACACTAGCGTTAGCCAGTGTTTACAAAGAAAGGTTCATACACACACCCACGTGTATATACACACTTTGGCATACATACTCACGCCCCGATATATATATATATATATAGTAGGCAGCCAGACACGCACTCATAAGCGCGTGGTGCTAAAATCCAAGCTAAGTTATTCTACTGCGTCGTACTAAGCTAGGTGACAGACATGGCCTGACTGCAGACATGGCTCCTACTGGCTTCGCCGCCTGGCGCCGCTTCCGCCTGGCTTTCTTCACCAATGCCAATGGTAGCCGAAGCGCATTGTGACGACAGCAATAACAAAAACAAAAGCAACGACGAAGACGACAACGATGAGCATGGAGAACTGCACTGTGACCTTTGTCCTAACATTGCTACACCATACTCATATCAGGCCTTGTACCATGATCAACCAACTGTGCGATCGGTACTGGTGCGATTCTATCCGACGACCACCCCATCTGATTATGAATCCGTTTGTAACCAGGACGCCGAAGAGCCCAGAGTATACGAATGTGCTGCTGCTGCTGCTGGCGGCGAGGAACCTCCTACATAGGAGTTTCGGGAGAAGATAGCGGTTGCGAGGGGGGTATAGGGGTGGCATATAGGGACGACATAATGCTAGAGCCGAGCACGCGTTAGTTAGCGTTGCCGGCTTTTTTTTTCTTCTGGGAGGTTGGATGATGGCACATGCGCCTAGCAGCCGCCTAGTGGATCGCAACCATAACCCGGATTCCTCCCCACCCCCCCCAGGCTCGGTATTACTTTGGCATTACATCGAAAAGCGTTTGCCGCCTATGCTGGCTGATGTGTTCGAGGTGGGCGCAGCACATTTTGCATATGAGAGTCCTCTATTGTTCACTTCCGTTTTCTGCAATTCCGTATCACTGCACAGAGAGTTTCCACACGGCAGCGAAACGCCTCGCGAGTCCCACCGACTGCCAGCCGCTGTGCCTTATTCCGTACGAACACTTATCTTCCGTCAGGAGCCTTTTAGCAAAGCTGCTACTGCAGGCACAGACCTAATAGTACCAGCTGAAGTAATAATAATAATAATAATAATGATGATGACTAGCACTGTTATTATATTGTTTCTTTACTTAGTCAATGAAGTAAATATGGCTTTTCCATGTTTTAGACAAGAAAATCATAGTTATTTGCATGATTTATATTGAGGTGGCCCTCGATCATCTTGTTTTTTGGAAGTTTTAAGCAAGAGGTGTCAGAAAAAGTTACCACAGGGATAATCAAACAACGAGCTTTATTCATTTTTCATTCATATTAGTGTTCTCAGCGTTCAGTTGTGAGGTTAAATTATTTTTATTATTCATATTATGAACTGCCATTTATTAAGTGGCTCACCTAGAGAACACAGACGTAGTCAGCAATTGTCGTTAGCCAATGAACCGCTCGACGAAGAAATGACGAATGGACACCGACGAAGAAACATTTCTTTGATCACCTCGCGGGGGGAGGGAAACGGCCTGGGTCATCTACCGTCTTGTTAACAACAACAACAGCAACTCGTAAAGTAAATAACTATGACCATTGCCATATTGCGTATGGCGTTATATTGTATTAGCGCTATTTTGTGTCGTAACATCATCGTACACGTTAGAGACGATACTCATTGTTGCTAACCAGCTGCTGGGATAGCGGTCAGCGACATGACGGAGATGGTCTGCGACTCTGATACTCCTCTGCCGACGGAAAGTCGTGGGTTCGATCCCGACATGGCATACGGTGGGCGTCAGTACTGAACACTTGGTACCAACCACCTCGTGTAGCTTTGGCAAAAAGACGCGCGTCGACGCGTGCATAGACGAATCCGAAACATGTTTATGTATGCACATGGACATATTTCGCGTTTTTTTTTGTCTACCTATGCGTGCGTATAATAATGATAATAAGACCGTTAGACGAGGCATCATCACTATCATCATGATCATTAGGAGGATTATTCATTCGATTTCTGTTCATACTACGATGACGACGTCAACGACAACGACCACCACTATTGCCATTACCACAGACAAATTTGTATGGTATAGAAACATCGGCCTGCTTCTTCTTCTGCTGTTGCTGATGTTGCTGTTGCTGCCGCCTGAGCGTTTTCTGCTCCATTACGATACGACAGCGGCGGTCAAATACCTCCCTCACAGACAGATTTCTCTCACTACGGTTCACACTCGCGTAGTTCGTGTTTGCCTATTCTTCACTCACGGATGGATGAGTCTGTGTGTGTGGTGTGTGCGTTTATGTGCCTGTGTTACTTCTACTCAATTTTACCACCACCACCACCACCGCGACCACCACATCTTCTATTGCGGTTTTCGATTGCGAAGCGACTATTGATGGACTTGTTCTTGTAGTCGTCGTCGTTGTTGTTGTTGTTGTTGCTATTGCTGGAGGTGTTCTTGTTGTTGTCGTCGTTGTTGTTGTTGCTATTGCTGAAGGTGTTCTTGTAGTCGTTCTTGTTGTTGTTGTTGTTGTTGTTGTTGTTGCTATTGCTGGAGGTGTTCTTGTCGTCGTTGTTGCTGCTGCAAATTTTTGCTGCTATTGCTGTCAGCATCCAGGTCATCAGCCGGTAATCCTTCTTCTTTCCCCCTTTTGCTTCTTCGGACCGAAGAGTGAAATGGAATATACAAACAGAGTATATATATATATATATATATATATATATATATATACACTTATATATAAACACATAGTAAGAAACAAGACGCTAGCTGATAGAAGTCGAACGCTTTCCGCGTTACCGCTGTAAACGCATGTAGACACCGTCGTTGTTGTCAGACGGTTTTGGTTGGTGGTGGCCCGTCGTAGCTCCGTTCTAGTCGCGGAGCTGGAATCGTCGAAAAACGACAAGCCAAAGGCAAAGGGATCTGTTAACGTCGCCTTGTCGCCTCAACGCGACGGGTTGCTTGCTGCCTTTTTGTTGGATTGGATTCATTCGACTTGCAAACTTCCGAAACGAGTGTGTGGCGAGTGAAAAACGTGATTTCGAAGTAGTGCCACCACTCAGACTAGATATCATCAACAGCGCACCTTTTTTGTTGTCGTTATTGTCGCGAATGTCGCTTTTTCCCCCCCGCCGCCGACATTCTTCTCATTGTACTTCCACGCTCAGTCACTTTTCTGTCGTCAGCGCTGTTGCTGTTGCTGCTGCTGCCGCGACTGATGCTGTCAAAAGTCTCAATGGCTGACGCCGAACATTAGTGTGGGAGCAACATTGCGAAAAGAACGTCGTCTTCGGCAATGTCTACGCCGCTGAAGTTGTACGTTGGGTAGAATAAATAGATGGAAGCGCTTCGTTCTGCTTGCGCAGGCTGGTTGCGTTTTCCATTGGGGAGCTAGGTTGCGCCAGGAAGGTACGTAGCTAGGCATCGTAGATCGTTTCGGCAGCACATCGATCGATTCTCCTCCAACCGCACAGAACAAACACGCCGGACCGACGAATGACCGTTGACCGAACGGTCTACATACATCTTAATGTATATATATATATATATATATATGTATATATATATATATATATATATATGTATATATATATACTCTGTTTGTATATGCCCATTTACTCTTCGGTAAGAAGAAGCAAAAGGGGAAAAGTATATATATATATATATATATATACGTGTCGGCTGGTGGCCATGACGCAAAGCCGATAATCAAACCATATCCATTCGATGCCTTCACATCAGTCATCGTCGGCATTGCTATTCATACTCATAATCGTTCGTTCGAAGTGTGACTAGGGCAGTCGTAAATACTCTGTTAGTTTCACCACCGTGATTATTATTGTTGTTATTATTGTTATGGTTGTTGTTTTTGATGTTATCACCGCCGGCGTATGCTACATATACAGCTGCACATTCCGACATTTCGCCACTTTGCCTGACGGCAACAGCAGAATCGTGGCCTGGATAGTAACGGCAACAGCAACATTATCAACAACAATAACTACTACCACTACTACAATGAAGACGATATAATCGCATCAACACCGGTATTTCACACCCGCACACGTAATAATAACAGCAAAAGCGCTTTACGGGTGATGATGGTCACGACACGGTGGTGACTTATTCTGTTGTTAACTATCATTCAACGTGCGCGCACACGTTAATGCGGGTCTATGTTTATCATGCGGGGCTCGAGTAACACGATCAGTAGTGGTGGCATATGCGTGCTGTGGCTGTATGCTTTCGCAAGATATGCCTGAACCATGAACCATTAACAGAACATGATTCATTTCGGCGTCGAGGGGTGCCTCTCCATTTGTATATATATATATATATATATATGGGTTATTTCTTACTCAGTTCACATCTATACCTAAATACACATACCACTTTTTTATAAGAACGGAGGAAGGAAAATTAAGGAACGCTTAGAAGAACAGCATAAGAGGCACCCTAAGAAGAACAGCAGCATGAGAGGCCCATGATGAGATATCCAGGACTTCCCAATTAGTCATCATTAGCTCATGGAACCCCATCTCAGCATGGGCTTATCTGGAATACACTACTTAATTTTGCTGATTGATTATAAGGATTACATTTGGTCACTGCCAGAGTACGGGCCATTATTATATACAGTACGTTGAATGTATTGGATGCGCTAGACTGACCCTACATGCCCGATTTTAGTAGGACTCTCATCACGCCGCTGGTGTCGTGGTGGATTCGACTAAATTTCAATAGTTATTTGAATTACTTTACAATAAAGAAAACAAAACAAAAAGCTACGCTTGCTTGGCGCTACATGGTGTGTCGTTGTGTGCGTTCGCTGTTACAGTTTTGGGAGGTGATTTCGGACGAGCACGGCATCGACCCGACCGGAGCCTACCATGGCGACTCGGACCTCCAGCTGGAACGGGTCAACGTCTACTACAACGAGGCCACCGGTGCGAAGTACGTGCCACGGGCGATCCTCGTCGATCTCGAGCCGGGCACCATGGACTCGGTACGCTCGGGTCCATTTGGCCAGCTATTCCGGCCCGACAACTTCGTGTTCGGCCAGAGCGGCGCGGGTAACAACTGGGCGAAGGGCCACTACACGGAGGGCGCCGAACTCGTCGACTCCGTTCTGGACGTCGTCCGCAAGGAGGCCGAGTCCTGCGACTGTTTGCAGGGCTTCCAGTTGACCCACTCGTTAGGGCGGCGGCACCGGGTCGGGCATGGGCACACTGCTCATCTCGAAGATTCGGGAGGAGTACCCCGACCGGATCATGAACACGTTCTCCGTCGTGCCGTCGCCAAAGGTGTCGGACACCGTCGTCGAGCCGTACAACGCGACCCTGTCGGTGCACCAGCTCGTCGAGAACACCGACGAGACGTACTGCATCGACAACGAGGCTCTGTACGACATCTGCTTCAGGACGCTCAAGCTCACGACGCCAACGTACGGAGACCTCAACCACCTCGTGTCGGCGACGATGTCGGGCGTCACCACGTGTCTTCGCTTCCCCGGCCAGCTGAACGCCGATCTACGAAAGTTGGCCGTCAACATGGTGCCGTTCCCGCGACTGCACTTCTTCATGCCTGGCTTCGCGCCGCTCACCTCGCGAGGTTCGCAGCAGTACCGCGCCCTGACCGTGCCCGAGCTGACGCAGCAGATGTTCGACGCCAAGAACATGATGGCCGCCTGCGACCCGCGTCACGGACGCTACCTGACGGTTGCCGCGATCTTCCGGGGCCGCATGTCGATGAAGGAAGTCGACGAGCAGATGCTCAACGTTCAGAACAAGAACTCATCCTACTTTGTTGAGTGGATTCCGAACAACGTCAAGACGGCCGTGTGTGATATTCCACCCCGCGGACTCAAGATGTCTGCCACCTTTATTGGAAACTCGACTGCCATTCAAGAGCTGTTCAAGCGTATTTCCGAGCAGTTCACCGCTATGTTCCGTAGGAAAGCTTTCCTTCACTGGTAAGTAAATGAACCGGCTAAACGCCGTTATCTTGGTGTCCGCCTGTTCCTACTCAATGCACCGTAACGCGGTGCAATTCCCTGCAGTGTTCACATATCTCTTGGAAACTGTTAGAGGTTTTTAAAAAAACAATCATAGGTGTTATTCCTCTCTAAACAACAACGACTACTATTATATTACAATTAGATTTAAACGTCCACAGTATATTAAGCAACTCAAAGCAGCGTTACACATCTACCCTTTATCTCTACTTCTACAACCACCGCCACTGTATGGGAAGCATGCGTGTAGTATCCGTTGTATATATAGTACTGGCAGCATTCTATGTGGTGCACACGCCGAGCTAGATAGATCTCTCTGAATAGCTTTTCTCTGGTTCGCATTCTCTGTAGCCGTCGCTTGGTGCGAACTTCTCGGTGAGAGGGCGTGGGACAGAGCGAAAGCGGGGCGTTACGTTAGGGTGACGTTCATAAACATCAATCTTGTGACAACAACAAGTCGTTAGTCGCGAGCACGGGTAACTAAAATAGAAGTAGGCAATAGAGTGACACTAAATGCATATAACACCGACACCGCACCGTTGTTTCGTTTGTCACACCAACCATCCAGGTACACTGGCGAGGGAATGGACGAGATGGAGTTTACTGAGGCCGAGTCGAACATGAACGACCTCGTTTCCGAGTACCAGCAGTATCAGGAGGCGACCGCCGACGACGAAGGCGAATTCGAAGAAGAAGAGGAGGTTCAAGAGGAGTAGAGTCGCGTGACGTGACACAAGGGAGGGGGGTAGATGTGACAAGGATGTGACGCATAGGGGTCGTAGATGGATGGGTTGTGTGTGTATGAGTGTAAGCGTGTGGGTGGGTCATCTCGTGACTCACTCGTGCGAACTACGCGCGAACGTGACATGATGAAGCACCCGTTGGGTTCGGCCGCGTGTCTTTTCCCGGACGAAGGGGAACAAGGCTTCTTAATATTGCTAATTCTGTTGTCGTTATGATGATTATTTTGTATTATTATGATTACTCTTATGATGATGATTATGATTATTATTATTATTCTTCTCGGTCGATCGGTCGGGCCGGAAAGGCCGACGGGCAGGAGAGCTGGGGTCCAATGCAGCAACGTGTGCAACGTGTCAAACGAGCTGCAGCCAAACGAAAACAGTCAGTCTGGAGAAGTCCGGATGTTTATGAAGATGATGAGAATGACGACGACTACGACGACAGCAGCACGATGGCTCTGATTATCACGCCTACACGATAAACAGAAGTATACACGAGTATATACCAGTTATAGTTAGACCACTGTTTCTCTCTGGGGCCCTTCTCTTTTTTTCGATTCGGGATTGTCGAAGGTTGTTTCCGCGTCTATTCCGCCTCTCTACCGGCTGGCCGCCGCCGCCGCCATCGCTCAGGTTTTTTCAGAAGGGGCTACGCTTCTTTAGCTGTACGGATAAAGAAGGCGACAAAAGCCGCCAGGTGCCACAAAGGGCCACTAATCAACTACAACTCCAATCTATCACGAGCTAATAACGTGTCATAATAATAACAATATTAATGGCTAGTTCCACGGGTGCTTTATCGCCTGAATATTCTCTTCTCTCAGTGCACTCACTCACGGTGTGCATACGTTTGTGTGGGAGGAAGTGCGTGCGAGTTTTGATTGAGATAGATAGATAGATATCCGAGGGCGGATCGGAATATTTTAGTACTGCTACTTTGAATTTTGCCGTCGGACCGAAACCACCAAGGTCTTGCGGTTTGTTCAGCTTGGAAGCACCATTCATAACCTACACACACAGGACCGGAAATACAGGCCCGTCGATAAATGTCCAAATTCAAGCTTCAGGCGCTTGCAGAAGACCCTGTATTGCTTTAGAGACTGGTAATAGGAGGCGAGTCTTGGGTATATGCTTACGATATCGAGACATGGCAGATGGAAAGAACGTGAACAACGACGAAACGCAGACCGCGGGATAACGGCGGTCGGTAAGAACAAGAAGAGAAGGTAGTGGGCCAACTTAACTACTAGTAACACAGGTACTTGTACTATTATTAGTATTATTACAACTGCTAATTGCTATATGGCTAACTATTAAAACAACGGCCACGAACAACCAACACAACAACGACATTAAAAAATGACAACTGGCCTACCTCAAGTGACCTTGGAATGACGATAGCTGGCTACAGGAGGCAGCAATGAAGCCGTAGCGTATGACGTAACGGTGACAGTATTTATGTTTGGAATCTCGTAGGTCGAACTGTAAGAGAGAAACAAGGATTATTAGGCTTGAAACAATGTCAACAATTGCAAGAACAGTAATGATAATATCAGAACTCTCTTAATACAGCAACAGCAGCAGAATATGACCAGTATATATATATATATATATATATGGAGAGAGAGAGAGAAAGACAGCTAGAAAGCGTGTGTGTGAGAGGGAGAGAAAGACGGAAGATAAAACAAAAATAAATAATGATGGAGGACACAGAAAAACGCGACCAAAACGCAAATAAAGAAGGCAGAGGCTTGTACATTTTACTTAGTTTCCTATTTGCTTCTACTACCATTACTGGTGTCGTACCAGCAAGCCACTACCACGTACACGTATATCATCTATTCTCCAATCTATTGCTACGCAACGCCTTATTTACAATAACATTGACGACGACGACGACCTCAACTCCTACAACAGGACTTATAATATACGTATAATAGGCTCCAGTTACCGCAGTCCAGAAGGTTAATAAAGCAAATCGGTAGTATCCTACAACCATCTGTATGGAGTCCTCACTTGGTCGGAAGCAGGTGCGTATCTCAACAAACAGCACGACACAGCGGAACAACGAGATTCAAAAGCGTAAAATTTACGTACGATAAAGGTTGAATGTTTCTAACATTGAGATAACCGGCGCTGGAACTTATTGCCTATCAGGCATATGATGGATAGCTTTATTATTCGCTTTACATGCATGCCTATGCACACATGTCACTCTTTCATATCAGGGGCGCTTAGAGCACCACCAGCAACATAAGCGGACGTGTTGAGTTATCTAGGGTTTTCCCAGCAGTCTTTGGAGCAATATGGTCGCTGACTCTCAGTGGTATGATTTAACATATGTTTTTAATGGAATCGATTAGAATTATGACTAGTGCACTATCTCCTTTTCCTTGCAATGTTACTCACCCACATGCTCCAATGCGTCGGATATCGATATTCCAGGAGAAAATCCGCTGCCAGTTAATGGTGCTGCTCATCTTGTATATGGTACTCGTTAAGATTAGTGCTCGGAAGCTTTAGAGGTTGGGCCCCCTTTAGTTTTCTCGTTTGGCAGCTACGTTGGGGTTAAGGCGCCTTTTTGTAAGAGCGCCTAAATTATTACTGAGTCTTGTATACGATAGCGTTTGCTCGTTCATCGGCTCGCAAAGTTCATCGGCTGTTTAAAGTACATAAATATGAGCATGTAGCCGGATCCCGTTCAAACTTGTATCGTCTTTCAGGAGAAACGGTGGGTTCGGTGAGAACAAATCAGAAACTCTAAGCCCTAATACTAGTTGTCACCCATATGACTAGATCTGCAACTTTTTGCGCAGCATATATATATATATATATATATATATAGAGGCAACGGTGCAAGCTATGTACCAATACTAGTCATAGTCAAGTGGTGAAAACCATTGCTGTCTAAAATATATATTACCGACAGTGTCTACCTAAAAGTATTAGTATTATAGTAGCTCCTGTGTTGGCAACTAGTTATCACGGAACGTTTTAGCAGAATCGCCATTCTATGTTGAAGCAAAAGCAATTTCCTTTATATTTTGCTCGTCAAATAAGCTGTTGGCATACTTTCATGCAAAAAAAGAAATCATATACTATACGCTTCTTTTTTGTATGATAAGTATACTAGGGTATATGAGTATTAACCTCTCTAATGTGAACTAAATATAAAAATTAAATCCATCAAGCACAAGAACGTCCCTGAAAAAATTGCCATCTCGAAAACGTTTATTCGTGTTACGCTGTCGCGACAAATGTACGATCTTACAAACGAGCTGATTTGTAAGATCCAGGGTATTGGATTCTGTTGAAGAAATACTACGCACTTCCGAGCCTGGGAAGTGGGGGAAGAATAGGGCTTTAGTTTTTGAGTCCCACACTAGTTGCTGACTAGACGAAGTGGCTGGTACATATGCCAGCGACGCACGTGTATAATGCATTCCCGAAATCTTCTATAAAAAGAGGATATTGGATTCGGCTATGACCAGCTGGTCGCACAACCGGCCAGTTCAGTCATCTCTGTTTAACATATATAAGTTCTTTGATTGGGACAGCAGCGATGCCTATCATCAGGTGAGATAAATCGCTACCCCAGAACTAACTAAAGGAGCACCGTTTCGGCTATATATATGTGGAAATGGCGTCTATGGGCATCTAATAGATAGAGAACAAATTGACTCGGTATGCAATAGGGCTAATGAATATGTATATATGAATTAAACACAATGATCAATTAGAAGGGACGATTGAAGAAGGCAGTTCTCTCATACAGCACTTTTGTTCCACTGGGAAGCGTTTAGTATAAGCAAGGGGCTTTATTTTTTTCTTATTTACAAGCCGTTTCCCTAATTTGTAAACGAGTCTGTAACAATGTGGCGACGAACTTGTAAGGTATGGGGGTATGATCTAGTACCGTAACACAGTGCTATTGGTCGATTTAAAGGCGTTCTTGTTCACATGCATGCAGTACTTCAGGTGAAGTCTTGCGATAGAAGTGCACAATTGTCAATCCGCCTAAGGTGGATCCCGGTGAATCTCGACACCACACATCCATCGTAACAACAAATTTCATTTTTGCTCGGTCTTATTTATGGCTCGGTGGCCAACTTCACTCTTTTCGGCCAGTCACGTCATAATTGTGCGCCACTTGCCCGTCCGTCATCATGTAGTAACGCCAGAATAGCTATTATTGGTCAGTTTTCCACACGGGTGTACGTATTTAGTTGCGCTATGTACACAGTGCATCTACTATGTTTTAGAATGGCTACTTAATAAAGCACACGTGTAGAAAATAATGACAAACGTTGCTGTCGTAACCTTATTTGCAACATCGTACATAAGCTACTTTGGAGTCGGGTTTACGTGACATTACGGTCGGTTGCGGTGTTGTGTGAAACATTTTAGGCAAACTTCAGAGGGCTAAATGAGATCCCCTCTTTTGGCCCTTTTGGAACCAGCTTGTCGAAGATTGTGGCACTTTTTATGGCTTTTTTAAAGATAACTGTGAAGCGTGAGAAGTCCAAACGAAACAAAGACACAGAGGTGTACTTTTCTAATGCGTAGTACCTGTGACAGTTTAAAAAGAATAGTCCCACAAAGGGATCATAACGCAGAAGCAGAAAGGCACAGTGTCTAGCACGCAGCAAACGCGCCGTCACGGCTTGTTGAATGTTCTAACCACGTCAAAAACGCGATCCCCACACTTCAATTTTAAATTTAGAAGTATAAAATAGCCGTAAGGCACTAAATCAGGCCATTACGGGAGACTTCTGACACGGATCCATGATAAGGGTATGCAAGACGACTTATTTTAATCGCACAAAGCAACTTCATTACAGAGCACATAAGAGACGCAGTCTGCCCGATTTCGAGACTATACGCTGAGTATTTGCCTCGTTGGCCGATTGACAGGAAAAGTCAACTCCAGTAAACCCAGTTGGAAGAGGTATAAAAAAGCAAACGAGCTTTTTATGTACTTTATTAGATGATAAATATAAATCTATTCTGGCCATTTGTGTAGTTTCTTCGATAGAAAACTTATACGAATGCTGACTATATTGGGGACGATTTCAGAGGTCACATTGAACATGCGTTCGTTCTTCTATGAATGTGGCAAACATTGTGTTATTTGCCAAGCACACGGCTTTCTCTGCGATGTTTCACCCGATAGTAGCAAAAAGAGGCCGTCAATGCTTTGACGTTTAGGGTCGGTTATCTAGCCAGTGATCTGATCGCTTTCTGTGACCGCCTCTCAGACTGATCAACCGTCCCTAAAAGGCTTGACTCTGTTTAGTAGAGCTAGTAATCTATCCTGAGTGTATTCCACGAAGAGCCTTAGCAGTCCTTATTATAAGCAAGAAAAAGCGTCCGCTGGCCTCCCCAGAGGCAGCCAGCAGTCACCCATGTGTGCTTCTATATATATATATATATATATATATATATATATATATATAGTGTATGCATTTGTGACCACGTAGCTAAAGACATACGCTTCTTTTTTCCCTCCTCCTTATTTTCTTCTTCTTCGGCTTAGGTATCGTGAATAACGACAGCGATTTGGCTGCGAGATGCGACCGCAAAAGGTCTGTACAGTTGCCACGAGACAGCTGCTATTAGCTCGATTGGCACGCGTTGGGTCGCAGAGGTCGTCGCCGGTAGTTCGTAGATCTTCTCTAGGTCCCCCCGATTTATTTATTCATCCATCCACCCATTCATCCATCTAGTAGCGGCTGCCTCCGCTGGTTGGTCAGACACGAGAGACAAATGGACTCGGGTCGTTCGCTGCTACGGATATCGGTGCGAAGCGTCGCATGGCCAACCCTTACCACACAGCTACTCCGATCCCCGACTCAGTTGGGTTGTCCCTACCGCATCCTTTTCCTTTGCCTTCTTGCGCTCTCGTTTCGGCAATTCGACGACTGAAGAAAACACTGAGAGGTCGAGAGAGAGAGAAAACTTCTCAGCCTTCTTCTATTCGATGTGCAGCTTATGCAGACTCTTTCTACGGTTGCTGTGCATGTTATGCTAGCTTCTCCTTCGTTCGCTATCTCACACCGCTGTCGTCTGTTTATCTGTCTGTGTCAGTCGAGTGGCTGATTTGCCGTTGTCGGCTAAGTCTGGCATGGGCGCACGCATGAATGCTAGTGTCGGGTACATACTGAGAAGGCTAGTGAATTCCAGCGAGTCGAACTAGTGAAACAACGGCCGCAGCGCTGTTGAAGAACAGCCACGAGAAAGCCTGGTGGAAACTCAAGCAAACAAGAAACGGGGGGATTTTTTTTCCCTTTCTTCTTCTTCTTATGGACGGACAGTGAGTGAGGTAGAAGTCTGTCCTCCATCGTCCTGCATTTGGTTTTGTTTGGCGACTTCAGATCACAAGCATTGCTGTTGCGCTTGATTCTGTTGCCAATACGGATAGCACCGCCTGCATGACCACGACCAACGCCACCATCTACTAGATCAAATAAAGGAAAACGGCGCTTAAGGGTGGTGATGTTGAAAAATCGGTTAAAGATCGAGAAGAGGCCAGATTGAGATGTAGGTATAGTAGTTATAGAAGTAGCAACAATTGTAGAAAGAAGCAGCAACAGCTATGAAGACGGTAAGAACATCGTCTACAGATAAGCTTTAGTAAGTGCTAGACCTTTCTCCTTTTGCCCTTTTTGCCTCTACACGTACATACGAAATTCTCCTAAAGCAGGTGGGCGGCTGGTTGGGTGGAAGAAGGCAAAGGACCATTGTTATGATTAGGGTCATTACGATGTTCCGATGTGAGTGGCAACAAGTTCATGGCGAAACCTTCCTGCCGCCATTATTCAGAGGTCGATTAGTTAGGAGACGGGCAGGACGCGGGCGGGGGGCGCTCAAATACCCCGCCATCTTCATCCTAGCAAACACTCACCCGTCCAGACAACTAAGTCAATGAGTCAGCCGTTAGCGTGTAGGTATGTTAGTTAGTTAGCCAACGACCCGAAGAAGCCGGGCCTGGCGATGCATGACTGTGAGTGTCCAATAGTTGGAGTGCTTACACGCTTACTATTACACGCAGCGGGTAGATAGATAACCGTGGTAGTATTTTGCCGCAGTAGTGGAGGAAAATATGCGCGGACAGTCGATAATATATCAATGTGAGTTGTTTATCTGCTTCAGCAAACGAACAGCAATAGTAAGAACAATAACAACGACCGGAACAACCGCAACAACAACAACAACAACAACAACCATCGAAACAACCGCAACAACAACAACAACAACAACAACAACTGCATGTCTTGTCGGCCAGTACGTTGGCGAGATCGATAACCACCACTCCGCTCGTTTTTATCGTTTTCACGACTGCGGTCTATTATACCACCATTATGGTTGTGCACGGTACGTACAAGAGATAAAGAGAGCGGCAAAATCGCACGCGCGCGAAAGAGAGTGACACCCAAGGGAGTAAACACAACGTTAATGGAGGAAGAGGATACGTGGGCTAACCGTTGCTGTAGCGGTAGCAGTTGTAATAACAACATTATTCAGTAGTAATTATGACTTACATCAGTATTGACGGCCCCCTATTGCTACTAAGTACAAGTAAAACCAACAGCAACAACATCAGCAGCAAGGCAAGATGGCTACAACAACGGAGGCCAATCCGCATCAGTAAAGGTAAAGACGTCATCATCATCGTCATCATCATCATGTCGTTCATTGTCGTGCTCAGTGGCCTCAGTAATCTTCGAAGTCGACGAAGTCATATTTGTCGCCGCGCAATGAAAACCGGCTAAACGTCTATGGTAAAACGTTGGGGGGGAAGTGGGGAGGGAGTCGGTAGGGGGTTAATCGGCTCTCTGCGGTTAAGTGCATGTCACTGCTGGATGGGTAGGTGAGTAAATGCATGTATATACATACATACGTATGTGTATGCCTTGGGTGGGGCGGTTGGGTGTTGTCTGCAAGCCTGTCTACCTACCAAGCATCTATCTATTATTAATATATGCCAGTCCGATAGCCAGTATGCGTACCCCCGTGCCGATTAAGTGTCGCCCACCATCGAACGAGCAAGTTGATCATCTCGGCTCTCTCTCTTCTTTCGCCACCCCCCCCCCCCCCCTCCTATCTCTGTTTCTGTTTTCCTCTTGTCCCCTCGCTCTGTTTCCTGTGTGCTTTTGTTTTAATGTACGTGTGAACCATAGTATATCGTGTACTATTCGACATTTGTGTGCGAAGATGCTAGTCCCCGACGTCTGACGATAGTGATAAAAACAATTACGAATTACAAGGCAACCGCCTATATATATATATATATAGCCGAGTGAAAACAAGAAGTTAAAATCTTTAATCCTCAATAGGCTTTCACTGAATTTCCATTCAGTCAACAGAAAAGGAAAGAGAAACCATATAAAATTCTATCTTTCAGGGAGTTCCTATCAAAGACCTCACCTAAGTTAGCGTGAACTTGGCTTCTCCCGCTCAACAACGAAACATTTGAAGCTGATCCTCACCGTAGGGCATACTTCCAAGTCTACTCGTTAAAAAACGCTTTTTTTTGGGCGTTGCCCTCACCCTATGGAGATTCGCTTGCTAGATTTACACATTTTGCTTTTTTTATCGCAGCTGGTAAGACACTGTACTACCGGATTATAGGCGAGACAATCCTGGCATATGGCTGTCTATTTAGAAAGGCTATATGAAGCGTAATAACGTTTATAACGCTTTATAAGCGTAATCAAATTGAAACCGGTGATATGAAATAAAACAGATCAACTTTAAACCGTGATACATTCTGCATGACTAATCGCATTGTCGCACGTGAGGTGGCTGTCAGCAGCTCGTTGAACGAAGATGTTTGATGTTTCATGAGGCAGGAAACCGTCTTAACGTATGTTTCTTTACAGTTTAAGAGAACAACATAACATTAAGGCGTTAGCTTAATTTTATGTTGTTTTAGGTACTAAGTGAGGTATATATATATATATATATATACATACATACATACATACATGGAGCAATTAGATGCCTGTAAAATAACTGTAATAATTTTTGTTCTATATTTAGACACGTTGCTAGGGCTACTTGCAGCCAGTTACAGTTCTGGGTGAGGCCCAGCCCCTAGGGAGCCTCGCGATGACTCAGACGACGGTGGCGCTGCGGTAGCGCCGGGATCACAACGACGACAGCAAATAGAGACGCAGACGAGCAACCACTGCCGAGCCTGCGTTTTTCTTTACGTATTTTCATCTGCGTAAACTGCTACAGTTTCAGAAGTGGCAAAATATGTTTTCTGCCCTTTCTGAAGATGGCTGAAGCTTGGCCGCAAGCATTGCGGATTTACGGTGCAATTATTACTCTGCTTCTGAATGCTTCTTCAGGAAAGAGCAACATACAGAAGGAGAGAGAGAGAGACCCAGCACGTGTTAAAATAGTGGTAGGAGTAGGTGTCACGTAAAAATACATCAACATGTAACTTACTTTACTTACCTGATAGAAGCATTAAAACTTGATAATCCGCGGAGGGAAAAGCCATTTGCTAGCACGTGCTGCTAATGAAGTTACTTGAGTTTTCGTTGTCGCTGCAAGTCGTTGTCCTGGATAAACTGTTTGATCTCTTTCTAGAGTCGAATTACTTCTATACAATACAACTTTAAAATCAATTTTATTACAAAAAAAAAAGAATGCGTTGTACAATTGTCAAGTCGTTCAGCGGTGTGAATACTCTTCCGTCTTCGATGTCTTCATTCAATCGACGGAAGCTGAATGCATTCAGCCAAGCAGCCTAGAGAATTACTGGTAAAACGCGTGATATCAACTAACTGCAAATTTTAAAATAAAAGCATATTTGTAAAAAAAAGCTAACAACAAAACAGCAAGGAAATGGTGCCGCGAAACACAGCAAACGAAAAAGAC
Source organism: Dermanyssus gallinae (assembly GCA_003439945.1). NCBI lineage: Eukaryota > Metazoa > Arthropoda > Arachnida > Mesostigmata > Dermanyssidae > Dermanyssus > Dermanyssus gallinae. Next base: position 458,878 of record QVRM01005167.1, read on the forward strand.
GACATCTGTTATTACAACTTAGTGCAAAGGGTTGTTGGTTACAATTATTCCATTTGTTATATGAGTAAGCTAGCTACTCAGAGGATGCGAGAAGGCGGACGAGAATTACCTCCTCGCCTCCAGCGTAAGGCTACACGAGTGCACATGGATATATACGCATTTCATTTGCGCGTGTGTTTAAAACATGTATACGTTATCAGCGTACCATGCACGAAGGGCACGACCTCGTAAAACAAACAGAATGACGTGAGGCGGAATGCTCTCGACTAATGGGATGGCACTCGTGGGGAGTGTCTCCAACCTTCGACTCTCTCATATATATATATATATATATATGTTCATTCGTCATCATGATGGTGTACGGGTCCTCCACTTACATATGTGATCGTGCCTTTTCATCTAAGAGGACAGTCGTAACTCCATCTGCGTGGCGTGCCACATGAATCGATACACGAGTACACTCCCATATGGAGGACACACAACACACGGCCATGACACGCACCGCCTGTTCGTGTCTCCGTTGTAGTCGCTGTAGGTCCGCCCTAATTTTCTCATCACATTCTCCCTTTGTTTTGTGTCGATTGCGAGCCGTTCCCATGCCATTGGTCTGATTAGCTTTTGCTCATTCGCTTGGCTCTCACTTCGTATATATATATAAATATATATATATATATATATATATATATATATATATAAATATATATATATATATATATATATATATATATATATATATATATTTATACATACATATATATTCCTTCGTAGCCGTAGAGATACATGCATATCACTGGATACTCAAGAAGCGCCCAATAGCGCTTTAGGGAAACGACGGCAACATAAGGAATAGGAGGAGAGAGAGAGGACGGCGATGGGTGACGTGGATGACAAATTACCCCCGAGTGCGTTAATGGCTAAATGCTCTCACCACGACGACTAGTCGCAGTAGATGATAGCACGCCAAGTTACCAGGAACTATTTTTTCTACTCTTTTTACTAGTAGAAATAGTGTGATTACTATTACTGGTACGTGGTACGACTAATGCGTCTATGACTAACACTATTACTACAGGTACTGCCGCTAGTATTGTTGCTGCTGTTGTTGTTATTGCTGTTGTCGTTGCCGCTTGCCGCCGCGTAGCGGGGGTCGTTGGGGACATCGTAGGGGGTCAGGGCCAATAAACAGACCGGCCGGGCACACTGGCTGGCGGCTGCAGCCACAGCAGGGACGGTCGTCATCAGACCGTCGCTCAGAAAAAAACACTCGGTCACCTCGACTAGACATATATGTATATGCCAGTCGCCAACGACAACTTGAAGATCATGAGTCATGCATCAGCATGGGTGACATAGGTTCCGGCAGCAGCAGTAGCAGCAGCAATGACAACGAACAACAAAAATAACAGCAACACTAAACGTATCATAGCAAGAACCGTATCAACAGCAACAACACCAACAACTCCAACAACAACAACAACAACAACAATAGCAACAACAACAACAACAACAACAACAACAACAATAAAGTCACGAAAAGCTCCTACTCCTGCTATAGTTGGTCAGTTTGCTTTTGCTGCCGCTGTTGCTAATGATGCTGATAATGATGATGGTGATTTTGATGATGTCGGCTAATGATGATGATGTCCATGATGATGATAATGGTGACGATCATCATAATCATTATAATGGTGCGGTTTCATGCTAATAGTTGAAATCGTTGTCGGGGCGCTCGAAGTAGCGGACAGCACGGGCGGTGGCACGACACGGCCCTGGAACAGCGGCACCATCAACATCAGCAGCAGTAGCAGCAGCAACAGCAACAACAACTGAACCTGCAGGCGGCCCAAAGTGGCCAACGTCACAGTCACGAAGGAAGATGAAGAAGAAACGAATAGACATACAGAGAGAGAAAGACAGACAGGTGGGCGGGGCAAATAGGCAGCTAAACCGCTAGGCAACACAGGCAGATCCTATCGATTTCCGGGCAGACGGGCGCCGCTAACCAGACGACGAGCCTAAACTGGGCGAGGCTTCTGATGACTAAGAGCAGCGGCTTGGCCTATCGGCCTACGTTTGTCCCTCGATCCTCGAGGACCCTCCCAAGCATCCGACGTTCTTCCTCGCTGAGCCCGATCTCGATTCAATTCGGGAGTTTCGATCTCCTGCCCTCGCTTTCTGTCGGTGCCTAACCATTTCCCATTGCTCCCGCCCGGGCTCTCGTTCTTGATCGGTTGCTACCCTCTCTGCTTCTCCCGTTTGATACATCCCACCGGCCCAACTATTCCTCACCCGGTTGTGAACCTCCGTCTACATCGCCCCCTCTCTCTCTCCATCCCTTCCCCTCTCTCCCTCTCTCTCTCTCTCTCGCGGTGTGTCTCTATGTTGCGTTCCTAAGTTGTAGCTTATCATGACTTCGTCTTTCAGTCTCAATTTGGCTAACGCGTGGTGGCTACGTCCGTGATTCGACGTTGGGCGTCGTTCATTCGGATTGATTGAGCAGGACGACAAGGTGCAGGAGAACTAACGAAGTAGCACTCGAAATAGTAGTACTCACTGGTTGTAGTGCTTAAGGTAGTATAGTCATATTGTAGAAACAGCAGTAACAATTGCCCAGTAATGGGAGTTCAATTCGATCCTGAGAGCAGAAAATAGGTGGGCAAGGTACATAGAAAGGAAGAGAGAATTATGACGGCGGCAGCAGCTGCAGCAGCAGCAGCACGCGATGATTAACAGCCGTAGTAGTGGAGGCACCGCCTATGGGCGCGGCCCGATGCACTTTGAATTTGTTTATTGACATTTCCTATAAGATAATAATTGCACACGTTAATTTTGAGCTCAAATAAGCACATAGCTTTTCCGGAGCCCCTTTTATGAGATTACAATGTATAATTTATATTTTAACCTATTTACAACGTGTTGCAACATGGTTTGTATGACTTCTATTGCTTTTAACCTAAAAAAAACCTTAAAGCTAGTTTCGAGATACTGCTCTCTGAGGACGCTTTTGAATTTGAGCAGAGACTTTGTCTGCCTATCGGAGGCCGGAGAACTTTGTTCCAGTAGGAGAGTCCGATTTTTTTTTATAGATAGCTTTGACTTGTTGGAGTTGGCGTGGGTGTGTGACAGAATAAGCTAGATGTGTTACCCCTTATATATATATATATATATATATATATATATATGGATGTTGTTGAAGTTACTAAGGCCAGGTAAGTTTGGATACACCCCAAAGAGAGTATATTGTAAGTTTTGGAAACGGCCGAATGCTTATATTTTTGCTGTGCGGTTGGTTGTATTGAGTCTCCATCATCCAAACCCCCAGAGTTGTTCTCAGTGCTCGTTTCTTTAGTTGGTGAAGCCACCGGATAAGACGCATCTGTGTCAAGCGATAAACTTCTACCGCGAAAGTCAGGTGACTATGGACGGCTCTACGGCCACCGGAACTACTATTATCAGTTGGTCGATCAGCAGACCAAGAACGCCAGCCATCGGAAAGAAACAACCAAGCCGACATCTTCGGCTGGATGAGGTATAGAACGACATCATGGGGCAAACGAAGGACGAAGGACAACAGGTTGAAGAACGATAGAAAAAAAGCATGAGAAACGGCCGTGACGAGAGGAGATATGACGAGCGCATAAGGCACCCGACGCCTCATTTCAGTGTCGACTGGCTCAGGCAGCACCGTCAGAAACAACAACAACAACAGCAAGCACCAACACACAATCTTGTTCCCATACGATTAAACTACCCAGCGCAGAAAGTAACCTTCTCCGGTATACTGTGAAACACCTTTCAAGCTAGTCAAAGTTTGCCGGGTGCACCGTCCCTATACGCTGTCAAGACCATACCAGAGCCTTGGAATAATCTTGAAGTAGAAAATTGCCACTGCCGTCACCGGACGTCACCTACCTCTCCATAGAGAGAGATAGGGCTGTGCGTATTGTCTCAACAACAACAATATTTGCAGCAGCAGCAGCGAGTGTACTCTGTAGATTTCGAAAGTCAGTTAATTCACTGTTCCCCTCTTTCCCCTTGTTCTTAGAAGTAAAGGAATAGTGCCCTTCTCCCAGAGACAAACGGCCCTGTTAATACAGTGCGCGGTTGAGTCAGGCGACGCTCAGGCAACGAAGAACGCCTAATATAGATGGAACGAAGTACAGTTGAGATTTGCAGGTAGTAGAGAAGTAATGCTAGCGTGTGTAAAACAGTTTTCTCTTGCGCGCGGTTTCGCCCCTGTAGCAGGGGGTTGTGCCAAAAAAAATTAGACCTATCGTCACCCGCGTATCTACGCACTGCCCATTATGCACATTCGCCGATGTTTTTACGCTTCGGTAGTTTTGGACTCAAGGTGAACCGAGAGTATATGACGATCACCAATTTTAATAGTTTAGTATCTACTAAACGTAACACCCCTTCAAATTCAAAATTGTTTGACAGCACCTCGAGACTATGATGGGGGAGGGAGGTCTCGTACTACAACACTTCCCTGAGCCTACGGATATATATCAGGCCCTGCATGCGAACGTAAGACCTCGAGATGTCACACGATATCTCCTGCCCTCTTCCAGTTTGGTCTTCTCCCTCGATATAACCGTGTCCAAGTAGTGCAGGATTTAGCATCATGTGCGCGACAATGTCGCGTGATGCCTGTTCGGTTACCGCGAAGGTAGACTCTTGACGGAAGTCTGGCATGGATTATGTATATGCGACATCGTTCGTCTGCCCGGAGGTGGGTGGCGTTGTACATCTGTGGTTCCTGGCCAACTTGAATCGGCCTAACTTGATAAAGGCGCCTTCACTAGTGAAGCCTCTCTTGACGAACGTAGAAGCCGGTCTTACCAACCAACGTTTCTAATCAATCAAAAATGACGGGCTCGCTAATTTGCTGGAAACTCCACCCTATATTATTGGTAGTGCCACTAATGCGGTGCTGTAGTGTTTTGATTCGTTTAAAACACCTGAAAGCACACACGGCACCACCACCTGTATATATATATATATATATATATATATATATATATATATATATATATATATATTCGCCAATTATTAATAGCAATATATATCGGATGTCATGCAAAAATCTACACTTATCGTATGTAGTGCACACGTGATTGTAGCGACGCTGTGTTTATTTCAGTGCATACAAGTATATGGTATCCATCAACACCACATTCTGCACCAAATCTACATACATAAACATCGACCTCAAAACACTGTCCGCTCAAACATATGCGGTGATGATAGCCTTGCCATGTCACTCGACAAACTAATTACCGTTCTTCTGAGCTCTTTTCTTTCATCTGCTGGTCCGTCCGTATATGTTATTATGCGTATCTCTCGAAACTCTCTATATACTGTGAGTACAGCCCTATTTAGCGGTAGCCCGTATAGAGCGAAATTTTCTGTAAGGGTCCGATTACGCCATAGCTCATGCGCGAACGTAGCAGATGCGTTTTTGGACAGACAAAGCACGCGCTAGATATAAAATTCCTTTAAACGGTCCCACTTTTGCAGATCGCTCATTGTGAGAAAAGGTGCTATTGCTGGCAGACCGTGTGGGCCACCACTAATATAGGGTGGAGCTGCCAGTAAAATGCAGTTTTGATTGATTAGAAACGTTGGCTAGTAAGATTGTCTTTTACATCCGTCCACAGAGGCTTCATAAGGCACTACCCGTGAATATGATCGATGCGTCAATGTATTTCCTCTTCTTAAAAACTATATCGTGTGTTATAATTGATCACTGAATACAGCTCCGACCTGACCTAATATTTTTTGGTCTAAACAGATGATATAAATATATATATATATATATATATATATATATGTATATATCAATGTGTATATATATATATATAAATATATATATATCTGTTTTATTTTTTTTTTACCTTAATAGATGAAGCGTCTTTATTGAAAAATTGCATTAATTGAAATTTAAGGTACCCGGAATAGGATCTTCTGAATCCACATAATGAACACTTGCGCGATATTTAGAAGTGTTTCTTTAAATTACAAAATCGTTTCTGTTACATTGAGACGGAGCGCTGATTTACGAATTTTGCGATGGCATGAGGTCAAAAAATACTACCGAACATTGCTGTATGTACTGAAGAAATACTAAATGAAACGTATACTTTCATATCTCTAGCATCGTTAAAATCTGGCAGGTATTCTACAAGATCGTTATGGGATGCTCTATCGTGCTGCTATGTCTGGGTGGGTTGCGCGTGCAGTGCATGTGTTCGAAGCGATGTCTGAAATCATTGATTGAAAAATTCTGCAGCAGCGGAACGGCGAGAAGATGCACCGAAGGCGAATCACCCATCACGCGTGCAGCCAGAGCAGAGACCAAAAATGAGAAAGCCAGCCCCGAGCAGCAGCAGCAGCAGGGTCAGGTCGCGGTTAGCATGCAAATAAATCAGCTTGATCGGCATCGGAGGCGTAGACTTCATTATCAGTGAGAAAATGAGGACGTTTGTCATGAGTTCGCTCACGACGCTGCGAGCGTTGATGATAGAAGCAACAATTTGCAGCATAAGCAGCAACAGCGACAACAACAACTAATACTACTACAGAAATAGCAACGGTAGTTATAGTAGTAGTAGTAGCAACAGCAACAACGACAGCAATAAAGTCAACGACAAGGACAACCAATGCCAATGCCAACATCAGCATTTATAACAGTAACAAAAGCTTTCCGGCTCCAACTTTTTACCAACACAATGGTAACTGTAGTAGGTTTAAATTACTATATCCCTCTTGCAAATATTTGTAAATGTATGAAACAACATACCATTGTAATTGTGTATATAATAAATAAATGACCTTGTTCAAAAAAAAAAGAGACAATAACAACAACACCAAACAACAATGACAACAACAAACAACAACAACAATAACAGGAGAAAACAACAACACCACCAAACAACGACAATAACAGCAACAACAACAACAACACCAAACAACGACAATAACAACAACAAGAGCAGCTACAACATCAGCAAGCCGGCTCATGCTGGGATGACGATTGCGCTGTCAATGTTGAAGACCGCGATAGCATTGACCGCCATTGACGGGCTGTCAGAGGTCATTGACATTCGATGATTGGGCGACCGAACGTGATGGGGCTGCCTTAACTACAGCCACTGCGGCTACAGCTTGCGTATCACGTACCGTGGTAACGCGTCGTCGGGGGAGTAGTTGGGTACGGGCCGAACCAATTACTTACAGCCATACATCGTTCTTTCGAGTCAAAAGTGCGCTATTGTTAGGCCACTGATGATGAACGACGGCGACAACAACAGCAACAACAGCAGCAGCAGCAACAACAACAGCAACAACAACAACACAACAACAACGGTTGTTGGTGTTGTTAGCAACTGGCGACGAAGGTTCTAGTACGGATTCGTCTCGTGTTGGCTCATTACCTCCAGCACATAACAGAATGACAAAACAAGCGCGGATAGACGCATGAAGCTGGGCGATTAAAAGAACTTAAAATATATATATATATATATATATATATAGCGTTTCTTCCTTCCAATCTCTCTCTCTCTCTCTCTCTATATATATATGTATATATATATATATATATATATATATATAGAAAGAGATAGAGAGAGGGCAAGAGAGATCGAGAGGGGAGAAACACCGCAAAGGTAGGCGGTGATTACTTCCACTGTTGAGTAATCGTAAATGGCCAAGGTGTTCCGCGAAACTCTACCACAGGGACCACCACCCTTGTTGTAAATACGACATTACTATCATGATGTCAGCTGATTTCATTTACCTGCACCGTGATATGCTTTTTTACCAATGTTTTAGACGTAACAGCGTATCTCTCTCTCTCGCTCTCCGCTTATTTGCTGCTTATTTTCCCTATTCCGTATGCGTTTGTTTAAATTAAATTACAGGTTTGTCAATTTATTTTCAAAGCACGCACATCCGCGCCCTCAGACCAGAAATGTTGCCTGCTTACATTCTCTTAGAAGACCAAATGTTCATCGCAGGTTTTCAAACGATCCAAAAATGAAGCTCGGTGGTGAAGCGATTGAAATGAGAAGCGTAACGCGCATGCGCTCGACAATATGCTAGCGTTACTTAAAGTGGCCTTGCACAACTTGGAAGCTCGTCCAAGTTTTTTTTAGCTTTTTGACAATGGTTGCTTGGTCAACTTCTTCCGCGAGTTCTCGAGTCTGCTGGATTGCTGTATCTTTAAGCGCGAAACGCTCTTTTTCAACAAAGGCGGTCAATCCGAGTTGGTTCACCGTCGAGGCTAAAATCTCCACCGCAAAACTTGGAACACGATTGTCGGTTGATCATAAACGTATCACCCTTTCCCATGCTGATGTCGTCTAGAAAGCTGTGAAATTTCTATCTCAACCAAGTGGACACCAACACGGCAAGAACGATTAAATGAACCTAATGTAAACAATATTAATAATTATATAATAAATTGCAAGTAATTTCAAAACAAGAAGCAACATTTAAAACAAACGTCATGGTAGAATTCAGTGGGCAGGCATGCGGCCAAACAAAATTCAGTCTTTTCTCACGCTCTCGGTTGCTTTTTTTTATTTTCTTACATAGGCCTTCTCTTTAATAATAATAATAACATAAATAAGAAGACACATTATTCAACGTACCAGTGGCTTGCTATTTATTTATTACTAAGACCTAAAATTATATATACAGAACGTGCGCGGCACGTTGCGCCCACTTCTCTTATCTTCCCTCCCTCCGTGACAATCCATTAATTTGGGATGTTTGCTAAAGTGAGTGGGAATAAAGTAAAGGAAGCGGACGCTGAAGCTTAAGTCAGGGTCTGGTTCGTTTTAGTTGACAAGTTGTCCTTCACGAAGCCCATCGACCGTCTTCTTGAGTTCATCGATGAGAACCTCGTAGTTAAATGATTTCGGCTCCCGATTGAAGTTCCAGAGTAAAAGCTTGCGCCTCAGTTCCCCTGATCCATAGTACATCTGGTGCTGATTAGCTAAACACTGTGCGTGTTCCGGGCCAATAACCTGGAAAGTTAGTAGACAAAAGTCGTAAATTAGCAGCATGAAAGCAACAAAACGACCTCGAAATATTGGTGGAATATGTGGAGTGATTGTTCACTCAACACAAAAGTCAAAATTCACTAGAAACGAGCCAGCATCTGTCGACATCTGGCGCTTATTAAAATCCACAAAGTTTACGCAAATGATGAATCTGAGTGTGGAAATTAGGAAATCGAAGAAGAACTAGGATGGCTTTATGAACGAAATCACCCGTATTCTGAACTATATACACACGTGTTGGTTGTGTTTATTGTTAATCGTTGTTTTCTGGTTCCCCACGTTGCCCCTACAGTTCGACAATATCCAAGTTATACCAAGTTTATCAAAGCGTGCCCATATGCATGCTCACAGTGTGGCGATGTTCTAAACAAAAAAAAGGATCCTCGGTTTGATGCAGAACGTATTATTCTGTGTTTAGCTTTTAAGGATAGGATTGCTAACAAAGCGAAAACATGTAACCTAGATATTAATAAATCAGGACAAAACACTAAAAATTATAACGCGGAAACGGAACGAAGCGTGCACATTATGTGAAGTGACTCAGCACTGCTGACATGAGTAAGAAATTGTCTCTTCCAAAATTTCTAGGAGGCAGAAGTGAGCGATTAAATAAACTTATAATTGAGCCACTTGCCTATAAATGCCAGAAAACCACGGATCAGAGAAATAAGCAACGCCTTTTTCAACGTTTGACTACCATGGGGTCCAAGGCTGTTGAAGCCAGATGTCCCCGTTCTTCCTCTAATACTTGGTTTGGCCCAGTAAAGCGAAATGCACAAAATCCAAAATTTAGTGTCCTACCAGTAGTGTGTTTCCTACAGTTCTAGTAATAATAATACTTAAATAACACATTCCTATATTAGCATAATCTATCCATAGAATAAATAGGTTATGTAAATGTAGGAATTCAATACATTTCAAGCTTCATACATGTGGCATACATTGACGCTATTCAAAAGTTGCAACCGTTAAAGCTAACATTAGCGGATGTATTAACTTCGCAATAGTGACACTCATTCCCAAGGCAGGCCAAACGAATATGTTTAGTCACTTCAAATATATTAGTTGTGTCCCATACCTGCCAGAGAGTCAATTATTATTAATGATCAAAACAAATTATACTAAATGCATTTTTTATACGCCCTAAACAGCACATACCCAAAAATATGTCACTACAAGATAAGAACATAGTCAAATAATCAGGGTTCTTCTCTCGACGTAGAAAAAGTGTTTAACTATACAAACAATATTGCATTCTAAACACTCCAAAGCAGATAAACGAGATGTAGGCTCTCTAGCGAAATTAATGCTGCACTGAGAACGCTATAGGGCACATGCTTTTTCACGCCACTATACTTAATATTCATAACTTGATTTCTTAAGGCATACATTCAATTATTTGGGGTTACTGAAAAAGTTTACAAAAATCCAAGCGCTTCAAGAACCTAAACCTTATAATATCATTACTGGATGATAATTGAAATGTCGGATATCCTACTAGTATTATAGGAATATCAAAAGTCATTATTATTATTATTATTGTCGCGTTGATTTGCCATGCTTCGGCGGTATAATGTTAGGCGAGAATATCTGAAACGTGTTTTAAGTTCAAATATCTCATTTAAAAATAATGTCTTTAAGCTTTTCAAACGCATAACCATATAGTTCTATAAGATCAAAGTCAATATCTATAAACCGTTATTTGTGCCCAATATTTGCCATATAATTGCTCTCTTCGGCAGCACGAATCACATACTCCTTAACAATTTGAAAGCCACACCAAACGATGCAATGCGCGCTGTCTTAGGATTTCGACAGGACGAGAGTATTGATTGTGTCGTTCTCTTTAAACCCCAAACAAAATAGAAATCTCTCTCACACACACTCACGCTCTTGCTATTCATACAATTTAATTAAAATTTTATTATTGACAACATCCAGCCCTGGCCATTTCCCTTTTCATTTACGCCGAGTCCCTTGTTGCTCTGGTTCCAGGCAATATATGTGAATATTTGAATCATGGATATGAATTACGTACATTAATATATCCATCGCATTTCTTTACCCTACCACCCTACCAGTTGCGCGGACATAGAACATAGTCTCTTAGAATTTAAACAACAACGCATGACTGTCGATTAATATGGTCTGATAGGGCTATAGCATACCTATGGGACAATTTGATAAATGCTTTGAGAAATTCGACCATTGAGTATATTTAAAAGACGTTGGGATTGAGCGGTTGCACAAATCGTTAAAAACTCTAATTTCTCCGAACAGCAAAAATCCAATAATGATGACTTTATTTAATATGGCAATGACAATTAACATGTTTACTATTACTATCTTTAACCTGTGTACTACAAGTTTATACTACACTGTTTATTAAATAGCTTGTCGTAGTCAAAATAAAGAAACAAAACAAACAAAGTTTATAAACCTTATCAAACTTAACTAGCTGTGAACCTAATCAAACTTAACTAGCTGTAAACCTAATTAAACCTAACTGCTGTATCTGTTAGTCGATAGCTGTATGTGAGTTTCGCATACCAGAGAGTAACGGCGTCCACGATTTGCTGTAGAATCGCCTGGGTGAAGGGGGAGTAGGACTCTAAATTAAAGCTTATTCTGTCAGACAGCCACATTGCTACCGAAATTCACTCACCTCTCCATTATATTCGCCGGCCATAAGCACAACGCCGTGTTTCTTCTCGAAATCGGTAAAAAACTTTAACCTCAGACAAGCCGGTGCCTCGCTCTGGTGTCTCTGATAGTCGGCAAGCGTTGTAAAATGCACCTCCAGTCCACCGCTGGCTATTTGACCGAAAAACATCTGGTACCTAACAAACATTCACAAAAGTCGACGAAATGAGAAATTTAGCTTTCCATTAAGTTACTGAACAACTCAGGCAGACCACGGCAGCAAATAAATTTACATTTAACCCATACATCTCTTGTCTCGTTACCGACAATATCCTTTCAAGCACACATGGTGTAGAATTTCTACCAATTCAAATAAGCCAAAGAAGAGCGCCAAGAGGGCGACTACGACTGATGAGTTCCGTTTTTATCTACCCGCATGACAAAAAATGGATATTAATCAAGGGCCGGCAATTAGTTTACAACTAGGTCTTCAGGAATGTAATCTGAGGCCGTTCAAGGCATCAATCCATACAAGAAGTATACCCACGTAAACTGCGTTCTAGCAGTTTACGATCAGCTCCCGTCTGATACGCTGAGATATACCACAAGGGAAGTGGAAAAATAAACTTTAAGTGTTCATATAAAGCAAACATGTGAATTTTTACTAGAAACTTCAAATGATTGCCGCAAAAAAATTTGGTGAAAAAGAACAAAATATATCTTTGAGGAAGGACTGTTGTTAGTGCTCCTGCCAATTGTAAGCGTAGCAATCCACTAAGTACAAAGCGGTTTAATTTCAAAAATAGTTTTACTTAACTTCTGAGTGGGAAGGGACGTAACATAAATGTATGCAATATAAATTCTCAGCATGAGTGATTTTTTTTAGGTTTGTAAAATGTGCAGAAACTTCCGTTTTTAGTTGACCAGCTACATTAATAACAAGCAAAATATTTCATGTAAATAAACAGCACCTTAAGAATAGACAGGAATTTGGTACCAACCCATCGCCTCGAGGAACGGGATAGATGAACATAGGAAAATCGACACCCCGTTTCGACATTGTCTCGAATGTATCGTTTGGCACAACGGCACAAATCGCGTCCTTGTTTGCGTGGCGGTCTTTCCACACAGTCGTTAGTTCATCTAATGATAGCGCCTCCAACTCCTCGGGTTTCTCTATCCGAATCGGCTCTTTCGTCTGCCGAGGCACTGCTGAAAATGCACAAATATACGAAGTCAGTAAATACATACTTATGCAGTGTATAGGTGTATATATATATGTATATATATATATATATATATATATATATAGCAAGCAAGGACACGGACAGCTGATTCTTAACCACGTTTTTACCACCATTTTTTATTAAGGCGAGCGCTGCCGAGTGCGCAAACGTATTGTAAATGATTAATAAATCATCACAATATTTTCTATACACACAAGGTCAATATACTTACAAATGCATGCGTATGAATTGTTAGTGTGAATGTGTTTCGGTGGAGCAGCTTGGCGGTGGCCATAAATATAGCGTTAGTTTCTGTGCAAACAAAACGCTGCTGAAAAAGGTGCAAATCGTCGCACGTCACTTGGCCATAACGCTCCATTCCAATTGGAATTGTCACATTATTTTTTTGGTATTCAGAAGAATAAACTTAATTATGAAATACGGGATGAAGATTGTCCCTAAAAATGAATTGTCACATTGATTGGAAAAGCTGTTGCGACATGTACATACTATTTCGACATTTTCATAAAAACAAATAAATAAACACATTTGTGCAATTATGATGAGGGAAACAACAGCTCCATAGTTTTTTTACGAGCCACCCGCTACCAAACGACGTCAGTTTTCAGCAGTCCCGCTCGAGAGGCGTAAAGCAGAAGATTTTTAGGCAGAGCGCTCTTTATGAGGAGTGCTTATGTTTGTCTTCAATCATGAACGAACGTTATTCTTTTGTTGTTTTGCTTTGTTTTTACTATCTACCTGCCGGATCCAGTTGTTGCTCCTGCTCGGCCGATGGTAACGTGCCGTCGGCGTTGATGACCATCTTCTTGCGACGTTGTTGTTTCAGTTTTTCGAGTCGCTCCTCGAACTCGTCCTGTCGCTCCTCTTGAAGCTTCTTGAGCTTCGACGCGTACTTTGCGAAGTACGGATTGTCTTCGGCGATCGAGTATGCTCGCGAAACACCACCACCACCACTAGCAGGACCGCCATTAAGACCACCAGCTGGTCTCCTGACCCTGCTGCTCGGATGTCGTAATGCCGCGCGACCAAACTGCCGGAGCAGCAGTAACGTTGGGCTGAACGAAGACATTGGGTAGCTCGACCCACACAGTGGCTTCAATCAACCCCTAGTGCTTGAACTGTAACGCATATTCCTTCTATACGCTCATATAATAATGATAATAATAATAATAGGTAGCCTCCTAGAATCTAGCAGAGGAGGCGAAACTCTCTTCGCAAGTGAGCGCGCATGTTTGTTTACAAAGGAAAATCGAACGAACGAGTTGTGGCGACCGGCGTCGTCTGCTGCTCGAGCCGCAAACAGCCGGCGAGCTTGTCGACTGCTGTGTTGTTATTGTTACAGCCGGATTTCGCCGGCCGTCCGGAATTGACGTCCTCCCCTTCGTGGGTATTATGTATGTCTACCAACACACTTCGTGGGTAGGTATGTTCTACCCAACAGACTATCTACCGCCAGCCGTGAGATCGCGCGCGTCGAAGGTGGTGCCCTCACGTGGCGAAACGGGTAAGTAATACTGCTTCTTATAACGGCAAGGTTACCCGTTTGTTGTTACCCGATAGTTTACCTGTTGGACGAAACCTTCCCGTTTGATTGTTTACTTGTTGAAATAAAATTGCCTCTTTTTGTCGAGTAGTTTCCGGTGTCGTGTCGTGGTGGGATCGAACCCACGACTTATGACAGAGAGTTTGCGGCGGCGGCAAATCGTTTTTACCGTGAATCAATATGTCTCATCCATTCACCCACTTGTGGCTTGTGTACTTTTAGTATTAGTTATCAGCTGCAATCAGCTGGGTGTGCAAAAACTACTACAGTTTTCTACATGAACTGATAAATCCTGTCAAGTCAAGCAACCGCATACACTAAAGTATATACACTAAACTAAAAAAAAAGTATATACACTAAACTATATATATATTTATAACAAGAACTGTTATCCGTAAGACCTGCCATCCATACTGTTCTACTAACGCGATTAGTCAGTGGCGTGTGTATCGTAGCTGTATGTATGACTTCATGACTTCGGCAAAACAGTTTCATTTGGAAGAACTACCTTGTGGAATGAGAGAATAAAATAGCATATAAAAAATAATCTGCTGCTAATGAGCTGATATAGCAGCAAAACTCATCGGTGACGGTTGAGGGGCTGCCACATCGACAGACGGTTGAGGGGCTGCCACATCGGATAGATAGGGAAGCAGATTATATATGTATTGGAAACAGATAGGGAAGCATTCATTCAAAACGCGCCTTCGAGATGCACACAAGCAAAACCAGTTGAGATGCACACAACCAAAAAAAGTCTACTTGTGGTGGAACTCCCGAAACCGCCGAGTCGCTACAGACAAACCAAGCGAAACAGATACATGACGCGAGCTGTGGCGCCGAGAAGTGAAGAAGAGAGTACTACACTCTGTGGTAGTACAGGTAGCGATTCGAACAATTGGCGCCGCGCGATGGTGAGAGAACTCCTCGTGACATCCTCTCCACGTGGGTTGCGCTGCCTCGGTTACCGCAGCCAAACTGTTGCTGATTAATGCAAGCAAGGCGGCTGACACAAATAACCCAAGATAAGCAACCCTTTCTTTGCGCGCGATCTGCTTTCCGCCCTTCGTTCTGCCGAGTAGTTTTGCTATCTTCTCTCAACCAGTTGTTAAGGCAGTAATCATCTCCGCTCGTAGTATTCGATTGATTGGCTGTGGCAACGCGCTCCTCGGATAGCAAGTCTACCATCCTCGAGCGAGCCATCCTCCTCCATATCATCCCATGACGTTGGGGCATCGTTCTCAGTCAGTTTCTCTATATCTGCCTCCGCTTGTAGGTGATATTTAGTCGGAGTGTTTCATCTGCAGGCGACGGCTGAAGTGAACTGGTGCCAACACCTCGGATTCATCAAGGTTTATTGGACAGAGACGTTAGCACGTGCGAACAATAACAGGTGAGTGGTGCAAATGGCTCTTTTAGTGATCTTGGTTAGCCCACCATGAAGATGAGCCTTTAAACAGAACTTGCATACCGAATTCATAGTATGGTGATCGTCTCAACCTTTTGCCGGCGTTCGCGCTCCGCCGGTGAATGAGTGCCTATGAATGAATTGAGCAGCACAGGCGACCAGCCGGCATCTGTAGCATGAATTGCACGTCTTTACGTGGTATTACAACATTAAATAGAATTGCTTGCTTATGGTACTGCACCTGCGAATATTACTACTCCCATTATCATACAACACAGCAGTAGAATTACTGCTAGCAACAGACCTTGCTCGGAAGCGATACTTGAGTGTTAGACATTGAACCAGAAATTGGATTGAACCGCTGGGTATAACTAGACTATAACTGGGTGTAAAGTTTGAGTTCAAGGAATCAGCAAGCAGTACGTAGTCCGTGTTGTTCCAAAATGCAACAGAGTACTCTTCGCGACGGGTTTTACAGAGAGCACCATGTTAAGAGAGACTTTAAGGGATTTTAACGATTCGGAAAGATAATAGCTCTGATTTGCCAGTCTGGATCGAGTTGTAGGACCCGCGCATAGGAATGTCTTCTACTTCTAGTTCGGAACATACAGTAGTATCTTAGTTGTATCGAGGTTTTGCTACTTTACAACGTCGATTTGAGCTAATAGTGTTTTGTAAGCCGGTAGATACATCGGTCGCGCGTTTTGCCTCCGTATTTGGTTTTTGGGTGGGATTCGTGTCGAGATTTGGGTAGCCTAAGAAGGAAATAATAGTGTTTCCTTGTAATATTGTAGGTGTCCCCTGTTCGACAAACGGAGACCATCGTATTAGGTTGCGATCACTAGTTATAAAGTATTTGTTTTTTATCAATATAAATACATTGTACCTCCCTTTCTCTCTCTCTCTCACTCTATATATATATATATATATATATATAATAAGACAAGTATTAGTCTTTCCTATCTCTCTATGTATATATATATATATATATATATATATATATATATATATATATATATATATATATATATATATATAAAGATAGTATGATAATTAGTGTATTAATTAGTCGGCGGAGGATTACGAGTGCCGACGCTGTTGACCTCTACGAGTGTCTGTATGTGTGTGCTTGTGTGGGTGTGTATGTTGTTATCTGTGTGATTGAGTATCAGACGAGTTAGGCGATTAGAAGGTTGGAGCCATCTTTTTGTCGTCCCACTCAAGGCACTATCGGGACCGTTAGGTCGTGATAGGGCCCGCATTATCTATCGTGTAGCCGTTGCTGCTGCTGATGCTGCTGTTGTTGCAGTTGTTGGGACTATACCTGTCTCTCGATATTTCTAGCCAGCAATCTATTTATCTGTCCATTTATCTAATCTATCTATCTAGCTAGCTGGCTAGCAGCAGCTGGACTGCTCTCATTGTCCATCGTCTGTTCTTACCTCATGTGATCGCGATCGTAGGCAAGTTTGCTACAACGGCTGATACTGATGTGTCCGCCGGGCACATCGGGCATGCCATGATGATAGCCAGACGTAATTCGAATGGAGGACTCTAGAAGGCTACGCTATGTTGTTGTCGTTTTCATTGTTGTTGTTATTGTTTTCATTGGTGTTGTTGTTGTTATTGTTTTTATTGTTGTTGTTGTTTTCATTGTTGTTGTTGTTAAGTTGAACGTTGTTGTCGACTAAATAGCAAACAGGAGTAAATACGAACGCACCTGTTCATTCGAAGCCATCGACCTGGTATGCATGCGGACATGATGCTTGCACTGCGTGTCACTTTATTTCCAATATAAATACGTTCAATACGTTTTATTACGTTTTATTATTTATTATAGTCAGATTATTAACTGTGGTTATAGTTTCTCATTTTAATCGCATAAAATAAGTATTTCGTTTTTTTGCCGTTATACACTACTCTAGTAAGTCTGGTGCGAACGTTTACGTTAAACTTCGTGTAAATATTGGCGAAATACACTTTGACGTACCCGCACATAGCTTCTTGAGCTGGTGCGGGTGTAGCACCTATATTGTTCTATAGCCATGATATAATCCTACTATGTCAAGTGGGACTAGGTTAGCCAATTTGGTGAAGGAAATTGATCCGGTAGTCAAGGATACATTCCTCAACGAAGGTTACTTCGACGCTACGGTGTTGTTGGGACGAGGAAGTCAGAGCTACGACTCATTAGATGACATGGCGTACTCCCAAGTACCCCGTCTCACCCACCGCTAAATCCAGCTATTCTGCATTTCCTGATCCAGGCCCTAGCAGCACCGAGACAAGTAGCTAGAAACTATTTTCTGACTTGATGACAAATAGATTCAGCACGTTTTTAGCCACGACGCATATAAAGCGGACTCAAATTGACCATGGTGTTCACATTACGTACCACAGATCTGGCTGCTCCAAAGCGGCTGTTTCGAAGCTAAGGATATAAAGTTGAAACATTAAAGCAAACGACTCCATCGGTTCAAGTTCAAAACGTAATGATGCCATTCAACGTGGCAGTTCCTATCGCCATCGAAAATCTGAGATGTCGCAAATCGATGTCTGGTAACAGGTTCCGCATTCCACGGATTTCATCGGACGCTTCGCGGTTAACCTAGATTCCATGCACCGGGTGACTGGTGCAATTGCACAAGGTGTGGCAAGTTTTATGCTGACCAGCATTAACACATTCCTTTTCTAGGAGCCCTGGCGTGTTAGCCCTTTTCTCCTCAAAGATTTGTGATTCTTAGGTGCAGATCATTGTAAATCGTTGTACGTATACGACACAGGTAGCGGCTGTCCTGCGTTGTAACTAATGCCGCGATTGCAGTTGTAAAATGTGTAAATTACATGTTTTTTTTTCTAAAATGGTTGACATGTATATTGCAAATAAATAGTAATTGAGTTCGATTAGAATAGCCGCTTACGGCAACTTGTCAACCCTAACCCAAAAACACATTCCATATGATCGAGATTGATTGCAAGCATTCCGGCAGGTCCCCGGCTTTCCGCTGGCGGCGGGGCGGTCTCTCCTTGTCCCTGTTATTTGCTTTGACCTATTCGCTATGCGCTTAAGAGCGTGCACGTGTGACGCGATAATATCATGCGAGGTGTAACCATAGGTAAAGTGGCCGATAGGCATCACTGTTAAGTTTCCTGGGTATGATGATTGGGGCCTCAGCTGATACTCTCGTAGACAGATCATCCCTGGGTAATAGACAGCCTCGAAACTTCGCTATCCAAATGGTGATGATGATGATGATGATTATTATTATTATTTACCCGAACACTCTTAAAACTTTGAAATGTAAAGCCCACACGTGTGTCCGTAGAGTTTTCGTCCACCTGATAGTGCACATTATTCAATATTAGCAGTCAGAAATGGTCAGCATTTGTTTTAAACACAGCATCCCTCTTCATTCGCGCGCTGTACGCGCTTTTGCAATAATATTCTTATTAACAAATTTTTCTTTATTTAGCTTGACGCTGACTACAGGTGTGTATGTCTTTAAGATGATGATGATGATAGTTACCAATGAGCATTGTTTTTATTTTTAGTCATGATATGTTTAGTTAGAATTCTCATTCCTACTAAAAGTAAAGTTTTTGGGCTGACCCTCAGCCAAGATTTAACGTCCTCGGAACTGTTTTTTCACATTGCTTCATAGACGGAACCCCATAAATACAAATGTGCAACGGTGGGGCTCGAACCCGCGCATCTATGTGTCTCCTCCGGTTGCGAGGCGCAGACTTAATCCACCACGCCACCGGGCTCGACCCTACTACTACTACTACTACTACTACTACTACGGGAAGCACTACTCTTAATTAAGTTAAAAAAGTTAAGATATTAGCGCTACATTTTGTCATTGTGGTTGCCAGAGAACGTTGGCGTTATTTGGTTGTGGATTTTGCGCCTGCAGTTTGCCTATGATTTACGGCGCGTCGTATTTCAGTACATCGTGCCGATCCGCGGTTGCATTCGCGCAAGCGACACCCATATCCCAAACTCGGGCAGATTCTTCGTCGAAGTATCGCATTTTGCCTGTGGTCCTCATTCTCAGCGGGCACGTTGAACGTCCGGTAGATTACCCCATCATACCCTGTTTGGTACTGACACAGCATCTGCAAAGCTACTACTGTGCCTCTCTAGTCTCTAGTGCCGAACGCGCTCCGAATACTGGCGTGATCAAGGTTAGACACTTGTGCTCACATGAGATCAGTGAAGCAACTCAGACTGCCTAGCAATGATGGCGCCTAAGGTCCCGGATATGTAAAATATTGTACCTCTATAGCACAGACGTATCAATTCATTGTAGTGCGTATACGGGAACGTCCGTTGAGACACGATCTTATTTGTTTACTACTTATACACTTACAAGCAACGTGTAAAAGTAATTTAGCTAAAAACATATACGCATATATATATATATATATATATATACGAGCGTGTGTGAGTGAGTAATTTGTTGGCAACTTTAGAAAAGATTAAACTTGATTTTCCACTAACGTTTCCTGTTGTCTACCAAGTATGCCACTTATTACCCAGCACGTGGGGCTCTCTACGCAATGAAGAGCCAGAACGTGGCTTTGGCTCTAGAACCGATCACTCTTAAATCAGCTTTTGTGATTTCAACTTTAGTTAAAGCGGCTTTTAGGCCGAGCCTCTGTCGGTTGCGGAAATTGCAGAAAATAGTGATAATAATACCGATTATTATTATGATTATTAGTATACAAACTTCAACTACAAATATGGTCATTTGCAGCGAAAAAAATGTATGTTATTGGCCGAGATTTGAGGATCCAGGAAGCATCCTATGTCTGTGGTTTCCCATGAGGAAGCTTCAGCTCATTCAGGAACGTGACTGTAGTGAAAATAGTTTTACTTTACCTTATGTCCTAGCAGTTTAGTATATACCAGCAGCAGCAGCAGTAGACGCCGCTATAATATCCGACGAGGGCACTCTATCTCGATTAGATTAAGGGGGTGGGGGGGGCTATTTGCCAGTGTGGCAATGGCCCCTTTCTACAATGACTCGTGTGGCCATGCGCGCGGGATCCAAGGAACGCCTTGATCGTCGGGTCGGTCGCGGTGGTCCTAGAGAGGTCCTGACGAGAACGTGGTAGTCCATCGCACGACGTTCTCCCAACGATTGGACTGGCGTCAGTTGGCAGGAATAACATTAACTCGGAATCACGCTTTCCGAAGTGGTTGCGCCTTTCTGCTGCTGCTGTTGTTGTCGTTGTTGTTGTTATGGACGCGCGAAAGTTATGGTATAATGTTGTTAATGTTGTTGGCGGGGGTGGGGGTAACTAATGCTGCCCCCTTACCCGCCCCCCGGGCTTTAGCAATGCGAAAGAGTAATCACTTGCGGTAGTAATACTTTAGCACTGCTACTACGATGATTTCTATTGTAATACTCTTTGCACTGCCTGTTTATGCGAGGTTGACAGAGATAAATACACAGAGAGAGAGAGATAGAGAGAGACAGAGAGGGGGTGGAGGGAGGAACGAACGTAAGGGAGAGTTGTGTGGGTGGGTGGGTGTTTGTGTGAGTCGGCGCGGGGTGGCTGGTGCGATCAATCTTATCTGTTCGAGATAAAGCGCCGATTGGGCTACTATTGCTCAAAGGCCAGATAGGACTGCCATTTTAACGCGTTATCGTTAGCACCGCTGATGCTGCTGCCGCCCTCGTTACAGCGCCAGCGCCGGCACCCCTGTTGACCGCCCGGCGCCGTTCGGTTGCTGTTGACGGCTGACCGGTTGTTGTTGTTGCTGTTGTTGTTGATGTTATTGTCGCGTTGTTGTTGGTATTGTTGTTGTACTTGTTGTTATTGTTGCTGCTGCTGCTGTTATTGTCGTCGTCGTCGTCGTTGTTGCTGTGGCCGTCAGGTTGTTGTTGCTCCGTCGGGGTGTTCGTCGTTCTATTGCTGTTGGTGGTAGCGGTGGTGGAGGACGCTGGTGCTCGCGAACGTGAATAAGATTCTTGTTGTTGTTGTTGTTGCTGTTGTTGTCGTTGCCGTTGTTGCTGCGGCGGGCTGCCGTATTGTGAATTGAGTGTGATATGTGTGAACGATAAACGGTGGACAATGGACATAGCCGACGAAGATAGAGGGAATAGCCGTCGTGCTGCCAGAGGAAAGAGATAAGTGATCAACAACATCAGCAGCAGCAGCAGCAACATTACCACCACCACCATCACGAGCGATTGGAGCAGCCCATGGTGTCTAGAGGTCCTAGAAACCCGCCGCCGCTGTTGTTGCTGTGATTGTTGTTGTTATTGCGATTGTTGTTGTTGTTGTTATTGCCGCCGTCACCTCCAGGTCCATCACGGCACTACTTTACGTTCCCTTAGGCGAGCCTACGACACCCTAGACAGGAGTAACGCCGCCAGTTGATTGGTCTCTACAGCCCGACATCTATACAGCTTCACGGCAAGCACGAGATGGCAGGACAACATAGAGAGGTAGAAAGAAGAAAATAAACAAGAAATCGCAGGACGACGACGAGGAGGAAAAGGAAAAGAGGAAGAGGAATAGCGACGACGACGACAACGAATCTGATATTGCCGCCGCCGTTGTTGTTGCTGCTGCTGCTGCTGCTGCTACTACTGATGTTGTAGCTATAGCTGTTGCTGGCGTGACCGCCGACGACGTGCCGAACCCGACAAGAGCGGCTCGGCACGGCACGGCACGCAAGACTGATCAACGTCATCATCAACGCATGCTCCCGCCTCTGCGTGTCTCTCGCCGAGCCACGATGAAACGGAGGTAACCATCAACAGCAGCACGTCTGCCTCTCATCAGAACCAACCGCGAACATCACCTACAAACGCAGTCGGCATCCATGTTGTTGTTGTTGCTGTTGTTGTTGCTTTTGTAGTAGTAGTAGTAGTAGTAGTAGTAGTTGTTGTTGTTGTCATTCTCTATCTTGTTGTTACTGTTGTTATTGTTGTCGTCACAATCATCAACAGTCACTGTCGTCGTTGTCGTTGTCGACAACTGTCATGACGTTAACTGCCTCGTAGACAGACGAGCACACAGATAGACCGGCAACACGCGAGCAGCCGTCAGAGTATCTGCTACTATTATTCATATTATCACGATTATGCTGTAGTAAGGTAATAGTAGTAGTTGTTGTTGCGGCTGCTGTTGCGGCTGCTGCTGCTGCCGTTGTTGCTGTTATAGTTCGTATCGTAAAATAGCATCGTATCGGCGTAGATACCGTTTTGCTCTCAAGAAGCAGCAATCCCTTCGAGCTGGCTATCCCATACCCCTTTCCGCTGTCCGCTACCACCCAACCCCCCCCCCCCCCCGCCAGACACAACACACATCATACGTGAAGGGTGAGGGGTGAAGAACAAGTTAAGGCAATGATGGCAAGTGATCAAGCATATCGCGTGTTTCGCTTCGCTCTTCGTCCCTCATCGGATAAAAGTAGTAGGACGTACGACATACAGAGGCAATGGACGTGTGGACAAGACGATAACGGTGGCGACGGCGCCCCCGGTGTCTATGTGTGTGTGTGTTAGTTCTTGAATCAAAACGTTTGTGCTGCTGCGTTCATTCGACGTTTCTCTGCGTGTGTCAGAGGGGCTGACTGGCTGGCTGGCTTGAAGTGTGTGAATGACAGAGTGGGAATATACGCGCGCAGAACGCAGAAGTGTAAAGATCCGCGACTCTTGTGTACGTCTGTGCATGCGATAGTGGTAGCAATGTGAAAAACAGTTCCGTGGACGTTAAATCTTGGCTAAGGGTCAGCCTGACTACTTTACTAGTAGTGGTATTGTAGTTGCAGAGTCGAGCCCGGTGGCGTGTAGGTGCATTCGCCTGCGCCTTGCAACCGGAGGGGACACATAGGTGCGCGGGTTCGTGTCCCACCGTTGCACATTTGTATTTATGGGGGTCTGTCTATGAAGCAATGCGAAAAGCAGTCCCGTGGACGTTAAATCTTGGCTGAGGGTCAGCCCGAAAACTTTACTTTAGTAGTAGTAGAAGAATTACTTCTACTATTATAGTCTTAGAAGTAATATGGTTAGTTTCGCACGAGACGTATCGCGCACGGACGCGCACCAACATCAAAGCCCTGCGAGTAAGGGGACGGAGGATAGACAGACAGATGGATCGATTTTCCAGCGTCTAGCATAGCCGCTAAACGCTTGTTCTACACGTCACCCAGATTAGATAAGCGGCTGAACATCAAGACACTCTCTTTTTTCTCGCTTTCTATTAACAGACATACACTATAGTTGTGATAGTGGGCGGTTATATTGTCTCAGTGTACAATGTCTCTGAAAGAGAGAACGAGATATGAAAATGTCGTATAAGAATAACCCTATCCCAGTGATATATGTCCAGTTCGGTATACCTCTAAAGTGTGCAAATCTGACCACAAACCGTAGTCAGTCAGTCAGTCAGACAGTTGTGTGCAGTTGTTGATCGGCACTTTACGAAAAAAATCCTTTAACTTTCTCTATTGTAGGCAGATTTAGATATACATTCGTTTCGCTTTGTTAGATTAGCCATTGTTCTCCGAGCCGATTATGACTGGCGATTATCTATCAACAACCCAACGGACCTAAGCGTTCGGAAGTGCAAGATGTACCACCCTTAGGAAGAGACGACATTTAAAGAAGAAGAAAAAATGCGGTAGTAAACACGTCGAACCGGTGTGAAATGAGTGTGCTTTCCGTAGAAACTTTGGGCTTCCGTGTCGTTGTCACATGTCAACCTACTGTCATGCCCACCCATGTTGTTGTTTTTCGGCTAGAGCTTCGGCGGAGCTTAGTTAGTGTTGTCTCTGTTAGCTGTGGTGCAGCTTTCGTTCGCACCTCTATGAAGGGATTTATCGACACTCAAGTGTTGCCGACATTGGCGCAATTATTTGTCATGGCACATCCTGGTACTTACTGACGTAATCGGCGTAAGAAAAAATCTTTGACGGCTTTGTGGCAACTCTGCACACAGTCACAGGATTTGTTACGATGTTTGCTTTGTGGCCTAGCTGGTCTTTTATGCAAGAGATCGAACGGTAGGCACATACATGTTTAGTAAACACGTAAGTAAAATGAGTACGCTAACTAGGATGATCTTTTTGAACTATATGTCTGTTGCTACTCTCTCTGGATGAGACTATAACTGTTACTAGCCGTGAGTAACAAGCACATATTTAACTGGCGTACTCGACCGCTAATTGCCTAGGTGGTCTCTGAGCTTCAGGATGGCGTCCGATGCTAACACGAAGTACCAGTCACCGTTGACGTCACGCTATGCGTCGCCGGAGATGGCTCACAACTTTAGCGACGAGAAGAAATTCACCACCTGGAGAAAATTGTGGCTTTTCCTCGCCAAGGCCGAGCAGGAACTAGGTATGTACCAACTGCTCGTACAGCTGAGTTCACACGCGCAGATGTCAATCGATCGATTCGTGGGGTGATTAAAACATAAGCGCCATGCGAGTTTACCTCATTCGAACACACAATAAGACCCTATGCCGGTTTGGTATACGCATATATTTCTTCTCTATGTGTACGCTACTAGAGTAAATATTAATTGTAATTTAAATGCATGTGTATGCACGTTTCTATATAATTTAGAAGCAAATTAGCGTGTGATTGTCTGCTCCATTGAGCTAGTTGATGTTTGGCTAAGGAGACCCGTAAGATATATATATATATATACCTGTTAGGAATTGTTAGCTAACATAAGAAGCGAGTATTTGGCGTCTATTATATATACAAATGGGTCGAAGTGTGATAACGTTTTTCGAGTGGTGATTGTCGCAAATTCAACTCTACGTGCATTGTTGTCTTTCAGTTAGGCGATCGGTTGGCTTACATTCCATTAGCATTATAATACTGGCTGTTGTGGGCAAATAGAGTGAGGGATTAGTGTGGAAACTAGTTTAGGCTGGTGTTTACCTTGCCCTATAATGCGTTATTAAGTGTAATATACGAGACAATGTAAAGGGCGAAACTTGGATAGGTTGAGATTCGTCTGCAATGCGTAAAAGCAGTATTCATTCGTACATACTGATGCGAGTGAGGTACACATATATTAATTTATTCTTAAAGGAGCAAATTTACATTCGAATCATATGTTTGCGTATGCGTATATATATACGGTATATACATCCAGTCAAATGCGGTTGCGACAATCGTTTCGCCAACAGATGTATGTGTGTATATATATATATATATATGTATCCACGGCCGTACCGAGGAGAGTAACATATGAGCCCGGTGTGAAATCTTCTTAGGTACATAGATACATCGAAACATACATTTATCCATAAGGAAATTGAGTTTATACTGGAGTACTAAGGTACCGTTCAATGTTTTGTTCTTAGGTCTTCCGATTCGTGATGAGCAGATCGCTGAGATGGAGAAGAATCTCAGCAGGATTGACTACGCGGTAATGACGGGCGCCTTTTGCCCTAGTTGTAGGTGGTCATATGAGCTAGCCCCGCAGGCGGTGGACACAGTTTGGCTTGCGCGCATACACGTACGATTGGTGGCCAAATCTCGGAGCAGCTCACTCCGATAAGAAAACAGGGGGGGGGGGGGGGGCACTTATGGGTCGTTTTCCTCTTGTAGGAATTGGAAAAGACATTTCCCGTGATCAAAGGCGTTCTTCCCCTTCAACCTTTATCAGTTGTCGGTCCACCTGTCTAACTGTTTTTGGACTATTTCGTGTGCCAACCACAAAAGCTTAACGAGATTTGACCTGGATTTCTCGCGCCAACTCGCTAAGTAAGGTCTCTGCAGCACAGACGCTCTTTGCAGTCAACCTAATTTCTTCTAAGCTGGCAGTCAAGCGCTATATATATATATATATATATGGCGCTTGGAAATCAGCTTGCGCGGGTAATGAAAGTAGCCGAAAGCCTAGTTGTCAATCTCACGTGGTCCTTATTATATCTAGTCGTATAACAACTAGTTTACTGTCAACACGATTCACACGGACGTTCCGGAGGCCATCTACAAAGACCAAAGACACGAAAAAGCATTCATATCTGACAAAGATGCTATGACATTACTTTAGATGATGCCGACTAGCTACTAATGTTTGTGGTATATTTAAGGTGTTACGTAGCACTGAGTGCTGGGAGTTGCTGTTTACGAAGGCACTATCCTGAGGGATATATATATATAAGATTTTAATAGGTACATATTCAAACCACACGTTGATAGCGGCGATGCATACGTTATCTAGTTAACACATCATTTCTTTCTATCGTTCCTCCTGGCTCTCTCTACGTTAAAATGGCTACGAAGTTCGGGCCCCGTTTGTTGCTAATCAGGGTCATAATCGCCCGTATCCGCTAGATGAGTGGACCATTATTATTGTCCTTGTGTTGTTGTTTTCTATTCTGTATTATGGTACTTCTGGCCTACGACCTCTACGACCACGCGAGTAGGCTGCTGCAGCGGAGGAGAAACTGACGCGACACGACGTCATGGCGCACGTGCACGTGTTTGCCCAGCAGTGTCCGCTGGCGGCCAGCATCATTCATCTGGGCGCCACGTCGTGCTATGTCGGCGACAATACCGATCTCATCCAGTTGCGCGATGGACTCGAGATTCTCATTCCGAAGGTGGCACGCTGTATCGATCGGCTTGCGAAATTCGCCAAGGAATACGCTTCTCTCCCAACGTTGGGCTTCACCCATTTTCAGTGAGTTGAAAATCGCCTCCGGTTGTTGTTGTTGTACATACGCCAGATCACGTCATTGTCATTTAGATTAATATTGCTAGCAGGGTGTACACATTTGTACTTGATTAAATATATATATATATATATATATAATATATATATATATATATATATACTATATATATATATATATATATATATATATATTATATATATATATAGATATTATATATATATATATATATATATATACTATTATATACTATATATATATATATATATTATATATATATATTTTTTTTTTTTTAACTGTTGCTATCGTTGAGAACTTTTTAACATACAATTTTTCATATTTTGAATGCACGCGTATAACAGTGTGAATAAAGGTTGGTTTGCGGACGCGCGATGAATTATCTATCCTGGACGCCCGATGTGCCACGTTCAACAAATTTTAATTCGATAAATCTTTATTTGCAGGCCGGCCCAGCTGACGACTGTGGGTAAGCGTGCGTGTCTCTGGCTTACGGATCTCTTGACGGACATCCACAATCTGCAGAGGGTGCGAGGCGAACTGCGTTTCCGCGGCCGTCAAGGGTACGACCGGCACTCAGGCTTCGTTCCTTCAGCTATTTGAGGGAGATGAATCAAAGGTCAAGCTGCTAGACAAGCGCGTGACGGAGATGGCCGGATTCTCGAAATCGCTCATCATTTGCGGCCAGACTTACAGCCGAAAAGTCGACATCGAGATCCTCTCAGTACTATCTTCTCTCGGCGCGTCAGTTCATAAGATATGTACTGACATTCGGCTACTTGCCCACATGAAGGAGGTCGAGGAACCGTTCGAGAAGACCCAGATTGGCTCCTCGGCCATGGCCTATAAGAGAAACCCCATGCGCAGTGAGCGATGCTGTTCTCTCGCCAGACACCTTATGACACTCGTCATGAACCCTCTACAGACTCAGGTAGGCAGTGACGTTTGAATATAGTAGAACTAATCAACTTTATCTTCTATTCGTTATTTATTATTCTAAGATAAGTCCCCATTTTGATCTAGTGCCCTCGCGAAGAATTCGCTTTCAGCGAATTGATCTTCTTACTAATCCTGTGTTACGGTTTATGGTTTGAGCAGGCGACCCAGTGGATGGAACGTACCCTCGACGACAGCGCCAATCGACGCGTGTGTCTGGCGGAAGCGTTTCTTACCACCGACATCATTCTGAACACCCTGCAGAACGTCACTGAGGGTCTCGTTGTCTATCCGAAGGTGATCCAAAGACACATTGACCAGGAGTTGCCGTTCATGGCCACTGAGAATGTGATCATGGCAATGGTGAAGGCTGGCGGCGACAGGCAAGAGTGTCACGAAAAGATCCGCGTTCTCAGTCACCAAGCTGCTGCCCAAGTTAAGGAGCATGGAAAGGACAATGACCTCGTCGACAGGATCAAGAATGACCCGTATTTTTCGCCAATCCACTCGAAGATAGACGCACTTCTTGATGCTAGCACATTTGTAGGTCGCGCTCCCGGACAAGTTCTTGAGTTCATCAATGAGGAGGTGCAGCCCGTACTGCAACGTTACGGCGACTCTCTGGAGGGCCGCAGCGAGATCACCGTCTAAATGAAGCACGGTTTCCTAATGATCCGCGATAGCCGTCGAGCAGGACGCACGCATCCTAGGATCGATTATTGTTTTCAGTGGAAACGTCAGTGACCTAAGCTAGCGGATAGTACTGCTGCCATATCTAGTGATGATGGCTTAGGCATCGATCACTCAGGGCAGTGCAGGACCGATTACCGATGAAGCCATGCTTACGATTTACTTCAATTGAAAAGAGAGTTTTATTCACCACAGAACAATCGCGCACGTGCCGGATTTGCGTGACTGGTAACCAACGGGGCTTAAAGCAGCGTACCTACAAAACCATTTATTTACATAGTAAATGCGAAAGTTTACAGATGGCGGACATTTGCTGAAGGGACGAGATGATCGATAAGTCGTAGTATCTATACGTTGAACGATGCGCTGTTGCTAATATCAGTGTAAATGGGTTTGCTAAATGTGTAAGACGTCATATAATCGAGGTTTTTAGATCCGTCCTAGTACGAGGAACTTGACACTTCATGCTGATGTATAGGACATAAGTCACCTAGTGCAGATGCAATACTGTTTTCGGCCATATCAACAACCCATTTTGTTATTGTTTTAGTCTTAGTAATTGTTAACAATAAACGAATCGATAACCTGCCTGAGCAGCAACATTGTGTGTCTTTGAACTTTCAATGAACTTTCTTCTAACAATAATAACCTCTTCTCACGCGTGCTTATCTTTCCGTCGACAATGGCACATATATTGAGTTAAAGCTGATATATATATATATATATATATATATATATCAGCTTCACTTCGACAATTCTTATTAAAGTTATATATATGACGCGTAGTGCGGAAAACTCCCATCCAAATGCAGGACTTTATTGCACCGGTGTTGAATAATTTTGGATTATCACTGGCCATTGTGATTTTCGAGATGCGAGCCGGTGGTGGTGAGCCGAATCTCGGTGTCAAGTCCTTAATCGGTCAAGCGCGGTGTATCGGCCAACGTGTAGACAATACGATTCTTGCAGAACGAGTGCAATCCAAACACTCTTTTGATTCCCAAAAAAAACTGGCTTGATGCGGTCAAGCTCTTCCATATGCCAGTGTGAAAACTGCCCTATCGTTAGTGTGGTCCGTGAAGGAGCGGCCGTTGAATGCAACTGCATTCCAAGACGCAATGGCATGCAGTCAGCTCACATCCCTGTAGCTCAATAGCCGGGGCAGCTGTTACCAAACAGCTAACTGCGACCGTATGACCTGACTCTAGTTCCATGGAATGAAGGCCACTGTCTCGTATACGACGTCACCGTCGTTGTACGTTAGCCCTATCGTGAGCTCGTCATGCCAGCCGGGAAGTCGGAGCAGTCGTTCCCCTTGTAGGAATTCGCAAGTTGGCTAAATATCGCGAACTAGAGCAACATTTTAAACGTTTAATACCGGTCGCCTTTGAGACAATAGACCTAAAAGAAAATCAAACTGAGTTTTCTGGCAGAGCTAGGAACCAGAACCGGTAACAGGAGGGCATGGGAGTTCCTGCTACGGAGGATATGGGTTGAATTTCAAGGCGGAAGCGCTGCATCCATCAGTGGTTCATTGCACACGGGCAACGGACTTGTCCTTCTGCTCTAACCGAATCGGGTCGTTGTGTAAAGTGCTCAATAATCACTGTTTGCCTTACTTTGCCTCAGAAATGCAGGTTTGTTGAGGTTTGTACACTCGTTGTAGTCTACGAGCAGGTAGGGGGGATGACAGAACTTCTATATTTTGCAAGGCTCTCATTAGCGCCTTTGCTAATGAAACGTGTGTCCTTGGCACACGACTTCACCTGTTTGACCTGAAGCGTTTTTGGGGAAAAAAGAGTCTTGCGTTTGGACTTAAATGCATCGTCTTGTCCAACGCCGAAAGGAAGAGCAGTTTTTTGTAGTGAGGATACTATGGTAGTCTATAGTGCACTTTCGCACGAAATAAAGGAGGCAACGCAAAAATGAAATTCTTAAACAAGAATTCACTTAATATGGCATTCATTTAAAATGACAACCAACAGTTAAATGACAACCCATAGCAAAATGTCCGCACGGGCACAATGACTAAACATGATTGCACGGATCACATACTAGATGAAATGCAGCCTCTTAAGACGAACTTTGCTTAACTACATATTAGCTTTTTCTCATGGACACTTCAATATCGAATGTTTTGCTGCAGGAACAAGAATTCTTATGTGGCATTCAAGTCAAGCAGTGCTTAGATGACAGAAATTACTAATCAACATTTGCATAACAGTCATCCACAAACACCCATTGGACCAAATGCATTTTTTATTTATCTTTTGAAAAAGTCGTATGCAGTCCAAGACGACAATCAGGAAAAATAAGTTAATAGTACCTACCAGTGGTGCCTAAATACGCGTTCAGATGTACAGCAGATATATAGCTATTCTCTACCGCTTACGTATAAAAGGGAATCTTTGTAGAGTAGTTAGCTTCAGTCTGCTTAGTAATCTCAGTGATCAACTCTGGAATGCTTCTGCGATTTACTTTTTAACATCGAGTTGTTGCCGCAAAACGAACGATAGTGAAAAGTCTTTCTCAAAATCTTCTTTCCATATTGAGACAAAACGCTCCGCCCTCTGGGCAGAACAACAATGGTCCGACACTGTCTTCGCAGTATGACACGATACAAACCGATCCTACCCCCGTTCACGTCCAACGGCCGCACTCCAATGGCGACAGCCTTCCGACCAATCAATAGACCAAAATCGTTTTCGGGCTGACCCTCAGCCAATATTTAACGTCCACAGGACTGCTTTAGCATTGCTTCGTAGAAGGATTCGGACCCCATAAATGCAAATGTGCAACGGTGGGGCAATCAATAAACCAATGATGGGCTAATCCATCCTCTTCCCGTCCGTGTGTTCTCGCTCATTCATTCGTAGGCGAATTGCAACAATTCGTGTTGTAGTTGACTCCGTACTGAGTTCTATATCGCCGGTTCAGCGTAACGGCAGCGTTACAGTAATATATATATATATATATATATATATATATATCGACGAGTTTATCCCCAAGACTGCCTGATGACGATTGTATTTATTAGCCTCCGTCCATAGTCACACTGACTTACGCTAAAGAAGTTTAGGGTTTGGCATAGATGAGTCTTATCGGACCACTTCATCGACTCCAAAAACAAGCACTGAAAATGACTCTGGGCCCCTGGTTGGGAGACTCAACGCAATTGCACTACAAAAATAAAAGCGTTCTGCCGTTTCCAGCACTTATAAAATACTCCCTCGTAGTTGAAATGAAGCGTATACTCCTTGGAGTGCATCCAGGGGTGAACGTTTCTGGATTTGGCAACATCAGCAACACCCATACCTACAAGGAGTGGTAACACATCTAACTTGCTTAGTTTGTCACACGTCAACTCCAACCCGTCAAAGCTGTCGATCAGAAACGTTGGTGTCACAGTACCGGTCTCCGTCACCCTGGCATACCCTGATTAAAATTAATATAAGTAACTAACCATATCACCAGCACATTGGAAATAGGTGGTTGTGCTGTTGTTCTATGGCGACATACTGTTCGACGTGAACTGTTTAAAGTTTCAACCGCACAAACAGGCATTTATTCATTAGGTTTCCCGTTGACTGTTCCCGTTTGATAATAAAGGTTGGAATTACTATTATTGGTAAGAACTTTTTTCAATTCAGCATTTATTTCACCACAAAATTGGTAGACAGTTGATTCAATTTTCACAAGGTGTCACAATGTGACTTTTTGGTCTTACAATATACATTTAATTTTGGATGATAAGGACGTTCCGCAAATTTCTGGGAACACAAGTATATGATAGCGTCCAATATCAAACTCTCCGCAAAAGCTACAAGCACATTCTTCAATATTAAAACAGCTTGCTTGGCTTCATGCATATGTAATGGTGGTACCCGTGCCAGGTTATTCGGCAGATTAGCGAGCGGTTCCTTTGCATGGCTCCTTTCCATCTACGTGAAGAAAAGGCCGGGCCATCAGTATAATTCTCAGCTACAAATTTTAAATTTCTGTTTTCTCTGTAGGCTAAGAACTTTGAACTAAGCAGCGGGATGCCTCTCAAAACAGTAAGATCAGAGCCTTTTAGTTACGGTTATGTTATATGAGCATCACGCCGGCTGGTAGCTCGATGACTACCAAAGCCCTTGTATTACCTGCTTAAACCCTCCTAAATACCTCCTG